>VZTE01004593.1:1666945-2005458 GCA_013397775.1 Eulacestoma nigropectus
GTGAGGCGGGAGGAGCCGCTCGGCGGGGTGATGCCGAGCGACGGCGTACGTGGACCCTGAATTTCTTGAGTAGTTTTTTGAGCGTTAACACTCCCGGCAGTAAGAATGAATGGCCTAAAGCTGTGTGGAAACGTCCCGCAAACTTTGGCTAAGGGGTGGTTATGTTTTCAGCTGAAGGGAAGGCTCACGTTTAGACTCCTCGTTTGTTGGTAATTTAAAATTACCAGGGGTAAAAAGCTGAGAGTCCGTGTTTCACACCAGGCACCGGTTAGCCAGACTTTAAGTCTTAAAACGGTGTCAGTCAAAACAAGTAGCAGTACATTTTTCCTGGCCTTTTTGTTTTGTAATGTTTTGTAAGCTGCCATGAAAGGTGACTCATTGTCGCTCATATTCTACTGCCAAAGGTTTAGTTTAAAGGATTCTCGGATGTCTTCTTTGGAGTGGTGAGATGAACGCTGAAATGAGTCCTTTAGGTCCATACTCCCAGCCTTCCTCTGCAACAGTTTGATTCTGGTTTGTATATCCCCATCTACTGGTGGGAAATGGGTCCTTCAAACACTCAAGGCTTCCTGGTAGGCAGCTGTGAACTGTGGAGATAAAAGCTTCATTTTAGTCTCTTGATGCCATAGAGGGGATGGCTTTGTGAAAAAGAAATCATGCATTTCCTGCAAGAATTCAAGTAGCAAAAGCTTGGAGTGTCTGCTACTTTCACTCGTGTATGCAGCTGAAGGGTACTAACTGTTTAACTCTCCACATAAATGTCACTGTTGTCAAGAAAACTTCAACCATACCACTGAAAATTGTTATTTTGAATTGTTAGGTTGCCTGTTTTGTATCTTTATTTTATTCATTTATCTCTGCCAAGACAGGTGCAGCCATGCAGGAAAGCGTTCGTTTTGCCTCATCGGGAGATGACATTAAAATATGGGATTCCTCAACTCTAACTGTGGTGGAGCAGTTCAGCCCACATACGCCCTCACATCCAGTCAGTTCACTATGCTGGGCCAGCAATAGTATCCTTTACAGTTTCAGCCATATTTTTGTGGGTGTTCTGCAAAATTCCAGTGGTTTTTCTTTTTTTTACTGAAGTGTTTGTAAAACACAGGCCTGACACGTTTTGAAGTCTTGTATAAAAAATTTGTATGTATTTTGATCAATGTTTTGTGGTTCCCCATGTTGAAGGGATTTACAGAATCAGTTCATGATGGTAAATAATTCTGAAGAAGTTTCGTATCTCTTAGGAGCCCGTGCTTTTCTCATTGCCATAATATGCCTGAATTGCCTTCCAGCTGTAAAGCTTACTCATTTGTTTCTTCAGTAGTTGATTACGATACTTGCTTTTAAGACAGTGCTCAATTAACTGACAAGCTTGAACAAAGCAATTGCTAGTGTAGTAAAATTCTGTACATGATTTAGTGAGGAAAATTGTAATCAAAGATTTCTTTTATTCCTGGGACAGCTTCTTGTTGATTCTGATGGTCTTTGATAGTGTACACTTACCTCTAACCCTGTAGGCACTGGTTTTCTTTCCATTGCTTGTAGCATTTAGAGAGGAAGCACAAAGGCATTGGTTGTGTAGGAAAACATCCATAGGATGATGGTGATTTATCATGAAAATGAATCTGACCCATTTAGGTCTTTTACCTCTGACTTGGAAGCCAGTTCTAGGATAATGATATGAGGGGCCAAGTGTTAGATGAACGTATGAGAAATCTCAGTAGGCTGTCAGGTGAACAGCTTGTATGGCTGTCATAGAAGAAGATGGTAGTGCTTCATCTTGATATAGAAGGAGGACAGGATGCTGGCACATAGCAGCTGAGTCCTGCAAGTTCAGAGTGTCTGTCCTCTAAGTCAATGTATGAGAAAAAAAGTTAAACCAATTGGAACAGATATGCATGTTTTAGGTATGGAGCTTGCAGGGAATTTGAAGCACAGATATGTTTTCATGTATATGCATACACACTTGTATGTGTTTAGTAAACTTGATCCATAGACAGTCTGTCTTATGTGCATTCTTCTACCAAGTCTCCCCTTCATCTCCCAAAACAGAAACAATGAAGAACCTTGCTTTATAGACTTGCCAACTTGTTAGGGATAAAGTGTTAGTTTTGGTTCTGCATAGTTCTGTAAAATTCTAAAAAAGTGCCTTAAAATAATGAAAACAATAACAAGTACTACTCTGCCTACTGTTTCTCTTGTGTTAAATCCAACCAATTAACCTGTGTTATTTTTAAATGAGCAAATACAAAATCACAATGGGCATTGGCCTGAAGACTAAATGATTGCTCAATTTGTTTGGTGGCAGTGCAGATGCAGTCCCCCTGCTCTGTAGTTCTATAAATGTTCCTATTACTCTGGGGTACTTAGTTTCATAAAAGGTCCTTTTTGGGCTTTTGTTTTTCTTTTCTCAGTACAGAGCGGGAGGAATTGGCAACTGCTCGTTTTGCTCTAGAAACTGTGTGGTGAAGTAGTCTAACATTTGTCATAACCAAGACCATTCTTTAAATCCATAGTCTGCTAACAGCAACAGACATTCCTTTGAACTGGTGATAAATGAGGCTCTTACTTGGGGGTGTGAGGAAACAGAATTGTAGGCTGGATAAGCTGCCTTAGTGGTAAAGAGCTCTTAAATAATACCTGGCAGATATTTCTCATCTTTTCTCTCAAAGAAATTGCTCTCTCTTGCATTGGCAAGTAAGGGCTGCAGTTAATTCAAGAGCTTCTTAATGAAAGCTTGGAAAATAGCCTTATGTTTCTGTTTCTAGGTCCCTTCAAGGTACAGTGCTTTAGACTGTTTAGCCAATCTGTCTTCTGTTCAATAAGGGAAACTTCCTGTTGCTTTTATTAATCACCGGTATCCTACAATTATGCTCCTTAACTTGTGACAAAGATAGATACCTGGCCACTGCTTCTGCCGCTGGTGATAAAATAGTTGTTTCAAGCTGTAAAAGCAAACCTGTTCCACTCTTTGAAATAGCTGAAGGAGTAAGTATGAGTCATGCTTTTCCCTCGTTTTTTCCCCACTTTACTTTGTATCCTGTGTGTCTCACATCTGTTCTGCATATTGGGATCAATTTAATTTTAGTATTGTTAGAATTATGACACATATATAGAAACATTTCCTTGTGTATTGTTAAACACGCACGAAGAGTGGGGGCAACTGTGCTTTTAAAATAGTTCTTTCAGTAAGAAGACACAGATGCAGTTATTCAAATATGATAACTTGAGACAGTCAGTGGTGCAGATGTGATCTAATGTGTAGGAGATGGAATAGAGCTCAAGTTTGAACTCATTTCCCAACTCGAACTGTCAGTACTGTGCATGCCTATGAATTGTACACTGGAAAACGTAAGAGTCTATGTAGAGGTTGTTCTTGGAGCGTAGATGTGCCAGCTTCTGGAATTGCAAGAAACAAGAGAATTTGTGTTGTGTTCAAGGCTTTTTTTTTCTTCTCCTGTTAAATGGAAGTATGGCACTTCAAAAAGCTGGACTTAGTTTTAGAAGAGTCTCTTCACATGGTCACTGAAATAGCTTGTTAGTGTTCTAAATCATTGTAATTATTCTCCTTGGATAGGTGTTGTAATGCTAATTTGGACTGGAAATTTTCTGAAAAGTTGTTCAAGCCTTGCTTTTAGGGTGCTGAAGCAAACTCTTGCAAAGGTGGAGTGTTCTGAAGATTTCACTAAATTTGATCTATAACTAATGCAATCCCTTGCAATTTTACCATGTCAATAATTAGATGGACTTGTTTTTTCTGCACTCAAATCTTGAGAACTTAAAAGTGAATTTTCAGCGTGATGGAACTGAATAATAATTTGTCCTCAATGTAGGCCTATCATTAAGATGGACTTTTTTTTTCAAAAGCTGGTACTTCAGGGATTATTTTAAAAATAATCACTTAACCGAATTATGAGGTTTGCTGCTATAATATTCCCTGTAATGTTTAGGGAATGTGAAGTAAGTAACTTAGACAACTTCTTGATTTTCCTCTGAAGAGTTTTTTTTCCTTAACTTAGGACTTTTTTTAAAAAAAACCTCAGTACCTGAATAAAAGACAATGATTGCACTTTACGGAGCTATAATTTAAAGGGAAAATGCGTATTGGAGGAAAAGGTGCCCAAAAATTTGAAATGGGAATGGGGAAGTGCGAGCATTTGAGGGTTTATTAATTAATATACTTACCTTTTAAAGTATATTAAATGTATGTCCAAAGTGGACTGGATTTTAAATGCCTTTTGATGGGAAATGGCTGTAGAGTATGAATAGGTCTGTCGGTGGGACTATTCGTGCTGATGAAAATGAAAACACACATCAATATGCTTTTAAGTAGATTTGAATAAATCCCTTAATTATCTTTAACATACTTTTTTCTTCTTTCTCCATTAGGCAAAACAGACATGTGTGAGCTTGAGTTCTAGTTCTTCATATATTGTCAGTGGAGGCCTTGATAACACAGTTAATATCTGGGATTTAAAGTCCAGAAAGATTTACCGCAGCCTAAAGGTAAGTTTGGCTGAGGAAGAACTGTAGCTTTCCACTCCCAGGTTTTGCTGCCAACTGTAAAAAATACACTCTATCTAAGTCTGGTGTCTGTAGGATCAAGGTCACAGATAGGAGCTAGCACACATCTGGGTCTTATTGAAGTTTGTGTTCTTTATGTGCTGTAAGCAGCAAATTTAACAAACATATTTAGCTTGGTGTTTTCAGAGTACAATTCTATAATAATATATGCTTAAATTTTCAGAAAAGACTTCTTATTTTGCAAATTTTTCTTGATATTGTCTGATGGGGATTTTTTTCCAGGAGTTGCATTCCAGGTAATTGCTGTTTCTGATATGTCAAGTGAGAAAACACTTCTGCATTTGTAGAATACTGTAGCAGAACTAATGTTGTGCAAAACTGGGAGATGGTTGTCTTCTAACTGATCCAGTATGAATTCTCTAAAACCTTTTTAAGATGCACAAAACTTAGGATGGCTTAGTATCTTTCCCAGATGCCTTAAGTAGCTGGTTTGCCCTTATTTAGCACCACTGTTTTAAAGAGGCTATGAAACTTTAGCTTTGATTTCTACTTTTTTTCTTGGACTTTGTGTTCCAGTTCGAAACAAAACTAGGTAGCCAATGCAATAATTCAAATATCTATTCTAACTTTTGGGTTAGAAGTAGTCGACTGTCTTCCCCTATATAGGAATATAGGAAAATAGTAACATGTTTATTATATACAATATCATCACTGCAGATGACTCTACTGAAAAACTAGTTGGTAAATATGTGTGTTAATGCTAAAAGTGACAGAAGGGGAAGCTGGCAGTAGCACATTAGATTAACAGAAAGTGTATTCAAATATCACTGGTTTCTGGGAGACTTTTTACTTTTACAGTAATGTTTATAACACCTGTGGTAAATATCTCTGTGATTGTCTTATTAAAATATTGTATATAATTACATGATCATCTTTACTAATTTATTAAAACCACCTAATGCAAACAAGCAGAGAGTGGTTATGATTGATCTTTGGTATGTTTTGCTGCTGTTTTCTGTGATGTTCCATAACAACTCTTAAATCTTAAAATGTTACAGATTGTTGTAAAACGGCAAGCTGAAGTTTTTTTGCAAAAGCATAAATTAGGAAGAATGTCTTTAACACTCTCCCTCTAACCTCCCTTTCCCACAGGATCATAAAGATGAAGTCACGTGTGTTGCATATAATTGGAATGATGGCTACATTGTTTCTGGATCTTTGAGTGGTGAAATCATCCTACACAGTGTTACCACCAATTTATCGAGTACTCCCTTTGGTTATGGCAGCAGACAGGTAGGCTACCTGTGTTAAGTTCCTTTCAGGTACTAAGCTTAATTCACAGTCTTTAGAAATTGAAAGTACCTATCAAGGGCTTTTAAATTTTGTTATTCTGTTTCATTTTAAATTTTAAGAGTGCCCTTAAGAAAAGGAAAAAGCGGAGCACTGTGTGCATTATAGCCTTAAATAAGAGGTAGCATCGAAATACAAATTTCTCAAGTGCCTTAATTTCTATACAGATTACAGCAAATTTTACTTATAGACACTGATTCTTCAAGAACAAACTTTTAGACGTCCTAGAACTGATTAAAGCACAGTTGGCTTTACAGACCAAAGCGGAATTTCAACTCATGACTCAATGTTATTGTTGCAAAGGGCGAAGACCATGCAGCCTGGGTTCTAACGTATTCAAAACTATCTGTATAGTAGGGGTGAATACAAGCCTGTGTTTGGAAATAAGTTTTTTTAATCTGAAGATTAAAATTGCACAGCTGCTCAAAGAGAAAAGTAATGAGGTTTTATCTTACCTACTTAGGTGTTCCGTTAATATTTGGGAGAACTAGTTTGAAGGAAGATTATGCGCAAGACAAATACAAAGCATATGTACTACTTAAGGACCTTGTTAGGGTTTGTTGTTTGCACTGCAGTTCCTTTCTGCAGAGCCAAAAGATATTAAAAGAATTAGTAGGTATCACAAGGGGAATTCCCTTGATATAAGAGCATTTGCAGTAGTAAATGAGCTGTGTTGTCCCACTGGAAATCCAATGTGTGCTCTTAGTGAGAATTGTCTTGTCTTATGGATAGCCGTGTGTTTGAGTTCTAGGCATGCTTTCGTTTTTTACTGAATCATTTTTGCAGAGGTAGGAGCTCCCTAGGGGATGCAGAACTGTTGCTTTGGTCCTAAACCTGACCTTTAATGTTGCAAGGAATGCTGAAGTTGTGACTTATTCCTTTTCTGCTACTGCAACAGCTTTTTCAGTCTTAGATTGCAGATAGTGTCAAATTAAATTTTTCTCCTGTCTAGCACGAGCAGTATAACTTGGTGAAAAATCTCTTACAATCTCATAGCATCTCGGGAATTATGGTATACTTTCTGATGAAAAATCTCTGTTAAGTTTAAACTATCTCTGCTCTTAGGTGCTGCAGTGTCTTTGATCCATCACCAATCTCATACTTGTATTGAAGCAAAATTGTACTTCATGCTTGGTTTGATCTTAAAAATCCATCTATATAGTCAGGTCATTTTTCTGATTTGATTGTTACGATCTTATGAAGAATGTGGATGTGAGGCAGGAGCTACAAGGAGGCCCATGGCTGGATTATGCAGCTGAGGTGAATATCCAGAGTGGGGACTATGCTGCTAGTTAATTGGAAAATGAAGAAATTCTTGTGAGGATGATTTGCATGAACCCATTTGATGTATTCAATTCTTTCCACCAAAAAATGATTAGGAGTAAGAGAGATGCCATGGGTGACTATTTTGTCAGATGAAATCAAGAGATCTGCTGCAAAGCTGAGTGACCTTTAGGATGGATAAAGCTATTTGATGTGTTAAAGTAATTGCAAACAAAGAGCTCCTGTTCACATTCTGAAGGGTCTATAACATTTTCTTAGGGAGGGCAGTTATTTGATTATAGCTTTAATTTAAAATGGAATTGAACTATGATTTTGTAATGAGTTGGCTAGTTGGGTGTCCCAGTTTACCAGCTTGTCTTCGATCCTAAAAATGTTCTTTACTTTTATGTGCAGAAATGGCTTTGTTATTGTTTTGGGTTTTAATTGGAGAATTGAAGGATTGATTCTGCAGTGAAGCAAATATATGAAGACTTGTGTAATTCTGTTAAATTTAAAAAGCCTTTACTTGATTTATAGCTTAGGGGCCAGGTTTCCTTAACTTGAATAGATAAATGGTGTATTATACTGTTTGATCCTGGCACTAGTTTGTCTGACTTAGGAAGGGTCACCACTCCATAGTAACTTTTTTTTAGAATTGAGGAATGTGAAGTCTAACTAACCTTATAAATTTTAGCTTGTCTGTGTTTGATTCAGCATGGTGGAATGTAGTTTCTGTGCCAGTTAATTTCTCGTGTTGTGTAGATTCTACAAGTAGCAGAATAG
The DNA here is from genome assembly GCA_013397775.1 of Eulacestoma nigropectus. NCBI lineage: Eukaryota > Metazoa > Chordata > Aves > Passeriformes > Eulacestoma > Eulacestoma nigropectus. The sequence goes on from VZTE01004593.1 coordinate 1,674,863, forward strand.
CCCAAGGTTGCCATGCTTTCTGTGACTTTAAACACAATTCTTTTAATAGGAGCATTGGCCTATATTCTGTTTATTGATTTTAATTTAGAAACACCTTTGTGTTTTATTAGAATTGAGTTCTTGCACAGGGTTGTTTGCAGATCCCATAATTTGTCCTTGCTATTGGCATTCATTTAGACTACCAGATTCTTATCTGCCTGCTGTTGTGAGGATAAATTAAGGTTTGTTTCAAAACATCATGTTTGTTCAAGTCTTCGCTGCCTGCTGCAATTCTCCTAGCAACAGGATTTAGTTTAGCTGTTTGAACAGCTGGCTGATTTGTAAAGGAGTGTGATGGGTTCTGGCCACTCCATATAGTGAAATGTTCTTCAGCTTTTAAAGCTAAAAGTGGGAAGCAGTGGTAGTATGGCAAATGTAGGCATATGAAAGAAAATGGAGAACTTGCCGAGACCTGTGAGATTAAAAGGATAAAGGAGAAAAGGAAGTGGCTGACTTGGTAGGGTAGCAAGGGAGTTTTGAGAAGAGCTAGAAGAGAGTAATCTTGGTGGGCAGAAGGACAGGAGTGAGAAAATGAAACATGAGCAGATGCCAGGGCAGTAAGGAGGAAGGTATTTGGAGGTGAGGAATTGAGAGAACTGTGAGGATCAGGAATGTTTCCCATGTAGATCCTGTTTGTAATTGTAGCTGTTACTCCTGAATCTCTCAGTATTTTTTCAATGTAAACAAACAAAAAAATTATGATTAAAATGTCCCCATTGTGTCCAGTAGAGGACCATATTAATGATGAAGAGTCATACTCATTCCTGTTTGAATATGCAGTTGAAGGTGCCACCTCTTTAAAGCAGGTTGAAGCAATTTGGTGTCCAGCAAGAGATGCAATACAAGTGCTGGAAATGATGCTGGAAGAATATGAAGGAACACATATCTCCATTAAAATGAAGTTAAAGACAGAAATAGGATAAAGACCAGTACAATGTATTGTAGTGTGGTCTATGCCAGAATAAAACAATAGCTTTTTGAGAGCAGTTTCAGGCAAATAAAATATAAGAGCACTCATTGGACTGTATTCGAGCAAAGTACTTGATTCAGTGCTTTGTGAGAAAATACTAGAGAGGATGGGTAAGAAACTCGTTACATTGATAAATCAAACAAATATTTTCTTTATCTATCTTGTTTAATAGTTTCAGTAGTACTTATGATAGTAGAAGTAAGGTCAACAAAACTGGGGAAGGGTCTGGATCACATGTCTTTTGAGGAGCAGCTGAGGGAACTGGGGTTGTTCAGCCTGGAGAAAAGGAGGCAGAGGGGGGACCTTACTGCTCTCTACAACCACCTGAAAAATAGGTACTAGCAAGGTGAGGGTTCATCTCTTCTCATAGGTAACAAGTAATAGGAGAAGGGAAAATGGCCTCAAGTTGCACCAGTTTAGATTAGATTTTAGGACAATATTCTTCTCTGAAAGGGTAGTGAGGCATTGGAACAGGCTGCCCAGGGAAGTGATGGAATCATCATCCCTGGAAGCATTCAACAAACATGTAGATGTGGCATTTAGGGACATGGTTTAGGGGTGAACATGGCAGTGCTGGGGTAGGGTTTGCACTCGATGGTCTTTGAAATCTTTTCCAACCTTAACGATTCTGTGATTCTAAGTAGAGCTATGATGAAACCAGTGGGAATTGCCTGTAAGAGAGGGTTGTGTCAGTATCCAGAAATGATTGGAATTATAGAGGTGGGAATAACTGTGACAAAGTAGAAATAAAGATACCAGATTTAGGGGACAACTGGGGCTCTTCTTATTAGAGCAGGATTTCAAAATTCCCAAGGGAAAGAAGGACTTGGATTTCTTAATATAAAATGATGATGAGCAAAACAGACTCAGAAAAGAAAATACAATCTAGGATATATCAGAGTGGGTATTTACAGTATAAAATGGATGAAATGTTACTGCCGTTGCAAAGGCAGTAGCAAAATATTTTGAGGATCATAAAAAATTTTAGTTGACCATATTCAAGAAAGATTCCTACTGGGAGAGTTGCAAAGAGACTGATGGTACTGAAAAACCAGTCTTGGGGGACTCTCTCACTTACTTTTTTTTATAGGAAAATAAAGCCTGAAGGAAGGTGAGGTTACTGTTCATTAAAACAGGGGAAAGCAGCTCTGGGGAGTTTGGAAACAGTTTAAGTGTAAGGGCATTATGGTGACAGGAGTGAATAGGTGCAGATGGGTCATAAGTAAAATTAATCAGGAAATTGAGTACTGTAATTTAGAATTAGAGCAGCCAGCTTCTGAAACATCCTCTGAAGCAATGTGGTGGAAACAAAGTGTCTTTTCTGAAAGACGAGTAAGGTTCCTGGGTTGCCTGGTTCTGAGATAGCAAGGCTCCATGTGATAAACCGTGCATGTTACCCACTTCTGTGGTCTTAGTCCACAGGTTGAAGTCTGTTCTGCGGGACCTACATACTTGCTTAACTCTGGAATCTGTGTCTTGTCAAATTGGCTTGTATCCAAGTACCTCAAAGCAGTGAAGGGGAATTAAGTTTAACATTCTTGGCAGAAGACTAGTTGGTGAAATAATGTACCTTTTCACTCCTTTAATTTTAGATGAGGTGTGATGTTTTTTTGTATGAAGGCTGATATTTGCTGAAAAATTGAGAAACTTTTCTAAAAGTTTCCTTTTCTTGTCCTTCATTTTGTTGATCAGCTCATATGGTACCCCATATTAGTAAAAAAAAGTCTGCCTCCCTGATACCAAAAATGGCATTGTAATGCAAAATTAATTTTTCTGGTTTTACTATTTATATTTCAGAGTTGGAAGCCTTTGTAGACTACTTTAACTTTGTATTCCTAATCTGTTTGTGTCTTTAAAAAATAATTTAATATCGTGTTTAATATTGGTATTAAAATTCATTTTTATGTCTATTTTACAGCCTATTCGACACTTGAAATATTCATCCTTTAAGAAATCCTTGCTGGGCACTGTTTCAGACAGTGGAAATGTAACTCTCTGGGATGTAAATAGCCAGAATCCGTATCATAATTTTGAAAATACTCATAAAGCACCAGCCTCAGAAATCTGCTTTTCTCCAGTCAATAAGCTGCTGCTTGTAACTGTAGGTTTGGATAAAAGAATTATTCTCTATGACACTTTAAGTAAAAAGTGAGTATATGAAAGACCTTTTGATTTTAGAAGATTCCTTATTTGGGTTTTATAAAGTGACAAAACATGCTTAATTATGACCTGAATTATTTAATTCAGCCCCCATTCAGAATGGTTGAAGTGGTTGGCATATTGCTACTGGAGAACCTGTCCCATAGTCCGTTTTGCTTTTTAAGTTAACAAACAATTAAAAAACCTCAAGCCGTGTGGGATCTAATTGAAGTCCAGTTTGAGTGACGTTCCCCATTGCTTGTGTATGGGCTTTTCTTGTTGATACAGAGCAGTTAACTTCCATGAGGAGCAGTACAGCCTGTGGGGACCTTCAGCCACCTGAGCTTAGCTTGCTTGCTTTTCTAGTTAAGATAAAAGATGTAACTGTGGTGCACAGAGCTGCTGAGATAGGGGAGAATATTGGCTGAAAAAGCAGGCAGTTTGGGACATGGGTAATGGGACAGTGTAGTAAGAGGGTAGGATGGCAAGTGGTTTTGTGGGACATTGGTTTTAGCATGAGTAGTGCTTTTACTCTAGCTGAATAAAAGCAGGAGTCTGTTTGCATTTTGGAAAGGTGTAGTAGAAGGATGCAAACTAAGACCTGAAGTTCTTCCCAGAGCTGTGGGAAGGGTAGAGTTGATAGGCTTGGAAAGCTTGACGATGAGAGGATGTATGTAGTATGATTGCTGCTGCAACTGATGATACCAGTAAATAATGTTGGTGTTTGCTATTAAGAAGGCAATGTGATCCTCTCCCCATGAAGTCTTTTGGGGCATATGTAGTTTTTTTCTTGTTAAGCATGAATGCTTAGTATAAACCTAATCTACTGTTTCTTAAGATAGTTCACAGAATTTACTTGGCACTGGAGAAATTTAACTATTGACCTGTAGCTGAATTATGAAAGCTTTTATATATTATTTTTTTTAGATACTCTGTGTAGAAAAGTCCAACTGCTGAATTCTGAAAGATTCATCCTGTCCTTTCTCGTATTTGAAGGTTACTGACAACAATTGTAGCTGATTTTCCTCTGACCACAGTAGACTTCATGCCTGATGGTACTACTTTGGCTATAGGATGTTCCCGGGGAAAGATCTGGCAGTATGACTTAAGACAACTGACATCGCCAGTGAAAACAGTTATTGCTCACAAAGGCTGTGTGAAATGCATACGTCTTCAGTTCAGTAGCACTTTTTCCAAGGTAAAAAAGCTTTCTTTTTTATTGTCCAGTACGCAAATTAATGAAAGCAAAGCATAAGTTTAAAAAAAGGTTAGCGTTCACTGTCTGAGCATTACAGATGCCAACAAAGTTGGATCATACCAACACAGAAATTATAAACTGCTTAGTCTTAACTGCCGTTTTAGGCATTCTTAATGTGGAATTCCCCCTACTCCTAGCCTTAGTGTAGAAATAAGTGGAACTTGGTCTTCTAGGTTTTCTGGTGTGGATGTGCTGCCTTTGCAGATCAGTTTGTGGCACCTCGGGTTCATTTGTAGGCAGTAGCAGAAAGGTCTGTAATGGCCCTTTCGCTTAAGGAGAAGACATGGGGCTGCTCACCTTGAGGTATTTTGTATGTCCTATATATGGACTTTTGCTGGCACATATAAACAATGGAGAAGTTAACTAAATAATAGAGAAGACTTCAGAGGTTTTTCCAAGTCTTAATTAGGCTCTACTGTATCCAGAAACCTTCTGTGCTTCCATTTAGTGGACGCAGAAAGAACCTTTGAAATGGATTCTTTACCACTCTGAGACTTTCCTTCTCCTTTAGCACACTTGCTGCTAGTGGTTAACTATTCCTGTAAAATTTGGAGTCCCTAATAATGTAATCTCTTATTTCTCCCATGTCTAAACCTGGGATCAAAACTGACTCATGCAAGGTCACTCCACTGTTAAATTCTGTTGCTATCCTTGTGGAGGTCCTCACAAGTATCCGTATGATAATATGGATGTTTCCCATGCTCTTTGAAGTTACATTAAGATACCTTTTTTTTGTATTTATAAAGGCATATCTCCTAGGCAACCTTTGCAACTTGAACTGAATTTTTTTACTGTTTTTAAAAAGGAAAGTATATTGGCATACATTTTTACTTCTAGCTGAAGGCATAATAACTTCTCTTAATTGGTTCTATTTTTTCTTCAGTCTAACCTTACAGGTTCTTCAAATAAACCTATGTCCAAAAGAGTAGAAGTCAAAGCTGGTAGTAATCTTGCAGGAATTCAAAATACTGGCATCAAGAACATTGCCTCTCAAGCATCAGCAACAGTTTCCTCTCATCTTACACTGACAAATGAGAATAAGGCAGGAGAGATTTTTCAGGAGAAAACAGGTAATGTCATATTCCTACTCTTACAGTATTTGGCATAATGTGGAAGATGGAAGCAATGTTTCATGTTTTGACCATTACAGTATAAAAATTTCACTGAGGGAAGGGCATTTGTTAGGAAGTACTGTGTGTATATGCATGCACATCTGCACCTTCTTTTCCCTCCTCGCTGCATAACACATGGTATGAGACTGTAGGAGGTGAATTGAGTCCTACTATAAGCTTAAGAGATGTGAAGTCTTATAATTGTGGTGGTACTGTGGGACTATCTCTTGCATTCTGACTTCTTGTAGATAATCTTCATGTACGTAATGTAGTTTCTGATGCAATTTCTGCATGGAATGCAGAGCTAAAGGTTTGTGATTCTGTTAACAAATAGGAGTAACAGACCTCATCCAAAAAAAAAAAAACAACCAAGCAAAACACAGGAGAAAAAACCAACCTAGTCCAAAAACCCAAGTGACAACTGAACTGTATTTTTGTGAGAGGCATGATTCCAGTATCACGTGGTAGAAAAGATGTTAAATATAGTTGCAAGGATGATTAGTTGTATAACTGTACTTGCTATCTATGCCTCTAAAATTAACAAGTTCTTTGTAAGAACTCTGCGCCTTCCAAAACTGCCGCCGTGTGAAATGTACTCTTAAAATTTTATTTAATTCAAGAGTTCTGAAAATATAAAATCAGTGACACTGCTAGTTTGATTCTTGAAAAAAATCCTCAATCCATTTTAATGCAACAGCACTTTCCCCCTCCCTTTTAAAATAAGGAGAAATACATTTAGTAACAGTAATTAAGCAATAAGCCACTGCAGTCCATAGGGATGTGTATTAATGACCTCCCTTGGGTATGCAGTGAAGTATGAGGTGAAGTAGAATGTTTCCTGTGTATGCAAGAAGTGCTGCTAATCAACATTACTGAATGGTGTGGAAAATTTTATTTTGGTTAAAACATACAATTTATTATCTTTATTTGAAGATTGTAATGGTTGCTACCCCTTAAAGAGGACCATGCATAATACATAAATGTTTTAAGAAAGTAAAGGCTTACCAAGTAAAACAGTTTTCCTTAATCTTAGTGTTCACTTTAAAAATAAACATCTCTGAGTACTCCAGAAGATACGGTCTTTAAGGTTAAGAATGGGAATGGATGAGATACCACAAATGGCATTTGTTCTCTGGAATTTCCTCTAGAACCTGTTTATGGGAGTTAACTTTGGAGAAATAAGGGACATTCAATAAAGTAATCTGATAGCATATTTAAACAAAATAGAGGCATTCTTTCATGGGTAGTTTTAAGGTACAAAAGTATAAATGAAGTTAGAATGTGATGAGAAAGTTGGATGTACATTGAGCTGTCTTCCCATAACTCCTATTTAACAACTGTTCTCCAGTTTAGGTACTTTATTACATTTAGATTACTGGGAATGGGTAAAAGTGCACAAGACGTTTTGGCCCAGCTTTACATTACACTTTTTCCACGTAGATCCTCTAAATTCTGGCACAGGTTGATACTGCACTTCTAATTTGACTCAGTATACCAAGTATTTACTTAACTAGCAAGTGCAGTCCTATGTTGGTGTCACAGTTAGCATATCTGAAGGAGTGGAAAATGTAATACATCAATATATTTAAAGTGAAATCTTAAACATGACTCAGGTTCCACTTAAGGTAAGTACTTGGACACGATTAATTGCAGTCACCCACACAGTCATATTTGGATCACTTGAACAAGTAATCCCACATACAGAAGTACTTGGAGGTTTTATGAACATTTTGTGAAATTATGAAAGTTAATTTGGTGGTTGTCTGAGCAGTTCAATTAGCTTCTCTAAAAACTGTAGTTTGAATAATTAACTGGGGATTTTTTTGGACTTAAGAGATGCTTCCATTCTTCAGACAACTGTCTGTAGTACTATGCATACAAAAGCTAAATTTTTTTTCCCCCTGGATTGGGTCAGGGATGGGGCTTGATGGTAGAGTGGGGAAAGGTCTAGGAAGAAGTTTGGTTGGGGTTTTTTTGTCTGCAATTTTAACTCCAATTTGATTTTCTAATATTAGAAATAAGCGGAGAATATACTAACACTAGGAAATCTTTAAAAAAGATGTTTCACATATTTTCCCTTGGAATACTTAATGGCCCCAGTATAGCAAATTTCTCTTATTGCAGAACAAATTTAAATTTTTATCATCTGAATGTGGTTACCTTATTAGCAGAAGTTGCAGTCACTAGTTTTCACTTCACCTGATCCACCATAAAATTGCTGCATCCATCATACAGATTTCTGTGAACATGGGTGGGTTCTCCAATTTTACAGCCCTCCTCTTTAGCTTTTAGTTGGAGTCACCTTTGTTGACAGCCCAAATGAGGAAGTTAAAATTGCCCCTCTAACTGGCATCTGCAGATGGTTCTAAAGTGCTTACTGGACTTCCCAGGTGTCATGCTTGGTGAGAGATTGTTCAGCCATAATGTATGTTATTTTTGGAAAAGGTCAATTACTAACAATGTTACTGTTCTTTGAAGGTTTTCCCCATAGTTCCAGCTTGGATGTCATTCCATCTAAAGAAACAGATCATGGGAAAAGTGCTGAATTAAATAACTTGGATGATTTGGGTCGAAGTAGTTTAGGAGATGTGTTTTCTCCAGTCAGAGATGGTAAGTTACTAATAATGAAATTTGTAAAGCATAGTTTGTGTGCATGTAGTGTGACAAAATGTCATTTGTATCTTATTGACTGCTGTACCTACTTGATATTTTAATTTGTCTTTGATTATGAACTTGATGCAATGATACAAATAAACACTTTATTTGTCTGTGTTCTGCTATTTTGTAGATATTATTGCAAATAAAGTGACTGAAGATCTTCAAGGAAAAGGAAATGGTAAGCATATGCTAGTGATAGGCCTTTGGAGGTCTATGCTAGTTCTCACATGATGATTTTGTCATACCATTGAAAACAAACAAATGACAAAAGCAGACACTGAAACAGCTTTTCTGGAAATTGTCTGACAGGTTGAGGTGGTAACAGGAAGTCAAGAGTATGGTCCTAAAGTGATTGGTTTTTTTCCTTTATACAATTTATAGTGATATACAGAGGCTTTTCATGTTTTCTTAATTTTATAAGGAGAGTGGCAGCCTAAGTTGGATTTAAGGATTTAGTTTTTGCGGGATGCATTTTTTGGTGATTTCTTTGGTTAATCAGTTTTGTATGAGTGTGCAGGTGTTTTAATTGTGGGATAGATTTGGTGTGGGTGTTTATTGACCTGTGTGTTTCATCTTTCCCTTTTCATTTTAGGCCTGGATTTCCAGTCCTACCTTGTGGGTTTGGATTTTCTCCCACAGCCGACCACTGCCTTTCCAGTAAAAAGAAACCCAGTGAGCAGTAGTACACAAGGGATACAGTCTAGCCCGTTACATGCACTTGTGGGATCTCCAGTTAAAGAAGAAGAAGAACATCCAGAGACTGACATAAAGAAAATGAGCCTTGGAAAACAAGAATCTAAAGAAGTCTTAAAGCAGGTATTCTTGTTATGAGTGGTCTTTTTAGAATCCTGACAGAATGTTACTACTTGAAGAAAAAAATCCTGAATAATGCCTCATCTAATTTTATTTTGCAACTCTGTTCACACACTATTAACACAAATCTGTAAAACCTTGTGTGATTTAGGTGAATTGGCCTTCAGCAATGGAAGATAAATGTATGTTTGTCTTAAATAAGATCAGGTTACCTAAGCTTCTGTGAAACAAAACAGGTAGCCTGAGGAGTATTTTGATTTTTCTAGAAAATCAAGAAGTCTCACTAGATGGTTGCACCAGTATGATTGATTGTTGTTTGTTAGATCAATTCCACCCTCTTCTTTCCCTGTTCTCCATCTCCCTCTTTTTCTTGAGATATCTTTGATATGCCTCTGTACAGAGCTTTGCTACTTTTGTATTGCTCTCGAGAAGTCTGAGTTTGCGAGGAATGATATAACTTAGTCACAACATTTTTGATGTGAAAATTAAGAGGCCTCTGCCTTTTTCACTTGCTTCTGTGTGCCCACTTGAGGCCATTTGGAATGTTTTAGCAATCAGTTTTTCAAATACTTTGCTGGGAAATGAAAAGCACGTATTTCTGAGTAGATTCCTAAAAGCAAAAATGTTTGAAAGTGCGTTTTGGAAAACTTAGTCTTCAAGTGCAATTAGACAATTGTAACAAGTAGATTTCATCTTTAAAATAAAAAAAAAAATTTTGTTGTCAGGTTTCAAAATCAAGCTTATCAAGCATAGAACCTATAATAAGTTCTCCACCATCATCCACTCCTGATGCAAATGAGAAACTAATGAAGAATATTCAGGCCCATTCTGCATATGATCTACCAGTAAATGGTACTACCTCAACAAGTAAGTTGATAATTTTGGCCCAGTTCTAGGTGTGGGTGATTGTAAACTGATGTGAAGTCTGATAAAACGGACTTAGCATTAAAAAAGAACATCTGATCTCGATTCTTTAAATTGCGCCAGCCCTCCTAGAATGTCTCTAGTTGCCTCTGAAAAGACTCATTCTAAATCTGATTTGTTTTTTTTTGCCAAGCAATATTTGAGGTAAAATTAATTAAATAAATAATTATTTTTAAAAAAGTATCAGTGTAATGTGGTATATGGGGGGGTTTTATTTGTCTTGAGGGTTCTCAGTATTTTACTTTCAATTGTAAAGGTTCAAAGATAACATCACCTGTCACTGCTGGAGTTGCAAGTTCGTTGTCAGAAAAAATAGCAGAAACCATTGGGAGTAGCAGACCAAATGCACCTCTGACATCAATTCAAATAAACTTCATTCAGAACATGATACAAGAAACAATGGATGACTTCAGGTACTGGTATTCATGCAGTGTGTTGTTGTTTTCAGTGACATGTTTTCTTAATGAGGTGTTTCAGCATCTGCTCTAACAAATTTCTTTGGATTAGAAAATTACACCATTTATAGCCTTATTTTTTAAAATCTAGGTATGAAACTTAGTTTTTAATAGCTCTGATGACTAATTAGACTGATGCTTCCGAGGGTTGTCCGTGTATGACTTTGCTGGCGTTTCCAGAATGAGTGAGTATTTCTCAGATGGTAAATTTAGTCTGCATAACGAGGTCCTTACTCTCTTACTGAAGCCTTGTGCTGTTTTCTTTCCCTGTTGCTTGTCTCCCTATCCCAGCAAGAGGAATTTCAAGTTGACACTGAGGAGAGTTTGACTTAGCCAGTTGACTTGTGTTGGTTTTGATTGTTGTTAGCTTGGCATGTGCAAAGTAAAACAGTGTGTGTGTATTTCTGCTGGTGAAGCTTTGCTTTGAAATAATGTCTATGCTGTAGGTGATGGTTGGTGTTAGACTACTTTGTGGATCCAACCAACATTCCAATTGTCTTGAAAGAAGTCAAATTAGCTTGGTTCTATTTAGAGTGGAGTTTGAAGAAGGTGAAGAAGTTAAGAGAATCGTATCTAGGGGATCACTTCCCAACCCATGTTTAAGATGAAGTAGGTTGAATGGAGGTGATGGAGAGGAGAAGAATTGCTGGGCAGGGGAAATGCTGCTGTCTTGATCACAAAAAGCAATGCAAAACTGGCTTGGTAGGTCTGTGTACTATGGCTGTTCTGTATCTGCCAACAAAAAATACATTGAATGTTATTTAATGTCTTTACATAAATATAGTATGGTAAAACCCCTGGAATTTTTTGGTAATGAACATGCATCTGATGAAAACCTGTAACTGATGTGACTTAAAATGCAGTCTATGTATTGCAGATGTGTTTTCTTTAAAGTCTATGTTCAGGCATCCCAGAGTTAGAAGTTATGCTTGCTAGTCTTTTACTTCCAGTACCTGAGATCTGGAGCCTTAAATATTGTGTTTCTCCTCTGACCTATACTTTCTGGAGTGGCTGGAAAGCTCTGCTGGTCCTTTTCCCAGATGTAAGTTGCAGATACATTTAAACTGATTGTAAAGGATTGTTAGTACTGGGGTCAGTAAGAGGGAAGGGAACTACTGTAAGCTTCTCATTGATGTAACTACCTTTCAGCTGCTGGAATATGAGGAAAAGGATTTTTATCTTCCTTGCCTGAAATTCATTCCCCTTCAAGTAATAGGGGAAAAACCACGGGCCTTTAGGAAAGGACCAGGGATAATATATAATTCTTTTGGTTCCAAATAGATGTTTGTTTCTTTATCTCCCTGTCTTTGGGAGATAACCTACGTCTTTGGATTTGTAAGGTGCTAGCTGGCACCTATACTTGATATGCTCAAAGAAGATTGCCTCCAGCAGGAGTTCTGTAGCACAATAATCTGGAAAGAGAAAGTGAAGATTCCCTTTGAGTTTGCTGTATGTTTGAGGAAAGGAAAATGAAGTAAGATCTGTGTGCCTCCACTTAATGAAGTAAGGTCTGTGTGCCTTACTTTGTCAGGCCAGTGGTACCCATAGCACAGTACTCAGTCCCAGACAACTGCACTGTGCTGCACTCTTCAGGAAGAACTTGTGAGCTTGCCTGCTTTTCTGTGAGCTGTTCTCCTTGTTCTTCCTCAGCATCTGGAACTGTTGTATTAGTCTCATGTTCAGAGGCTATTTTCAAGCACGGTTTTTTGTAGTGTGGAATGGTTGTCCATGAGTTAATGAGTTCATGTCCACTTCACAGATTAACCTGGATTATTCTATGGGTTTGAGGATAATGTATCACTTACCACAGTTGATGTTTTGGGCCCTTTTACAAAAAGGTGCTGAAAGTCATGTATTGAAAAGATGTATCTCCAAGTACAGATAAATATCTTTCTCTGTGGTGCTTGTGATCAAGGGATTGAAAATCAGCTTTGAACGGTAAAAATGAAAGGAGCTTATAGTTTGCAAGTGAAAAAAGAATCTTGCTATCACCATATATATGTTTGTTTCTAAACTGAAAAGGTTCTACATATTTTTAAATGCTGAAAAAAATGGTACTTATGAAAATCAATGTCATAACAAAAGTATTCCAAAAATATGCTGTAGAGGATTATGTTTCATGGTCTAAGGGTTTCTAGACTCTTGTTGGGAGTGAAGGTGAGGAATTGTGAAGTTTTGGGTGCTGGGGATTGGAGAGAGACTGCTTCCAAAATAAGTCTAAGCATTGTCCTTTTGCAATTCTTCCCCCAGAGAAGCATGCCATCGAGATATTGTGAATTTGCAATTGGAGATGATCAAGCAATTCCATATGCAGTTGGTATGTACAAAAACCATGATGGGAAATGTATTCAGTTTTCAATTTTGGTAATACCAAATTTGGTAATACCAATCTTTTCTCAAAACTGAAAATGTATTTTGTTTACTAAGACCAAGAAAGGGAGGGTTTGATATGAAGGAGGGGGAAAGTATGAATGGGAATCTATTAAACTGTGTTTTGTTTGATTAATAAAGGGAACCTGGGGATTGAGTAGGTATGAATTCCATATTTCAGGAGTTAAAAACAAATTCAGCTGTCCTTTGGAAAGGGCCAAAGTCTGGGGTAAGGAGAAAATAGATGGAATTCAAATAGAAAGCTTCACTTGTACATACTGTATGCATACTGGGCTGTTCTGTATTCTTTAGCTTCACCTTTTTATGGATCTTTGTTCTTTTGATCTGCATTAAAAAGACCTTGTCTCGGTACTGAGCATTTTAATGGAATCTGCATTAGGAGATTCTCATCCTGAAGAACTGCAAAATATGCTTTGATAAAATATTCACTAATGTATTAATGATCAAAATACTGTATGTCAGCATAAAAAGGAAAATCTTACTTTTCTTATCAGAAGTTTTTAAAAACAGAATTATCTACGTTATTTCATTTTCAAAAGAAATATGAAAGCCAATAGGATAAAACTGGAATTACTAACTTGATTACTACTGATTGGGACTTTCTTCTTTTCTGTAGAATGAAATGCACGCTTTACTTGAAAGATACTCTGTAAATGAAAGCTTAGTAGCTGAAATTGAGAGACTGCGAGAGGAAAACAAAAGACTGAGGACTCACTTCTGAAAGATTTACATTGCTAATTTTATTAGCATGAACTCACTACATGTGTTGTGTTGTCTATGACAGATCATCTGTCATCACTGAAGTATTGTTTGAAGACGTGCTATTATTTTGAACATGAATCTATTCTTCTAAATAACTGATGTAAGATACTATATGTAATTATTAAATTTGTAGCAGATAGGCACTGTATAAAGAACATTTGCATCCTCATGCTAACCACCTTGAAACGCAGCCTTCTAACAGAAAAACTAAAAGGACAAGTACAGTATTGGAGTTTTAGCAATATGTAAAGTGCCTTTTTATAAACAAAATTAAACCAGGACAGATGCTTTTACTGTAAGAACTTTTTTATATATACCTACTTTACTGTCTGCTTCTTTATTCTGCTGCTGTCAGAAACAATAACTACCGCTTGCCTTTCAGATACTTTTCTTGAAGAAAAAGGGGAGCAAAAGCTCCTCTTTTGCACAACATGGAGTCTTGTTTACAAAAAGCTGGAAAATACAGTAGTCAGTTAAGTTTATTCAACTGGCAACTCTTCTGTCCTGAGTAAAACTAGAGCCTGAAAATATTCCCAGATTTGGTGCCACAGTCTTTCTTACTGAATTCACAAGTTTGTTGTTCTTGCAAATGCTACATCAACTGCACAATGAGAGTTTCTGTTACTACTTTGGCTATGAAATTTATTTACATGTATTTGAATGTTGTCATAGCTTGTCTGATTTGAATGCAACTTTAGTCTTCAAAATGTAAGTATATTAATAATATAGCCATTAATAATACAGCAATGTGTGAATGAGGTCTTTCAGTCTTTGACTCAAGCACCTTTTGTGCCCAGCCTCCCCTTCCATTCATAGTGAACAACACTTAATATTGAGCAGTTTTGTTGCAGTTTTGAGTCTTGTTGGTTTAGCATTCTTGTGGCCTTCTTGAGATAGCTGCATACCAAATCTATTATCTTGTCTGATTAACAACCATTAAAGAGAGATCATTACTTCAGTAGCATAATAATATCATACTGGTGTGTAAACATTTCTGAAATGAAGCTCAGTATGAAGTCCTGACTATTGAAGTGTGTGGGATATTTGGCTTGGCCTTTATTTGGCCAAGAAGATTAAATTAAGACTTCAATTTTAAATTACTTTAAAAATGAAATGAAAACGTTAAAGTGAGAGAAAAATTTCTCTGAAAGACTTCTTCTACAGGTGCTTCGTGCTATTTAAGTTGTTCTGGAGGCTTCTTAATTTTCTCTCTAATATTTGCTTGTTTCTTTTCACAAATTCAAAACTCAAGGAAAGTCTAAAGAACATGGCAGGTTAATTAGTTACAACATCTAGTGTTTAAATCCATGATGATGCTCTTCTACTAAATGAGTAGATAAATAATGAAAGCCATACTATATAGTGTAAATTATTTTTATATGTTGCAAAACTAAAGAAAAAATCCAAACCTGTCTATAACTTTTCCTTACCTTTAACTTTTTTTTTAAAAAGAGACTTCCTTTTTGTCATGTCATTTAATGAAAAACACAGTCTTGTAGCAAAATGAGGGTGTTCAAGTAGCCTTTAATATTAGGGAAATGACTTTAAATGTCTGTTCTACTGCTTTTATAAGCTTTTAAAAATATTTCTGTATCACATATAACTTCATAGTGACAGGAAGCAAAGAACGTTGAGGTTTTTTTACTAACTTAACACAGTGTAGAGAACTCTTTGGTAAGTTCATACTATATGTAAGCTTGACACATAGACCACACAGTCCATGAAGACAGTAGTAGTTGAAGGTAGCAAAAATATCTTAGCATTCTTCTACGTGCTTTCCAGTGTTAATGAAGTAACCTTGCATATTTCCATCTCTTGATTTGTTTCCTCAAGTGCTCTTGCTGGTGTACCCGGATGACAGCAGGGAATTAGACAAGTGTCTTGGGTATTTTGCTTGTAGGTAATTTGTTTTCTTGACTCACAACTGTATAATGTTTTTAATTCCCAAATGGTGGTGACTATAGCAAGAGTGATTAAAAAGATTTTTAGGGCTTTTGTCCGTATCTCAGGATTACTGTAGCGCAAGCGGCTACACATGGTGTGTGGAGACCCACTCTGCCTATCACTATAAGGGTATGTTTTGCCTTGTATACAATCTGATTTGTATGTTCAAATAAAGCTTGTTTTAACCTTTTTGAGGAAAAAAAGCTGTGGTGACCTGCTTATTAAAGAGAATAATCTGTGTTGTAATTGTTGTGCCTCATCAGGCACGATCTACCTGAAATTCTGGCGTAATCTGTCATCTGCCTTTGTGGCTTCATGTAGACCATCCAGTCATTTCCACAGAAATGTTCACAATACCTCATGCTCTTGGAGTAAAGGACAAATGAGCAGTTCTCCCTTCCAACTTGAAAACTGTTACAGTAATGCCAGAGAGCTCATGTTCACAGCTAAAAATCATCTTCAAGCAGATGTTTTGGGCAGGGGGAATAATCTTGTCTCCTAAGCTCCTGGTGAGTTGGAGATCCTGCATCTTCTTCATGTTAAACTTAATGGATGTTTAATTTTTTTAATTCCCTTTTCTCATGTAAATACAGACTTTCTGTGATGAGGAGTTTATTTGCAGTTTCAAGGTAGGTAGGGTTTGAAAACTGATTTTGACTAATTGATTTATTCTCATAAAAATGCAAAATGCCAGCATGTTCTTACTTCCTGGCAGCAGTCCACCAGTGCCTGATTCACACGCCATACTCTACATAAGCACGACAAGGATGAATTTGGAAGTTGCACATTGCCCCTCCTGTACAAGGAACATGGCATACTAGAAGAACGAACATGTTTTACAGACTGCATTGCCAAACTCTACAGTTCCTTGCCATCAGATATCCTAGATACTAGAACTAAAGATGAAAAATGATTGTAGATTATTTGTATATAAAGGTAACAGATCTGATACTGCTGAGTGCTTAAGGCTGGCAGGTGCTGTGTCTGTGCTTGCCCACCAGTGCACTTGTGTCTGTGTGTCATCACTGGTGCGTGTCAAGAGCTGCACTTTCTGGTCTGTCTGAGTACAGCCATTTTCACATCAGCTCAGGCCATGCATCTGGGTGATGCTGAACAGATTCTTAACTGTGGAAAGACTCTTATACTCTTTCTTAAGCATCCTGTGCCAGGCACTGGAAAAGATAAGCTACAAGGTCAGAGGGACAAGAATAAATTCTGAGGTGTTTTCAGGATTAACTGTGAAATTAGCTGTGATTCTGGATGTGTCTCTGTAGCCAAGGAAGTACAGACAGTACCTGTGCACTTCACATTTTCATATTTGTCTGGCACAGCTATAGGACAAGGAAACTTAACAGTGGAATCATACTCTTAACTGTTTCAAAAGTCATGGAAAACACATCTTTTTTTAGCTGATTTTGGCAGTTGAAGCAGTGATACATTTGTGGGACTAAACTACACATCCTTCAGATGTTCAGATGTGGACAATGTATCCCAGTGTGCTGTCTACAGCAGTCGCTAATAACACTTTTTGCTACATAGCCACTTTTACTAAAGTTAGGGGCTCATGAGGTGTTTCCAATTTTTTTTTTTTTGTGGGGAAAGCTATCCGAGAGCTAGAATCCATATCTAATGTTTTAAAAATAAACTTTTGGGGCAGAGCGTATGTAATAAATTGTGGGTTATTAAGAGCATCTTTGAGATGGTAGGGGGGGGTGATGACACAAGAAAAGCTGTTCTTGGTCCAGAAGGCACGCGATTTTGAGAGCAAGCTTAGAATCCACTAAATCTGCAGAAGTTTGCAGGTTATTCTGTCTTCATCTAGATGTAAACAACAGCTGACTAAAAATGAAGGAAAGAGAAGTGTGGACTGCTGATGCTTATTCCTTAGCCTCATTAGCACTTAAAACGTCCAGACCTAAACTCAAGTAGAAAGCAGCATTCCCTCTTCTGGAGAGACTGTATCATGCCTGAAGATGTTTGGTGGAGCAACAACTGCCCTATTTATTTTGGACTGTGCCTATCCTGAACCAGTTCTGGCCTCCAGCTGCTGGGGCAGCATAAACAGTAATGCCCATGTTGTTTTGGGGCTAAACCATGAAGAGTTTTCTAAATGTCTGGCTTGGGGCTGTAAAATTGGCTGATGAGTGTCCAAAGCCATCCACTCTCCCATCACATACTAGAACAGCTCTCTGAAACAACTGCCCAGCTTTGTAGTACCAGTTGTCCCATGTAGCCACTGGCCAAGTTGCAGACATGATTTTGAAGGGAGTTTAAAACTGTCCCTATACCTCTGAGGATCACCTGAGATGTATTCTGGTGGTAGAAGCTTCTGTTCTTACTAGCAGAATATTTCTCTCCCTTAGTTCTAACGTGTGAGTTGCAGTACAAATGCTCGTGCCCTTGGGCTCTCGAATTCCTCATTTGTCCTCTCATTCCAGCTAAAAATACCAAGGCTCATATAATGGAAAGTTATGGTTCCTTTCCAATTTCTTACACTATGAAGTTCTGTCTCTTTATGAAAATCATTGAGAGACAATGCTTTTTCAGCCTATTATTTTGCAAGAATGATAACTGATTTATTCTTTTCATCCCTACTTGTCCTCTGAGTAACGGAGAAGGAACGAAATTACAGAGAGAAAAGGACGCATGAGACAAGAACACAATTTCCTATACAGGTTATTTACATACAAGTGCCTTTACTGGTTATAAAAATACACGCTAACACAGGGCAGAAGTGTTTCAGAATTAATTTTAAAAAATTAGTATTATAAATAAATACTAGTGCTTGATTGCATTGCTATAACACTACTTACCAGAATGCCTGAATACCCAGAGGTGTTCAGCTGAGGATATTTTTTATAATTATCAAGTTGCAGAGGGTGAGCTGTGTTTTCTGAATAGCAATTCTTCATATTTTCATAAGGTCTTAGACTGGCTGATCAAAAATTAGGGCGAACAAACCCAATTAATCATTTTTTGAAAGTTTTGGGCTAAGTAGATGGAATTGTCCCCCTAATTTTGTAGCATCTAAACTGAAGCAGTCCTGGGTTTCTGCTGTTCCAGTTCTCATCATTGGACTTTTTTATGAGTCAAGAAGCCGATGCAATTTATCCAAGTCCACCTGAATAAACAGAAAGGATGCAAGATCTATCTAATGCTTTAAGAGTCAAAGCACTTTGGTTTGCCACTTACTGCAATCCACTCAAGTTTTAAATTTCCAGTGTTACACAAGTGTCTGCAGATTTGTCCTCTGTTATTTTGTCACTGAAATACATCCTCTTGACAAGAGAAGTCAGCAAATTAAGGCAAGCTTAAATTAAATAGACCCTATGTCCTCATGCCATGATACCCAAAATTCTTTCCATGACATGTTTGCCTTAATGGAATTGCATGTGGTGCTGGAGGTCACACTCCCCAGTCTCCACGGTTTGGAGAAAAAATGTCACTGCACTGTGTCCACAATACTTGTCCCCGGAGTCCTATCTCTTATCAGCTCCTCCTCCTTATCAGCTTTGAGAAAGCTGCTGACTCCCTGCCTCTCAGCAATAGCAGAAGGAATTACAAGTTTCCTTCCCCTGGGAGGCATTTGGCCCTGCTCCTAGAGCCCTTCTCCAGGGTGGTGCCCAGCACTGTCTCCTTCTGCTAGTGCCCATATCCTGCTGCAGGGTGTCCTTCCACAGGGATGTGCTCCACCAGATGCAGGTCACACCATTAACTGAGACTCACTTCACATGGCATGGATGGGTAAGGCTCACAAATATACATAAATGCCATTGATTGTTTCCATGGTAACTGATGCTTCAGAACGGAAAAGACAAAAAAGCCAGGAACAACAGGAGACCAGCAGGGGGGTAACAGCACTTCAGTCGCATATATTTGAGTTGCCCTGTGCTATTCTGCAGTGCCAGAAATCCCAGCTATGCCAGACGATCAATGCTATGATGATACTCCAACGATACTATGATTTCTGTATTTACTCATCCCATAGCTGATTTTGCTATTCATTTTGTGTAGTTTGGGGGGGATTTTTAAAGGTTACTTTCTACACCAGGTATTAGGCAAACAGCAGTGGCATCGGTGTGACTGCTATGTGTTCCGTAAGGACAATACAGAGATCAGTGGTATGAATGCTTTGAAAGCTATGCCATGCTTTTTAGAAATACAGGGGTTTATGTATGAAACCCACATGGGAATACCATTGGGACCAAACAAGATAAGCATTACTCTACCTTTTTAAAGGTGTTTATCTTTGTAAAGTTGAAATGCACTTTGATCTCATTTAGTTAATTGACAGTACTTAATTGTTGCTGACCTCTCACAAGTTTAATGTCTAGTCATGTAGTGTATGCGTTCATTTCACTGTTGAAAGCTGTTTTTGTCTCTGTCTTACTTCAGTGGCAATTGTGTGGCAAACTTTAAGGGAAGAGTAATCTCGTACTGAATGAGAGAATTGGTAGCTTGTCAATATGTCAATCTCAACAATGACCAAGGCTTTTATACTTGCAGAAATGACAAGTCTCATCACCACCACCACCACCTAATCATCATCATAATCTTTGTCAAGAGGTCTCCCTCAGGGCAAGGTAAATGTTAAGGAAATTCTCCTGTTCGACTATCCAGGAGCCACCCTGGCAGTCACACATGCACCACCTGAGCTGGGACCGAAGCCCTTTCACAGCTGCACACCCCACACGCAACACAGACCAGCTTTCCTAACCTCCTTACCGGCTCGTCCCCAGGTTTCCTATAGCACAGTCTCAGACGTCCCGATCCTTAAAATAATTTAATCTCAGTGCAATAACTAAACAACAAAATAATAGCCAGAGCTGGTGCCTCCGAGGAGGGACCACGAACAAAGGAAACCCTGGGCTTTTATCCCTTTAGAGTCTTAGCGCGCCAAGTGTGGGGACCGTCGGCTCCAGCCGTGTCTCTGAGTGCCCGGTCCCCTGGCCGGCGCCACAGGTCCCCGGGCCCTTTGTTATGCAAAGGGTGGCACTTCACGGCCCCTTGCCTGAGGCTCTCGCAGCTCACAAACCGAGCTAACCTGCACTGAATGTATTCCTCAATAGTAAAGAAACCAAAATATTTCGTATCTAGTCCTTAGATTTCACCGATGATTTACACTGCTCGTTACTTTCGCCTGTTTCCGTCAGTTCAGTCTCTGCGTACATCGTACCAGAGTCATTAGGAAGAGTATGAAGATTTGTCTTTTGAGGGAGTTGATTGCGATGCTGTCAATCAGTTTAGCAGCGTCCTTTCTGGACAGAGAGTGTGACTACCGGGGAGAGTCCACCTTTCAAATTACTGTGTTGCGTGTATCTTGTCCTCCGTTCCCAGAAATTACACTGGGCTTGAGAAATCCGACTACTTGTTGATCAGAGCATGCTTAGGAAGGCGGGAGAAGGAGAAACAGACCTAATGATGACTGACCAATTAACCTGATTCACCCGCTAATCTCCTTTGAAGATGGGAACCTTGAAGCTGAATCTACAATTGAAGAGAAAACCCCAACTACTAGCGCAACTGGTCCTCTCAGCTGACGTGCTTCAAAAAAATCCCCTCTAATGCCTCCGTTACACAGCAGATCAACTGTATTCGTATTTTTCTACACTGAAGCTGCTCTTCCTAGGAAATTGGTAGGTAGTAACTTAACCTAGGGACCACAAGCCTTGGTTAATAGAAGCCAGTTCCAGCTGCATCGGAAAAGATGGAGACATTTCTTGCCACTGTTGGTGTGTGTTAAGAGCATCGAAGAATGAAAACAACTCTCAGAGGATTTACAGCCCTTGCCACACACTGAGTCACAGCACCGAGGATTCAATAACGGGAGTCCTCCAGGTCCTTGAAATGCTCCTTTCAATGAGCATCCACTCCATTACACCAAGGCTAAGCGTAAACAAACTTTTCTATCCATATACTTGTCTCGGCCACATATTGGGTTTTCCTGATAATGCCACGGGGAACTCTGAAGGAGAAAGCAGTACAGCTACTCCGTGTACTGTTTCAGCATCGGGGATCAAATTAACATCCCCGAGGGTGGGATAGCTTAATCAGACTTCAGAGGGCTTGTCTGAGGGCTCTTTTTAAAAATAAGAAAATAAATTGTTAGCTGTGGGGTTGTGCAATGAACACTGACATGGAAGAGGTGGAGGGAAGGATGGAGCTAAAGGGCAATGACTGGTACCTCGCTGAGCTTTGGGGGGCATGAGACACTCGGGCCGCGGCCGTGGGGGTGGCAGCAGACCTGGCTCTCGGGTGCTGCCGCCCTCCTTTCCCCGCCGCGCAGCTCCCGAGGCCGCCCGGGCACAGCGTGTTGGCTGCACGGCGGGGCAGGTGGCAGGGCTGACGGGCGCTGACCGCGGCAGTGCCGCCCGCGATAGGGGCCCGGGGGCGGCCCCGGGAGCAGAGCACGGAGTGCCTTTCCTGCCTTTCCGCCGCTCTCCGCCCACCGGCTGCGCTGTCCGGGGGCGGAGGGCTGGGGCCGCCCAGCTGCGGGCCTGGAGCTGCAGGGGCGCTGCCTGCCGGGCACTGCTCCGCGGGGATCCCGCCCGTGCCTGTGGAAGAAGGCGCCCGCAGGTCCCCGGCGCCGCGCTGTGCCCCGGGACAGTGCCCTCGTAGCGGAGCCGCCCCGCCGGAGGCTCGGCGTGGCCGCAGGTGCGCGGCGGAGGGCCGGCAGTACCGCCGGGCCCCCGCAGAGGGCAGGGCCGCCCCGCGGCTGCGGCCGCGCCCCCTCCCCGTCCGCGCCGGGCCCGGCTCAGCCCCGGCCTCACACCGGGCAGCGAGCGCGGGCGAGCCGCGGCTGTGCCGAGCCGAGCCGTGCGGGGCGGGCGGTAAGTGACCCCTTGGCCTGAGCCCTGACCACCGCGGCCCAAAGGGGCGTCCTTGTGCCCCTGCCCATCCTCCTGAGGTGAGCTCGTCGCGGCAGTGGTCTAGTGTAGCAGGATAGGTCCGTTTTGAAGAAGCCTGATAAACAGATTTTCATTCCAACAATTTACGGTGAAGAGATGAAAAGCGATTTAAATTTCATTTTAGAGCTACATGAAAGCAATATCACTTTAATGAATTTTTTTAGTTGATAATTATTCTTGGTAATTAAGATATGAAATATTCACTAGGACATTCTAGGGACAGAAGGAAGAAGTGAAAGAAGAATAAGATGCTGTCAGATGACCTCTTTTGTAGTGGCTCATTTCCTTCCACTGTGAAAATAGTAAACTTCCTGAAGCTAAGAGCAAGGGAAAAAGTAATTTTAACTATTTCAGTGAGTATTTATAACCTCTCTCTTAGAGGACCAGACCGTGTCTAACCCAGTGTTATTGTAACTATACAGCTCTAATAGCAGAGTGAGACTTCACATGACCGATAGTCAGAGGTCTGAGTGACATTGTGGGGTGCCCTGCTTCACCTCTCGCCTACAAGAAAATGTTACTAGTGGAGATCAAGATGGCCAGACAGAAAGATTAGTCAGTATTTCTGTTTCAATTCAGGTAGAGCAGGGACTAGAGGTAAAATTCTCCTCAGTCATGATAAGTAGCCTATGAACATATCGTCTTTGTCATAAGCTTTTAGAATTGTCAATTTCACTCTCATTTGCCAGAAAAGTTATCTTAAGTCTTGAAATAGCCACCTTAACACAAGGTCTGACAGCTGTTGGAGAACAGCAATCCTTGCTAATGCCACATCTGTGCAAGATAACCCTGAGAAAGTGCTAGACGTGACTCCAGGGTGGCTGGACTGTATCAGCATGTGTGCGGGTGCAAACTGTGGGGGAATTAAGGCTCTTTTGTAGCTCAGTCCTTTCTTTTAAAGGAGTAAGAACATACGGTCTCCTCTTCCAATTCCCTTTGATGTGGGTTTTGGAGGAATTTGGAGACAGCAGCTCTCAACTGCAAAAGGAGCCTTGCTTACAGAACCGACAGTCTCTCGATGGCTACCTTTGAGCGGACCATATACATATATATGTGCATATACATAGTTTTTGTGTTGGTTCTGGTCCTGTGAATGACCCCAGCCACGGGACAAGTTTTTGTGTTGGTTCTGGTCCTGTGAATGACCCCAGCCATGGGACAATCTTATTGCCTTTCAAAGCTTGGCTGGAAACCATGGCATAAGGTTACTCAGTGTTGTCAGATTTTAGTGGTTCTTCATGTACCTCGCAGCAGAGAATGGGGGTCCAACAGGTGCTTAGGGGGGCCAAACTTTAGCTCTTACCTTTTATACTTAGATGCATTTAAGTACTTAATGGTCTTGGAGTTTTAGCATGGATTCATATGCTTGTTTTCACTAGTTGGAAGTTCAGGTCAGGCTATTCTTTGTGGGATAAAGGAGTTAGTAATGTGATAGGAAAAGAAATACCAAGATTAGGGCCAGATGACCTTAAAGCTAATTCAACAGGGTGTGGAATTGTGATTGGAATTGTTATTTGTGGCCACAATGTAAGGTATCGGTTGGATTCTGAATTATTTTGACTATCTTGTTTGTATCTTTCAACAATAATAGAATTTCCTATCAGTCTCTGGTCAGTAAGAGTGGAAATAAGAAGTAAAGGCAACAATGAGGTTTTAAAGCCTCTGACTCAATAGTTGCTACCCTTTTCGGCTTCAGTGCACAGCAGAGCATGTTCCTCAGAGACAAATCACCTTTTTCTTCTTTTGTAGCTGTTTCAATTTGACAAGAGTTCTTCTGAGACTGTGTTTATTTGTGAAATGGCTGTAGTTCAGGAAGGGAGAGGAAATTTTTGTTAATTTCTGAAGACAGCGGATTCTGTGGTCATTCACATGTTTCTCAAGAGTGAGTTACATGGCTTTGTGGATGCCATGAAGGGTACTGGCTTCTCCTGGGGTAGTCTGTTAGTTTTGATAGCATTCAGCTATGGTCCTTGAGTAAAATAAAAACTCTCAGTAAGTGGCATAGATGTTACAGATGCCTTTGTTTCTCTGTTTTTTATTGAGAGAGATACTTCCAACCAATTGTGTTCAGTGCAGAGCTGAGAGGTGAAGCAGAGAGCAACATCCCTGGGCAACCTCCTAGAGAGGGTCTGCTCTCCATCCAGTGAAGATGTATTTCTCTCCATTGAGGGTATGACTGGAAGTCCAGGTAGATAATTTAAGAGCTCAAAGCTGGGTAGTACATCCTGCCCTTCATCTTTTTGCAGGCGTGTCCAGGTTCATTTCAGGTTTGCTGCCTGTGCTGAACATTGCTGTTGGGTAGGGTGCTTAAGGGAGTGAGGACACAGGAAGAGCAAGGGGCTTGTGAAGTCATGAAAGAGTCATTTTCATATGACTGAAAGACCTTTTCCTCCCTTTTTCTTATTTTTCCCTACAGTCTGTGGACTGTTTTTAATCTTTTATTTGTTTACTAATGGTAATAACCATTGGCATTTACATCAGAAACAGGGCAACACCCACATTTCGTATGACACCAAGCAAAAGCAATAGTTTGGGGTTCGGATTTTAATAACATCAGTTAAAGAAGTGTTTGTGCGTAGTTCTTTATAAGCTATTGTGAATGTTTATTTTAAAAATATTTTTCTTCATTCTAGCTACTTAGAGATGACTTTTGTTTATTCTTCATCTATGACTGCACTGATGTTGAGCTTCTGTTTTTATTTCTAGAAAATGTAGTAGAGTGCTATTCTGTTTATTTGGAGAAAGGCAGTATATTCCTGACTAAAAGGCTGAAATAAAGCAACAAAGAACAGTGTCACAAATCTGCATAAAAGCAAAGTTTGTTAGTGTGACACGTGGTGTGGTGAGTAATTACTGAATAGCCAGGCCAGAAGGTAGGTTTTCCTTGGGTCTGTTAGGTAAAGATTTGCTTTTAATTTTTTTTTTTTTATTTTCTACTTTAAAACAGCATAATGAGGAATGTTTCACATTCAATGTAAATGGCTTTTTCTTGTTAATCTTAAGAGTGGTCTATAGGAACATTGTGTTTAATGACAATTAATTTGGAGTTCAGTGGTTTTGTTTTCCCTTAAAACAATGTCTTCTCAATTTATGATAGCTTCACTGTGCATTTTCAGTTAAAACAGAGTAGAACGGCACCTTCTTTGTCTTCTCTGTGGTTTTGCTTATTGTGCATTTCAAGTGTGTGCCCTCTTACTTCTGTCTGTTCATTTTGGCCTCTGGTTGCCATGTAATGGGGGATCAAGATTAAAATGGTTTCAGGAGACCATTTCTTCATGTGAAGACTCTCCAGGGCTTCCAGAAATAACCAACAATTAATACAAGTACTATTTTAATACTTGTTTGGAGTTGAGTCACACTGATGCTTGTAGCATGAATTTGTAGCACAGGGAAAACAAAAACTGTGTGCTTGGCACCAGATAGCTCCAGGTTTGAAGAACCATAAGGAAGATGTAAGTGGGTGGAACCCAGGAGGAGGTAGTAAATAAAACAAGACTGGATGGTAATCAGTGTTTGGTATGAGAGAATTAAACTGAGTAATCTGAGGAGGTGTTGAAGCAGAGGAAAACAAAAACAAAGTCAAAAGTATGCTGGAGACCATATGTGAAGGTTGATGGTTATTTGGTTTGAAATGTATTAGGAAAGCAAGCAGAGATGAACCTGTGGTTTCAGCTGAAAATAAAGTACCTAGCATGTGGCTGAGGGAGGGCAGAGTAATGAACCTCTCATTTTATCGAGCTGCATGGGTTGGATAAACAACTTGTAAATAAATTTGAAACAAGTATTATCCCAATTTAAGGAACAGTAGCTTTTAAAAGTGAAACTTATGATGTTCATTGTGTTTCTTGATTGCTTGGCTGAAGATGAATGGCTGGATTTTTCAGATCATAAAGCTGCATTATGTGTTATCCTGAAATTAGGGGAAAGACATAACCAACAGGTACAAAGCATAGGAGTTTCATAGTCTGGGAATAACCGTGATAATGGAAAGACTCAGGAAAATGCTTTAGCTTCTAGACAGTGTTTTACTGTTTGCTTACAGAGAGTAAGTATAGTCTCACTGCTACAACAGTGGAAACCATGAAAACCACCAAGGCTGAGATAGAAAACTTGTGATTAATTTTATTATCTTAATAGTCCTGTGGTGATTCACAGAAAGTGCCAGGGATTTTTCCATTTCAAATGGATTGTTATTTTACTTGCATACTTTCTAAGTAATAAAGCTGAAATGATTTATGACAGAGCTCAGCTGAAGTAGATGGATCTATACCAGAAGAGGATTTGTTCCAGTTTCTTCTTCTGTATTCATTAGAACAATTGGGAAACTGTTATTTTCATGATGTAATGCACTGGTTGTTTTAAGAGCTAATTCCCAGACAACATGCTAATTGGCCTGAAATAGTGCAGTGCATGTGGTGCCCCTTGGGATTTGAAGTTACGGATGATCCTATTTGTTAGTGGCTTCAGAAATTAAACCTCTCATGAGTGTTTTAACTGTGTTTTTGTAAGGAGTGAGTGAACAAGTGCATGATAGCTTGAAACACTGTTCAGAGCAATTGTTCTCTATTACGTGATTGCTGGGCAAATTAGACTTGCAGTGGAAATTTCCTTGCAGGCTACTGTGCTGAAGTTTTTGGCTTACCAGCATAGGGTTGCAAAGATGTTATAGAAGGTACAACACATATCCTGGTCCAATTTTGCAGTGAACTAGAAACCATTTAACAACTTCTAATGGAAAAGCAAGATAGATACTTAGAAAGAGGAGTGCAGCATATAAACAGAGGCTTGAAACTTATTAATCAAATCGCATTTCACGTAATTTTTCTGTATTTTCTGTTGCCAAGATGCTATGCTTTTATATTGGCGCTGCTTCACTACAGTGTTGAGTGGTGGAAGAGGATTTAGAAAGAGTTTTGACTTTTTACAGCTTTGTAAATGATGGTGAACACTTCAGCAGTTTGGAATTTAGATTGACAATTTTAACTGGATGTGCCTGAGCAGCTCATCAGGGACACAAAATTGATTAAGATCTTGCTTCCTCCCCACCTGTCCTCCCTCCCTCATTTAGGCTTCTGAATCAACTTGATTAGTTGAACAACTCTGTTCTTAATTTTTCAGATTTGCTCAGGCTGTCTCCAGAGTAGGGAAGATGATATTGCGCAGGATTTCGTTTTGTCCATGTTGGTGATTTCATGGCTGTGAGAACAGGGAATGTGTTTTGTTTTCGAATTAAAGGTTATGTTTCTGTCTGGTGAGGTCCCAGACTCAAGGAGCAATTTCTAGAGTGATTTCTACAGTGAGCAAAAACCTACTGCGTGGTTGTGTGCCAAGATCGATGGTCGCATTCCTGCTGCTGAGACTCCTGCCTTGGGACTCATCTCTGGGCTGAGTCTACCATGAGAAACATTGAAGGTATAAAACTGGTAGGTAAGTAGATGTTTTACTGATGAATAATGATTCAATTATATAACTTAACTATAATATCTGCTAATGGGAGTGAAGTGCAGAGTGAAAGAGGCATCATAGGCCGGTATATGTGAAATGTGAATTAATTCAAACAATGTAGAGAACATTGGAGACTTCTGCAGTATTTTTCTGAGTGTTATATGTGCCTCATTTTAATTGCTTGATGTTATTCTGCCAAGCTGCATGAAATTAAATAAAAGGAAACTTACAATGGAACAAACAGGAAATGAAATAATAAGTGGAGTAAGATGTCTCTGGAGAGAATGGCAAGGGATTTGCAGTAATATTTGAGAAGTTATTAGATGTGAGAGTCCCACCTGTGTGCTCCAGCAGCCTTGTTTTTCTCACACCCATATAAAACTACATAAACTACAACAAGGAGAGAAGTGAAGGTGGGAAAGGCTGGATGCGTGAACAGCAGAGGCTGGATGCAGAGGCATTTGGAGTGGGATACAGAAGGAATGTTATGTTGTATTTCTTCCTTCCCTCTCTCTGCACCCCTCACCACAGCAAGTTTGGATTGGATGGGACATAACCACAACAACTGAAAAAACAATAATTTGTGAACATTTGAGTCAATGGAGTGTGGTGTCCTACACTGTTTTCTCCACCTATTCACTGAAGTTGATGCCCATCATTCACCACTCCCCAGCTGCCCTTATACTTGAGTACCTCTCACTTTTCTCTGGCAGCTCTCCATTACTTGCAGCCTCCTCATGCATCCCTAAAATCACTGAGCACTACTCCAGCTCTGCCTCCATGAATTCTTTGAACCCTGTGCTCTAGGTGGTTGAACTCGTGCTAGGCTCAGAATTTACTAGAGGAGCTCTGTCAGACTGCATGGTCTGTTTTTCAGCCATATGACATTAGTTTGGGAGTGAGGCTAGTTTTGGCTGACTTGATATATTGTGGGCAAGATCTTCTTGCTGTGCAATCACCAGCAGCAATAAAGACTTTTCTGGTTCCATCTTCTGTACAGTGCAGGTGCTGCTGTCATCGTTAGGGCTTGTTAAGCTGTTTCCTCTAGTGCTGCTTCACCTCTAGCCTTGCCATCAAAAATGGAAGCACTTGCATAGGCTACTTATCATTACATTTACTGTTACACTGCCTAAGCCTTGTCAAATGGGAGAAATTTGTCCCTTCATAAATGAAATTTTAGTGTAATATGCATTGGCCAGCCTTGGTCCTTCTCTACTGTATAGGCTTTGCAGCGCTGCAGTTTGGTCAAAGCAGTGTTTTCAGCTGCTACTGTGGTTTCAAGTATACAGGAAGAACCAGTCTGCTGGTTACCAGGCTGGATTATACTGTTAGTTTTTTTGAACACAATGTTTACATCTTAGTCAATGTGCCTTTTTTTTTTTTGTTCTTTTCCCCCACTTAATACAATGGAGTTAGCATTCTTGCTGACTGCAGCTCCCACTGGAGCTGATTGAGCTGGTATTTCTGTTTTCTAAGCCTTCTGTTTGTGGTTTCCACAAAGTTGAAAGTAGTTCTGGCTGCTGATTATGTTTTTTTTCTGGCCTAAAATTTCATCCCAATTTCATCTGTACCAGATAACCCTTCTTGGGTTTATTGAATCTTTTCCAGAATTAAAAAGAAAGCATTCTCTGTGAAGTTTTCTTAATTTGAAATGGTCTGTGATGTTTCTGCTAGAGTAAACACCTTTTGCTCTACATGTAGTCAGTTTTTTGGAGTGAGTTTGATATGGGACTCAGGACATCAAAACCATTTGGCTTATTGAATTATAAGATGGGAATACTCTTTTTCTGTCAGGCCTGTGAGGTCCCTCCTGGTAAGCTGTAGTAAACTCTTAAAAATTAGTGTTGAGATTTTTCATGCCATCTGCCTTTTTATTTGATGTCTCATCAAAATGTTTGGGGTTATTTTTGAAAATGAATGCGTGACAAAAAAATGTATTGTTTTGTCACTTGCAAAAGCCCCTTCTGTCATGGGCTTTGCAGGGTAGGTTTGGCAGAAGTTGGCATTTTTAGAGGAAAATGCTCTGCTGCTATTTGATTCTTGGCAAGTTTAGAACTCTCTGAAAAATATGTGTCAGTAATAAAATTCTGAAAGCTTACATGTCATCTCTGTGCAATTAAGCAGTGGATGTCCCATCCTCGCTGAGCAAGCAAGAATGCTGCAGCCCAGGGTTATTGTGTGTTTGAGCAGACCTCCCTAAGCAGTTCCGTATTGCTGCTGGCTGAGGTTAAACTGCATCTTGAAATAGAAAAGGAGCTTCTGTTTCCAAAGTACCTAGTGACCAGCAGGTTATTTAAATGCAGATGAAATACAAGCCAGGCTGTGTCAGGAGGTGGAAAGAGGGGGAAAGGAAGGTGGCAGGAGGGATTTGGACATGGGCCCTGGTGACTCAGGGAGAGAAAGGGAGGAAAGTTGCCTTGGGAGATAGGAGTTCTACTGGAAGATGCTGTGGTTGCTCAGAGATGTCTCTGAACCTCTTCAGGTCCTCAACTCTTATCCTTCCCTGGTTTCTCTAAAGAGCTACCCAAGCATGAGAAAAGGATCCCCGTGAGAGCCTAAAGTCTGCCTTTGGAGCAGGGCTTGGGTACCAGGTTTTGCACATTGATTTCTGCTGATCTGCCCAACACAAGCACTGCCACCACATTTGGACTTTTGAGTTCTGTCATGCAGAGATTAGTGTCTGTTGGCACTGAGATTGAGACAGTATTTACACGTTTCGTCTTGTAAAATGTTCACGTGTACCTTATTTGAGCTTTGATTTTATATGTATTTACTCCATTCTTGCATTGTTTTGGGAAAACATTGTTATTAGCAGATGTAAACCTGAGACATGATTTAAATAGAATGAAAGTTATTCAAAATAGGAATTGTCTTGTGGTTTTTTTTCTTATGTCTTCAAATATTAATTCTTTGATTAATATTTTATGTGATTGAGTTTGTAGTATGAATTTTACCAGTTCCATACAGGAGGCAGCAAATACAAATTGTGTGATCTAACAGCTCAACAGATCTAACAGCTTTAAACTCCCCCTGCACTGCTGTGTTAGACATCAGTTTCACAGACTGCCCTCATGGATCCTGCCCGCCTGCTAAGCCTCACTGCTTTATTCACGGCTGCATCGTTTCTAACCATGTCTGGTAAAGCCTTGAGGCTTCACTGGGGCTCCTGTCAGGAGCCATATGTATACCTAATAAGTCACAGTCACAGTCCTGGAGGGCTTGCCATCTGAATGGAGAAAGACACAGCAGGTAAGTGACACACTCAAGCAGAGGAAAAAGAAGAGGCAAGAGTGGGATGGCTTGGTCAGGTGTGGCTTGGTTTGGTGTTGAACTTGCTGGGCAGTGCTACCCCATAACCGTGTTCAGTCTCTGCCAACACTGTCAGGTGCAGCATACAGTCCTCTGCAGGTGAAGCTTCTCCTCAGAAACAGCTTGGCTTCATCCTCACATCAGTCAAACAATGCCCCATGGTTCCTCTTACTGAAAAGCTGCTCTAGAACCAAACCCTTTAGCAGTCAAATCCCTGTCATTTTGAATTTAAATTTATTTGTTCTCATATTAGCAAATGGCTGTGCATTCCTCATTGTCCTCTGGTTTGAAGGACTGTTTTGTGTTTTTCATTTTGGCTTAGACAAATCAGTGTTTTTTACATGAAAAGGCATGGCTTTTACCTTATGGGCATGTTTACAGTAGAGTTGTTGCTGCAAGTGTCCCTCTGTAGACACACCTGACATAGCTTTGAGCTT
The DNA here is from genome assembly GCA_013397775.1 of Eulacestoma nigropectus. Lineage (NCBI taxonomy): Eukaryota > Metazoa > Chordata > Aves > Passeriformes > Eulacestoma > Eulacestoma nigropectus. The sequence continues at coordinate 1,706,427 of VZTE01004593.1, forward strand.
CCTCGTTGACAGACTGTTAGCAACACAGCTGCCACACTGTGAAGGTCAGTACCAGGTGACCAGATTCGATTTGAGTATCCTAGTTTTTGGGATTTTTTTATAGAACCTAGATTTCTGGAGATTGAAGACCTAAGTCTGCTGCAGAAAACTTGTGGTCTTCTTTAAAAGGCTCAGCACAGTGTGATTCACCTCAAGCCTCTGGCCAGTGTCAGCGTCCTTCTCCAAAACAGTTCTGAAAGCAGCATCAGTTCCCTTGGCTGCACTTGCCTGGTCTCATATGGAATCACACATAGTTTGGAATCATCCTGCACTCACAGTTCCTGCAGGCACTGCACCTTGCACCGCTAAACCTTGTTTTGGGTTCGTCATGCTTTCCTTCCCTTTGGTTGCTCGACTCTGTCCTTAAAGACCACTTTGAAGGAACTTCCTTAATAATGAGCTTTCTGCCTGGTAATTTCCCCTTGCTCTTGTTTATCTTTTAAGTAGTTTATCTGATTTATACATCTTATACTTTTGCTGACTTTTCCCACTTTTTCCAGTTTAGCCTATGTAGCAGTTTGCCAATTGGTTTATTAAAATCCGAACAGATTGCATTCACATTTTTTGTGGGAATAAAATAGAAGAGAGAAATTTTGGACTAGTATGCCATGATCAGTCCTCTATAATGCATTTGATCTGCTTTTGTTTTCCATTCTTTTGTCAAGATTTGTGTGCTATCTGTAGATGACTGATGTGTCTGTGCTACCAAAATGACTCTTTTCCCTTTTTCCTCCCAAGTACAGGCACCATATTTGGCTTTCTTCAGTCATGTGGTACTACCTCATTTGATGGATTTATTTAATATCTGTGCTATCAGACTTAAAATTTCATGTACCAGTTCTTTTGGTGCTCTGTGATTAAGATTGTTCTGCCACCCAGACTTGACAGCAATAAGCTCTTTGGATTTTGCTTCTATCTCAGTAATTTCTATCCCTGGGAGCTCATTCTTATTAGCTGTCATGTGTCTGCTCCTCTGTTCAGCATCAGTTTGAGTTTTTTTTGAAAATGAGTGGAGATAGTAATTTCTTTTGGGAGCTATGTGTACATTTCACATGAAGTCTACCCTACTCCAGTGAAGAATTTAATGCTTCTTTCATGTGCTTACTGTGGTCATTTCTTTGTTGTTGCATTTTGGTTTTTTTTTGGGGGGGGGGGAGGTTGGGGGTTTTTTTGTGATTTTTTTGTTTGTTTCTTTTTTGTAATTAAAATATGGCTGAAGGACTGTCTCATTACCTATATTCTCTTTGCAGTCTGTCTGCTTCATCTTCAGCAACACTGCTGTTATCTGTTATCTGTCTCATGAACTCTGAGGACACACGTGCTTGTGAGTTTTAGGACAGCAGAACACATTCAGCAGTTACCCTTTTCCATGTGTAAGATCCCTCTTTAGTGTTTCTCCTTGAAGTTATCTTGTGCTGGACCCTTCTCTTACCAGACTTTCTTCCCTTGGGGTAAAAGCTGGTATAATAGCTCTGTCACTGCTTCCTTCAAGAAATTCAACATCACTGCACACATGTCATGAAGGGTCTCTGCTTTTTTAGTGACTTTGTGAAAGTAAAGAAAATGATTGTGGGAGAGCAGAAGGATGATGTGGGTTGTCTTTCAAATAACAAAGAGAAGACAATGAAAGCATGTATGTCTGTAAAAAGTACTACGGACTGCAGGTAGAGCACCTAATTAATCTGAAGCTGGATACTTTTTAGTGTTGGGCTTTCTGACACATACTGAAGAAGAGGCTCAATATTTCTGAAATATTCCAGAGCAATTCCATTGCCAGTGGCACAGATCACAAAATAAACCCCAGAGTTTTACAGTGTTTTTTTTGGGGGGAAGAATCGAAATGCATTGGTCTGTCTTTCTGGTTTTTTAAGAAGTCTGGCAATTAGTAGCTTTGCAGACTTTCAGTGTCAGCTTTTCCTTTCTGAAGGTAGTTCACACAATAAAGAGTGACCCAGTCTTGGAGTGGGTGCGGAAGCAGTGTGGGTTTTGAAAAATTTTAGCCAGCTCTAATTGCGCCATGCCAAGGACATAACTATACAGTGAGTTTTTAATCTAAACTGCACCAGTGTAATTCTGTGTGGACAATTCATGGACTCTTTGGTATCTTCTGAGAACAAATTGAAACTGCAAAGCAGCAGGGAGGTATTTTTTGTTTTCTCCTAGTGATTCTGTGGAAGCACAGAAATTAAATAAGGGCACCCTTGCTTAAAAGGGCACAGATAAAATTGTATGTGATATGCTGCCATTGCTAGCTTTACTCAAAGATCCATGTCTGCTGCCATGTGTAAGATGCACTCACTGTGAACCATCCACCTGACAAGCTGTAGCACTCTGGAACCTGAAGCAGTTTGTGACCTGAGGGAGATAGTGCTGAGGGGTGGAGAAAGATGTCCACATCTTTTGTCCTGGTGCAGGGATACAGTTGAGTTCCAGCTGTCAGAGTGTGATCAGGCAACAAAAGACTACAAGCAGAGCTAGGCTCATGAAGAACCTGCTCAGTTCTGGCAGGGTTTGGTAGCACCAGTACTGTGAGATTCAGACTGAACTAAGCTGTTCTGGAGTCATCTCAGTAGTACTGCTGCTTCTGGACATTGCCTGACCGTGTGAGTCCTGAGAGGGCCAGGCTGGCTCCACAAAGAGCTGGTTCGCTTTCTAGCGTGTTTGTCACGTTGGAGCACTAGACTTGAAATGAATCCAGATTTTAATGCTATGCTAAAGCCAAGTTAGCCAGTCTTCCCAGAATTAGAGTGCTGAAGTATTCAGTGCAGATCCGCTGGTGTCTTTGTAGGCATCAGAACCAGCCTGTTAGGACTAAATCCGGGCAGGAGACAAGTGGCTGTGAACCTGAGCTGACTCCATGTGCCTTGTGGTTTTGCTAAGAAAGAAAAAACAGGTTTTTTCGTAAAGGTTTGGGAGTTTGGTACCCTGGTACCGTAATCTCAAGTTTTTAAAAAATTAATTCCCAAAGTAACCAGCTGGGGAAAGCAGCACTCCCGGGGCAAACTGCAGACACTGTTACCACGAAGGTAGGTTGGATTAGCTGGAACTGCAGTAGGTGGCTGTTTCCCCTTACCAAGGCTGGTGTATGTGTTTGCATGATGACACTTTTTTAAGACGACATTCAGTATGTGCTGGCAGGTAGAGGGGAGCCCATAGCCAGAGCTTTAAGCGACATGTTTTTAGCTATCTGTTTACTTAGTATTAGGGAAAGGAATAAATGTTTTATTATGTGTGTCTGTACCATGATGATATTTTAAAAATTCTAGCTAGGCTTCAAGCATTCTGCTGCTTGCTTACTGGGAGCCAGCAGGACTAAATAAGATTTTGCCTTTTTTTTCAGCACAGATGCAATCCTAGATGTCTTCCTATATTCAGAATCATCACAGAAAGCAAATTTAACTAGCTCCCTGCTATTGCAGGTCCTCCATGCGCATTTGACAGTGCCCTTGATCCCTGACCCTTTTTGTTCCTCACCAGATTTCTGTCTTCCATTGTTCTGCTCTACAACTGAAGGTTTTTGTAGGGTGTTGGGAAGTTTTAAATCTGTGCTGAATATAAGCATGAAGAATAGATGAGTGTGGATGCAGAAAGAATGCATTTACTGTTTTCCATTTGAGTATCAAAACACAGTCTCAGCGTGTATGCACACTGGAGTCATACCATACTCCTGTAGGCATGAGTTGACATCCTTACTAAGTTTTTGCATTTGTTTTCTTATGTCCATACTGTCTCAGTTTCAAGTAGACTAAATTTTAGCCACGCTTCTTAGCCAAAACTATAAAATAAATTAGCTGTCCCTCTGGATGATTAGGCCAGACATGTTAGGGAAACATGATGAGAAATTGTCACTGTGAGTGCTGTAGCACTCATCATCCTCGTGTATACATTGACAGAAATAGATGTCCAGGAAAAATAATCCCTGTAAGAGCTCTCAGTTGAAAATATTACCTTTACAGGTGCCTGTAACTGTCTCTTGCTGTGAAGAAAGAGATTTGAAGCAACTGCAATTCTTCCAATTTCAGACACTGAAAGCATGGAAGACAACTAGTTTTTATAGTCTTTATAGTTGGCTTATTTTTTTTTCCCGTTAGTGGGAGAAAATGGTGCAGCAGTTTTGTAAACACTGCTAATGCTTGGTTTCTGGAGTGGCACTGGATTTGATAAAAAACCTTATCAGAAATCCTGCAGTTTAACTACAGGAATCAATAGAACTATGAGATTGGTTATGTAAAAGATATTTGAAAGGCTGGAGAGGATGAACAGCAATGTTTGCTCTCTTTCATTAAAGAAGAATCAACAGCAGGATGCAGAACTTAGTGTTTTGCAATTCAGAAGTTTTAGGCTATGGTAATAAATCAGAAGATCAAATTACAGCAGTGCTTTGATTTAAAAAACAAAACAAAAAACCCCACCCAAAACGTATGGAAAGAGGTTACTATTAGATATTATAATTTCTTTTGCCTGAAAAATATCACTTTGATATATAAACAGTATCATTTATGAAAGAGAAGTTGCTGAGTTGTATTTATATTAGTGCGAAAATTTAATTTCTCTTCCAGTTTGTTTACTGGAGGCCATCACAGTTTGTACAAACAGCTATGTGTGTATGATAATGAGTAATAGGGTGGCTGTTGATGATACTGAATGTTTTAAAGCTATTCGTTTAAATGCTTTAGGTTTATTATTAAAAAAGAGGAACTAGATTCTTAAATAGATAACATACGTAACCTCAAGAAAATAAAATATAACATATTGGAGTCTTATGGAAGCTTAAACTAAAACTGTTTGCCAACAAGTTTTTTTAAATCAGATTAGCTCTTAGTTGAAGACTCTTCTCTATAATGTTTGGGTTGCCAGAGACCACGGGGAATATCTCTTTCCGTTGCAATTAAATTGAACAGAGTCATGTTTATGTTACATCTTTGAAAGCCCCTCTTTGAAGGCATGTAAGAGAGCCCCCTTCAGCAAGGGAAATGCTGTAGGCAAATGTAGTGGATATTGATACAAATGTATGCTGTTTAATAAGAAATCTTAGAGACCAAAGTTTGACAACAGCGGAGGTAAGTGAAATGAGAAACACTTGGGCAAATGCACCAACCTAAAACCTGTATAATTGATCATGATATGAGCACAATAAAAGAAAGGTTAAGAATCACAGAATCTCATAAAGCAACAGCTCTGAAGAGGCTGGAGCAGAGCGGGTAATTATTCACGTGATCTCTCCAGCACAAACAGTTCTGTGCTGCTACTGAGATCAGCACTGCTTGGCCTTTTGCAGTGCTACTGCCATAAACGCAGTTGAGAAATAGTGGTTATATTGTGAAGATGACCAGGTTTTATGTTCAGTAAACTATCTCCCCCATCTCTAAGAGCTAAAATGAAGTGACTTTCTTTCAAGAGAGGTAATTCTGTTCTGCTGTTCCTTTACATCCCCAGAACTTTATGTTGTATCACAAGGGTTGTTTTCCTCTCTTTCCCTGCTCTAATCTGTAATTCCTTGTGGGTGATGCCACGATGCTTGATTTCTGGCTGAGATTTGAGGCTTTGATAAGCTGTTCAATCTCTTTCCAAGAACTTCTAGATGTTTGTCATTGCTCTGGGTGTCCCTGGAGAGTTTTCAGGGTGGTGAGCTGCAGTGGTGGCCTCTGTGAGAAGGGCCCAGAGGCTGGACATGGCCAGCTCCAGGGGACCCACCACAGGATACAGTAGAGCCCATCAGCCATGAGTGTTTCACCTCTGTAAAAAACTATGTGAAAAGGGGGCAAAAAATGCTGGAAAGGAAAAGGAGGAGGCGGGAAAGTGTGACAAACAGTAGAGGGAAACAGAGGTCAGAGAAGAAGAAGGAGGAGGGGGAGGAAAAGATGCTTCATGGTACCTTGGCAGATACTGTTGCCTGAGGACGAGCCCACACTGCAGACAAATTTTCTCCTGAAGAACACCAGCCTTTGGGAAGAGGCCCTGCTGGAGCAAGGGAGAAGAGCGAGAGGGAAGGGGGTAGTACAGAGGAACCACTGCGTACTGGCTGGAATGCCCCTGTTTCCCCAGTGCTGCTCAGGGGCTGGAGGGTGGAGGAGTGGGAGGAGTAAAATTGAATCTGGAAGGGAAAGGAGGAAGGATGTTGCTTTAATGTTTGTCTGTGTTTCTCTTGACAATAAATTGAAGGAGTTTTCATCTGTCAAATCTGTCTTGCCTGTGAAGGTAGTTGGTAAGCAATATCTCTGCCTTTATCTCCACCCACAAGCTTTGCCATCCTATTTTCTCCCCCTTTCCTGTGGAAGAGGAATGAGCAGCAGCTAGCTGGGCATTTGGCTGTTTGCTAAGGTTTCTCCAGCACTTTATGCTTGTGGTGGGTCAAGAGGTACATACTGGTCTACCTTCTAATGACAAGAAACTTTAGCTGTGATTTATACCACTGTTTTGCATGTTAGGCACAAATATTCTGTGAAAAGCAATAGGAGCAGAGAACTAATTGATTCTTTAAAAATTACACCATGAGACAGACTTGCAGCATTTTTGATTTCAGTACATTTTATTTTATCTGGAATTCTGATTATCTGTATTCTCTCTTATCTTCCCTCCTTACTGGGGTAGTTAGTCCAGTGGCCAGACAAGGGCGGGCTTTGGGGTGAAAAAAATTAATTCTACTGTGAAGTCTCACTGACTTCAGTGAGCTCATGGAGGCATTAACCCTACAAGAGTATCTTTGCATGGTTTCATCTTTGATTTTAAGAAGTATTTCTCTAGAATTCAGTATCAAGCCATGTGGGACATTTAGGGGAGTTTGCAACATGAAACAGATGGTGGTTTCTTTGGAGGAAGCTGGTCTGAGAATTGAAACCCAGTCTAATTAAGCAGTTGACAGGTTGAGTCTCTCATCTTTTCTGAGCAGTCTGCAGTAAAATTAAAAATGCGAATCCTGGAAACAGTTAATTAAAAGCATCACTTTGGCCATGCAAGTTGCTTCATTGAACTGAATGGGATTTCTCCAGCGATCAGTCACCTGCGCTGAAGTGTTTTCCAGGGTTTGCGTCTTTCATATGTGAAGATCTAGAGTAAGGTTTTTCAAGCTCAGGCATGTCAAAGCTCAGAAGTCTAATTTTTGTTGACTTTGTGATATTGAAAGCCCTAAAGCGACAGTACTGAGAAATACATAAACTCTTTCTTCACCCCCACAGATTTCAGCAGCCTAAGCCTGTTTTTAAGTACTCAGCTGTTGAGGTTCTACCCTTAATTCCCTCCTACCCTTAGATTCTGGGTGTGCAGGTTTTTCAAAAGCATCTTTTAAGCAGGACTTTCGGAGGCACCAGGACAGGTGAATTATCTAGCCACTAGGTATTTCAAAGGAGGATAGTTTCCACTACTAGAAGTGCTTATAATACCCGCCAGGTGCCTCTATATCTTCTGAGCTCAGTGGAAAGTTTGAAATGAGATAAAACCCAAGTAATTAAGTATTTTGTGGAGATCTGATTTTGAAACATACCTGAAAATGTTTGTTGAGGCAGAATAAGTGTTGCTACACTTTTGGGCAAGGGTAGGCAGTTTGCTCATAGCAGGAAGTAGTTGCAGTATAGAAGGAGGATGGAAAGCATATGAACTTGTCTTTTCTGTTCTTCTTTGCCCAGATGTATCCATCAAAATACTTCAGGTTTTATCTTCCTCCTTTTTTAAATCTATGAATTTAAAGTACTTGAACTTTTTGCTCCTACTTTCAGTCCTAGAAATACCTGTTGGAAGGACCATGTACTTGTATCTCTTTCTCCTTCATGTTGCTGAAAACAGAATGACAGTAGCACTTAACATTTTCCATCCACATGAGGAAACTTCAGAATTTCTCCCTCTCATATTATGGACGATTGTCATGGGTAAAGTGGGGATTGAGGTTTGCTGAATTACAAAATGCAGCTGTTTGATCTTGTATGTAGTGGATCAAAAAAGAGCCTTTTCTCATTATTTTGTGCTTTTCTCGACCTATTTTGGTGCAGCTGAAATGTGCTATTACTATGAGAAGTATGGAGAAAGACATAGGTTTTCTGTCCTCTGGCAGTATGTGTGAAATAAAAATGAAGCTTTAAAATTAGGATGTTTTGGTATATATTCAAATCTCTGTGAAGGTTTTGTTTTGAAGAGGTGCATTTCAAATTGTCTCTAAGAACAGAAAGACATTTTAAAATGTGGTTTCTATTTACCTGTGCTCATTTCTTTTATTAAAGGTTGTTGCTTAACACTGTAATTCATAGTTTGTTGATATAACACTTTAAAATATTCTGCAGTACTTTTCACAGTTTAACAAAACAAAATTTAAGACTTTACTAAAGGACTGGTATCTGTCTCTAGAGCAATGAGGCGAGAATTACTGCCAAGACATGCCTTGTCAAAGTACCCAGCCTTCTTGGTGAAGTGCTTATATATCTGATAAAGTTCTGATTAATTTCTTCATCTTACTTTTGTTTTTATAAATGCCTATGTCTTGGTGCTTAGTTCTTCTAAATGTGAGATGCAGGAAATGGAACAGATGTTTGTATAACTACTTATTGAGCTCATGGAAGAAATGCGTAAAGTGGTATTTTCATTGTTATAATGAAACTATAATTACATTTGCTTGTGAGGTTTGAATTGGGTTCTCAACAGGAGCATGTTCAACAGGCAAAAAAATATTAAATGGCATAAAACATCATGTGATATGCGAATAATGAAAAATGTATCACTTAACAGTGTTTGCATTATTCAGAGTTATACACATACAAGTGTCTGCTCTAATCCCTTGCCAGTATGTTGTCTTGGTAACCAGCTACCTGCACACCTGCTCAGCTTCTGCAAGTGAGGGAAAATGGATGGTTATTGGCCACAAATATATTGAAATGGAATATAAAAATCCAGCAGAATATTAATATTTAATAAGGCTGTGCCTTCAAACTTCAGTGTTCTAGCTAGTCTCTAGCAGCAAGTTTTATACCTGAACAAAAAGAGATTTGACATCATTTGTGTTCTTTCTGTAAAGCAGGGAGAAGTCAAATTCAAATTCGTACCCAAAGATCCTATAACATAAAGAAGAATATCAGCAGTGTGTATATTAAAAATAGTGTTATTCTAGTGAGAGTCTATTGTCTATTGAGCAACTGCTTTGGAGTACTTAATAACTGTTGAGGAATTAATCACTTTTCAAAACACTTACTGTTTGTCACTGAACTGAACTATCAGTTCCATACAGGTACCTGGACCTGAGCACCGGAAACTGGTGGCAGGCGATTGAGGGGAGTAGGGCAGGTAGATAAAAAAATACCTTCTGCTTTGGCTGAGCTTCACTGGGAGAGTTTTAACTTGAAATAATTTGACCTTCTACTGAACCTGAAGAACTTAACACGGGGATTTTAAGAGCTGATAAAGAAAGCTCGTATGGTCATTTTTTAATTTCAACTCCAAGTTCATGAATAACTGCTAGAAAAATGGGATTTTTGACTAACTAGTATTTCATAACTGTATCTGGAAAAATCTAAAGAAAGCAAAAATGTAAGTAAAATACCTAAAACATGAGAATAGGTACCAAACCGGTTTTGTGGCACTGAGGTGCCTGGTGCACAACTGGAGCCAGAAATAAGCCAGAATGGGTGTGGGATTGGGGTATGTATGATGTAGGATGCTGTGTGCAAACTGATGGTATCCCACTAAGAAATGTCTTCCCAATGCATGGACAGAGTGAGCTTGCACTTGCCTACTGCTGTAGTTGTAAACCTTTGCTGAGAGGTATCTATGTATACAGACAGGTGTATAGACACAGATGACAAAGAAAAAGTTGTAATCCTGAAAAAGGGAACTACTTGATGTTAACCAGATGCATATTTAGCAGATTGTTTCCTGCGTAGGATAATGCATGTCACTCCAGCATTTCTTATCGGGGATGTTCTAGGCACCCATTCATATGGTGTTATGTACAGTCCTGAAAGTATCAATTTTGAATCACAAAATGGGACCACATTGCTTTAAAAGGGTTTCTCCTTGTAGTATAAAAAATGGATTTGTTTTGCCTTTGCTATTTTTTTTCCGTCCCGTTCTAAAATATTGAGCATTAGGAATTAAAAAGTTATATGGAGTTAGAAGTCCAGCTTTTTTTAAAAAGCCAGACTGAACCTGTATTCATGTTAAGGTGCAAGTGGGTTTGTTCTAATAACTACCCTGCTGCTCTTTTGAAAATGCCCTTTACCTCAGTTATTTTTGTAATGCAGGGTCTTACATAAATTTGTGGTACAAAGAGTTGAACTGTGTGATCTGGTAAGGTGGAGTTCAGCTTCCAAAAAAAAAAGGCAGGAAGTCTATATTCTAAGTTACATGTAAAATATCTTGCATTCAAAAGCTGGTTTTAGTCTTTTTGTTTCTGCTCATGTTTCAGTAGCCTTGACAGCAAGCTAGGATCTGCCCACGCAGAGGAAGGCTGTTTCGTTATCCTAATGTATAGATCCCATTGCACAAGACACATGGCAGAAACAAATGAATCACCACAGGAAGAGTTTCAAACTTAAGCTATATTTACTGCTGTGCTTACTCAGAAGTTGATCTAAGACAAACTGGGTCTTTTTTTAGAATCGTGTGTATGGATATGCGTGTAATTTATATACATACAATATAAAAATGGAGTCGTGTAGATTTCTCATTAGCTGCTATTATTATTAGCTGTTAGGTTAGCTATTAGTAAAAGTCTCTAAGGGTAAATTTGATGCTATTGTATTGGCAGTCCTGAAGGCTGGAGGTCATAATAGTTTTATATGAATTATCATTTTATTTCCTTTTGTAATTCTCTAATACTGCAGAAATATACTTTTCCAAGTGTACTGCTTTTGGCAGCAGCATGATAAGCTTGGGCAAATGAAAGGACAATTGTGATTGTATTTTACTTTATAGGTTATGTAACAAGCCCAACGATTTTGCTAATTCAGATTTACATCTCAGGATGAACGTGGTTTTACTTTCACAGTGGTGTGAACTTAATAAATTGACAACATTTTCAAGTATAAGTTCAAGTTCTGTAGTTCAGAAGTATGAGAAAGGATTGCTCTCTCTATTAGACTGGTTATTCCTTCTCAGCTGTGTGGGAAGGGTGTGTGCAACACTGAATCTAGTTAAAATTACATGCTCACTTATGCTGCTCCCCTCTGCTCAGCCCTGGTGAGGCACAGCAGGAGGGTTGTGTCTACTGCTGTCTATCTCACTACAAGAGAGTGGAGTGTGTCCAGCAAAGCATTGTGGAGAGGATCAGAGGTCTTGGAGCATCTGACATACAGTGAAAGGCTGAGAGAGCTGGGAATTCTCAGCCTGGAGAAAGGAGGCTCAGGGGGTTCTTATCCATGTGTGTAATGGCCTGATGGGGAGGTGAGTAAAGAAAATGAACCGAGGCTCTTCTCCGTGTGCCCAGTGACAGGATGAGAAGTAATGGGCACTAACTGAAGTATGGGAAAATCTGTTTGAATGCAGTAAAGATTTATTCTGTTTCGGGTGGCTGAGTACTGGACCAGGCTGCCCAGAGAGTTTGTGACATCTCTGTCCTTGGAGATATTCAAAACCTGATTGGATGCAGTACTGAGCAACCTGCTGTAGTTGGCCCTGCTCTGAGTTGGGGATTGGACCAGAAGACTTCCAGAGCTCCCTTCCAACATGAACACTTTTGTTAAATTAATCAGAAAGAAATTGCTAACTGTTTATCAGTCCTGTTTACTCTTTCATCTTGACTGATGGTGGACACTGTTAATGTAACACTGGTGCCCAGAGGTTATGTTTAAAGATAAGCATATGCATTAAACAAATGCCTTTTTCCAACATGTGTGTGGATGGTGCACTTAAACTTTAGGGTCCTTTCATTCCTAAAAGCTGAGTATATGCTTGCTTCATTGCTAGGTAAGAGCTTCAGAAATTAGTCTGTCCGGCACACTGAAGTGCTCCACAGGCACACAGCCGCGTGCAGAAAGCGTGGCAGTTTTGCATGGGGTGACTTCGGGCACAGGTGTGTGTCTAACCTTGGGAAATTCTAGTTATTATCACTAGAGGATATGATAAATTCCCATCCAACACCACTATTGCCTATTGCTGGGTGAAGTAGGCAGGCAAGGTTTCAGAGACTGCCAGCCCCATGATGAGTGTGAAGGTCTTTTTTCCTATGTTCTGTTAAACTATTTCTGCCTTTATCTGTAATTAAAATATGAAAGCTTTTGGAAAGGTTTGTTGATTATAAACTGCAGATGCCAACAGTCAGATCAGAAGGTAAACAGTTAAATAAAAGGGTAATATTTAAGGTCTGTATTTCCGAACCAGCCTCTGCTAATGTTTCATCTTGAGCCTGTAATCAGCAGCAGCTGTGAGGGAGAGGGAATATGAACATTATTATTTTAGTGTAAAAACCTAGTTTTGAATAAACCCTTTCTTGCAAATATATTTCTGGGCACCAACAGAAAGACTCATTGTGAAGACTTAGTACCATTTTAGTATGCAGGACTGTCATTGACAGTGCACTATGGAAAGGAGTGATTTGCTTTAGTAAGGGTAAAGTGCCTTTCAGGCTAAAAACAACAAAAACCCTCCAATCAGCAGAACAAAAGCTGTAACAGAAGTCATAGGTATAGTGTCTGAAACGCTGTTCAGGACAGAGAGTAAGTTTTTCTAAGATGGATGTTAGGTGTGCATCTTCAAGAGGAATGTATATTTTCACTGTGGTGCTCTTTGAAGTTCCAGTGTAAATGTAGAAATGACTAGCAGCTCCAGGTGGGTATCTCTGTAAAATTAAAATTAATTTGCTTTCCACATCTCATTGCACTGTTGGGTATTCCTGTGCAGCTTTGCTCATATTTTAAAGCACACTGTGATTATTTGAGCATTTTGATGGATCCCTTTCTGGACTTGTGAACGTATAACCTCTAGAAGTAACTTCAGATGCACTTTGTTCCAGAAGAGAACTTCTGAAGTGATGCATAATGGGGGAAAGTGTATGGGTATTATTTTGGCTTCTTATTATATCTTTGGTCTTCAGCTGTTTCAGAGACATGCGAAGGTACTAGTGATTGTTCATAAGTTCTGTATGGGCTGTGTAGGGACAGCTTTACCTGTAAAGCAGTTATAAATCATGCTGTAACACAGCCTTTATAAACTAGTAAAGTCTAAACTACTTTCCTTAAATACATTTTATCCATGTGATAATACTTGTATTAATCAAAACTCCAAAGATGAAATTTGGTGGCTGTGCGTGGAAAATTGAGATGTGGGAAGGAGTGGAACAGTCTGTATGCTGTAATTTTGGTCAGTGTTTGCAGACAGTGATGCAGCTGTTAAGGTCAGGTTCAACAGAACTGTGTCTATACCAATTTTCTGTTAGAGATATTCATGTAAAGGAAGTAAGATTAGCCTTCAACTTTTGTGTGATGTGGACAGCATATTTAAGCACATATTTACATTTCTTCCTGTTACCAAGATATTAGCAAGATAGGTGATAACTACCAAATTAGAGCAATTTTCACTGGTGGCTGTACGTCAGCTGATTGCTGCACAGAGACTGAGTATTGGAGTGACACATCCCTTTAGCTGTGCAGCTGTCCTCTGCTCCCTTCTGACTGAATGCTCCGCTGGTGTTGGGATCTGCCACCCCACATCCAACAGCCAAGGGTGAGGCTGGTTTGGATGTTACTAATCTCCTAATCTTATGGATACATCAGATGTGCTGGCCTTATTTCTTCTCTATTTCCAGTTACTTAAATTTGACATTACTGCCTGAAGAATGTTTATTTTCTTTAAGGAGAAATGCTTTTGAAAAAGATTTTTTTTTCAAAGATGAGGTCATGAGTGAAAATAGCACTGCAGCTATTTTACTGCTGATTGTACTGATAAGTTTTCTATCTTTTCTTTGGTCATCACTGCGGTAAATTTGTTTGGATTAAAAATGAAATGATCAGTACAATCTGTAAAAGAAAAAAAGACAGTTATGAGTTTGTGTGAGTCCATGGGCAAAGTCTGAGTGCAATGTTGAAGGTGAAAAAGTTTTTATACTGCTGATTCTAGAAGGTCTTTGGTTTGATTTTGAGACCAAGCTAGACTTTGATTTTAATGCTGTATCTTGAAACCACACAGCACAGGTGAAGCCTTTAGGAGTTGATCTACTTATTTTACTGTAGTTGTGATCTTCTCTGCACAGCTTTTCTCTCCATGTCTGCTTGGAAAATGGTTGGTATAAATCACTGGTCATGCCATGGAAGCAAAAATGGTAGTTTCAAATGAAATTTAAATGTTTCAAAAAGGCCATCGTTTGTAGAAGCTCTACACCTTAAGCCACATGGATATATTCAGTTATAAATGTTAGTTATATTGATATCAATTAGTATTTTTGTGGGATATGCAGTCTTTATTAGCAGACCTTAAGAAAGCATGAAACAATCTCGCCCTGCTTTCAGATTAGCATATAGTTAAAATCTAATTAAGTCAGTACCCATTATACAGGGTTATAATTTACAATTTGAAACAATTGCCTTGTAAAACAACTAAATGTGCATTAAAAGAAATGAAAAAACCTTAGCAATTCATGACCTTTTAAAACCGGAGTAATCAATCCAGGCTTGTTTTCCGCTTTAATGAATCCTGGCACCTCAAGTTTAGGTGCCAAATGGTGTTTCTTTTCTCTCCTGTGGGTCTGAGGACATTTGTTGTAGAAGTTAAGCAGAATGACAGCTGGATTTGTCTGATGGACAGAGCCCTTGACTATCCTGTTTTTAGTGTCCTCCATAAGAAGTCGCTAATAGAAATTCACTTGGCTGCAGGGTAGAGTTAATTTGTCACAAATATTGGGCTAATGTAACAGCAATGGAAGACAGTAGAACAATAGGGAGGGATTTTTTGTATGTGAGGTCTTTTTGACTTGGTGATGTCAAACATTTTCCAATAAAGAAGTTCTGTCTTAATGCAGTGAAATTTTAAGTAATCATGCTGTGTTTGAGAAAGTGTGTTCACATCTCAATATTTGAACAAAGAGAAAAATTGAGTTTTTTTTCCTTATGTGTCTGTATTTGCATAGTCAAATATTTCAATACTATTGAAAATACTTTTGCTTGTGAAACAGTGTATCATATCTGAGGCGAAATACCAAACTTGGGGTTTCAGTTGCATCCCAGATAGAAAAAGTGATTTTCTTTTTCAGGATGTAAATTACCCAGGTTACACCCTCGAGGTGCTTTTTTCCTCAACTTGAGTAATCTAATACTATGGTCGAAACGTCCTTGTGAATGTTTGCAGTTGGCACTGCACCTTTGGGGATCTCAGGATAAGGAGCCAGCAAAAGGACAAATGAACAGTAAATTTTACTTCAGAATAAGACAAAGCAAATTATGCAGTTTGATACTGGCTTGCATGTATATGGAATTGCAATTCACTATACACCTCAATTAGAAAAGAAAATCTTTCTTTTCAAGAAGTATCTCAAAGAGCAACATGTTTAGAAAATACTTCTAGCACCAGAGTAACCTTTACAAGTTTTGGTAGCACATGAAATATTCCCCTAACTTTGCTTTTATTTTTTGCTTCTTATAATCTGTGTTCTCGATGGTAATTCTGTAAGACAGAACCATAAGCTGACATGCCTTCCCACAGCTTGATATAAATCTCCTCTGGTACAAAATGAGTTGAGCTGCAGTGAACTTAAATGCTAATGCTGAAGACAGCAGGCAACCTGCTGTTTAGTATCAGAAAGTTTTAACTTTGGCTTACTCCCACTCTTCCTTGTTCCAGTGCAAGTTAAACTGGCACTTTACCATGGCTAATGACAAAAACCTGTTCCTATTTGCAAACAAAGAAGTTGTATGATCAAAAGAGTCACTAATAACAAGCATTGCACAAGGTCAGTGTATGTACTATAGTGCTTCAACCAGCTGATGAATAATCCCAGTCCTACTTAAAGGAAAAGTTATCATACAGGTTTGACTATACAGGTATGACATTCTGTCTTTAGAAGAAACAGTGTATTTCTCAGGCTCATAACCTGTATACTGGCAGAATGTATTTATTCGCGATTATTTTCTACAATACATACCATTCTTTTAATGAATTTTACTTTTAAAATAATGGCCCTTCAATGGTAACGTATCACAGGTTTTCCTTTTTCCACTGTGTGAACTTTCATGTAACAAACTGAATGAAGTGAGTAACAATGAGTCTTTCATTTAAGCCTTTCAGAGGCTTAAATGTTCTAAGTTGTTCTCCTTTACATCTAATCAGCAGAAGAAAATTTTGATGTCTACCTTTCTGCTACAAATCTGATCCTGCTGAATAGTTCTGCTTCTCAAACTTTGCAGGATGTAGATGACTGGCTATGTGTGGGAGGATACATGAGAAATATTTCTTAGTTGGGGCAGGTGTAGCTCATCCATAGTGGGCTGCCTTGTGTCCCTTCCACCTGTGGAATGAGGAGATGTAATCCAGGTCTATCTCCACAGTAACTGAAAGAAAATGCTGAAATCAGCCACTGCATCTGGTGAAGGCCAGATCTCATAATGGAGAAGATAAAGGGCTAAGGAAACATGAAGCCCTGCCTTGTAGCCAGTGGGGTGTTTTGCAGTTCTTGGTTTGAAGCTGTCATTTCTTTTTTTACTGCGCAAAGCAAGTATAGTCTTACCCTAAAGAAATATTGCCAGCTTGCATGCCCTCAGTCTATAGTACTTTGTCTTCTTTATCATTTGAGATGCTAATTCTTCTGTAAGACTGAAATAATTAGGTCTTAAGTCTTCCATCCTCTCTTCCCCACAGCAATTTTTTCGTCCACTATTTCTAAACCCATTGTTTAGAGCCTATAAATTTATGTGGGGTTGTGTGTTGGGCAGAGCCCATCATATGATGATCATGTGCTTGAAGGTAACGTGCTGAAATCTAACTCTGAGCAGGGTGAAGAAAGTCCATCTCTTGCAAGGAGATTCTTTAAATGCATTGAGAATTCTGTGGTGTGCTTCGTAGTTCATTTAGGAGAGTTACTTATAGCCCTGGGCTAAACTAGTTGCAAGGCTGATTTATTTATATTTCTGTTATTCATCTGATAGGGCACTATTTTTATATTAAAATTAAATCCTTGGTTTACATCAGGAGATCGAGAAATGAAAAGTTTTGAAAGTATAATGAGAATCTCCTAGTCTGTTCCTTTTTTCCTACTTTTTTGGGATATTACATTAGTGAGCTGTATTGACTGCTATTTTTTTTCAATTATTTTGATTATTGTTCAGGTTGTAGTTCTCTGAAGGTGGTCCTGCATCCTGTACAGCTGTAATTTTAGCTAAGGTTTTCTGATATGTTGGTAGTTGTCTCCTATCAAAAATCTCACCTTGGGAAAAAAAAAATCTTTTCCACTTGGTTCTGATTTGAATCACAGAATCATAGAATAAGCGGAGTTGGAAGGCACCCACAAGGATCATCTAGTCCAGTTCCTGGCCCTGCACAGGACCCTCCCTAAGAGCTGTGTCATGTGGCCAAGAGCGGCCTCTATTCTGAAGAATTACAGGAAGGGTAAGAGAGTTTCTCAGTCAAAATCTCAGTAAAGCACCTTGTTCTGTGATTGACAATTTTTTGCAAATAAGAAGGAAAAGTGTTTAGGTGTCCTTTCATGTTGTGTATATTAGTGTATTGCTATAAATTTCTTAAACCAAGATGAGTTTTATTGTTGAAATTTTAAATGTTTGAGTGTGCTATACACAGTGTCATGGGGCATTGGCATCATAGTTTAAAAAAATTATGGTATTTACTGTGGTTTAATAAATTGATTTGAGCAAATTGGTTTGTTTGGACTTCGTGGACCTGCATTCAGCATGTGGATAACACAATGCAGCTTCATGTTTTATTGTTGCAAGCACTGGAAACAGTTTCAAGAAACTGCAGTGAGGATGTGTTGAACAACCAGCGGATTTAAAGAAAAATATCTGTGCAGTTTTTTAACTTCCGATGTAAGGGTTTTGCTAATTTGTCTGCACAGATTACTAGATTGGATGGCTGGAATGGAACTGTTGTCTATTTTCATTTCCTCTTCGATGTTGTCTGCAAAATGGGAGATACAGCAAACTTTTTTTGTTGTTAATAAATAATATTTGTGTTCTTTCTCTGGCAAGGTTCCATATTAGTTGTTAATGTGCCAATGTAGCTATTTTAAAATAGTTTCCCTTATGTTAGAAATGATGGATATGTGATGCATTTGAATATTCAAACAGTGGTATTTTCCTTCTATTTATAACCTTTCTTTGGTCATCGGATCCTTGATCTGAATATATTTATTTATTTTTGAGATGTTTGTAAAGAACACCTCCAGAGATTGTTAGCATTTGTCAGCTCTTGGAATGACAGCTCCAGTCACTATAGAAGACAAGTAATTTTCCTCTTGAAGAAAAGGGATGCTAATCTCCACCTACGGTAACATGTTTTGAGAAACATAATGCACTAAGAAAATGTACCAATTACTTGGCTGAAAATTGCTTCCCTTCTGCAAGATAGACAATCATAACATTTTTGGACTTTTTTTTTTACTAGTTTCATAACATAACTCCTTCTTCTGCAAAGTTGGAAACATGAAGTTTTAGAGCAGACTAGTATTCTATCTGGTATTGGAGCAACACTGTACTGTGGCATTTCAGATTTCAGTCCAGGTTCTGAATCCTGTCCAGGCTCTGTAGCTGGAAAACAAATAGGATCTGATTTATTAAGAGAATGGTTAAATAATGAGCCAATATGGCACATATATGCTCCCATGTGTTTTGCTTACACAGCTGAAGAGTGATTCTTACACTGTTGTCCAGGATAGGAAGTTACCTTTTAGGTGTGGTGCCTTAACTGGCTTTCAGAATCACATTACTGATTTTTACCTGCAAGTAACGTTGAGGTTGTAGGTAGAAATTATATGTATTTGCATGAATGAGTGTATATCTCAATATAATTACTGGCATACACTAAGCCAAAAGAGTGAGAAAAATGGCATTTATATTAATGAAGTTGCCTAATTGCATATAACAAAATTTTTAATTTACTGAAACCTATTGAAACTATCACTGACCTAATAAAGATTATATCCTTTTGCTTCTATTGTTTCCTATTTAAATCAGCAGGAGTATATTAAAGCAAACTGCTTAATTGTTGAGAAATTAGATTATTTGGGATGCAGAAGGAAAACAAAAAGATAGTAATATAAAAATTGACTCTATTTAATAAGCAGTTAGACAAAACTATCTTTTTTAAGATGTTTTGTGCCACAGGCTTACGACATTAGCAAATGAGACATATCAAGTCACTTTACTTGAAAAGATTTCTAATATTTCAGCTGGAAGCCATTTGCAGTTACGTCTTCTGAAAATAAAGAACTCGGTTGGTTTCATTCCCAGCCTCATGGGATTCCAAGGGGGCAGAAAGACGTGCAGTAAATGGCCTTTAAGGGCAAGGAGGGGTAAAGGAGAAAAAAGGCTTAATTACAGCTTATTCTGATCATCTGTTCTTAACCTATGACAGTGGATTTCTGTTGAGGGACAAAATTTAAGCAGGATAGTTGGAGTTGTGTCCGGCCCCTTTCTGCTCAGGGCTCCATCCCATCCCACCACTGTGCTTCCCTGGTGCTCAGACCCGCCTGTGAAAAATGTTACTCCTCCTCCTGCTGCTGTCACTTTTGTAACCTTGTCTCTTCATCTCCTAGCGAGACCTCACTCTGTTAGCAGCACAGGTGTTAGCTGCTGCTGCACTCTGCGAGGGAATTGGCAAAAGGGTTTGCAGAGGTGGAAGGAGATCAGAAAAGTGTCGGATGAAGTTCAAGTCCTGTGCAGAGTTGCCAGAACAACAAGTTTCTGGTAGGATGTAACAGAGGCAATTAGGAAAAAAAGTCATGCTAGCATAAAGGCTGGAACATCTGTTCAATGGTTTAGAAAAAGTTTAATGTTCGACTTCACTAATGGCACTAAAACTTGCTATCGTTAATGTGAATGATAAAGAGTGACTCACTCCGATGTCTGATGAGTTTTGAGAGGGTTGATTCCAGCTGGAGCTCTGCAACTGTTGCATTTGAAGTCATAGCACTTTGCTGGAGAATTCCAGCAGGACAAAACCTGTATTGAGGTGTGTTGTTATGCATGTTTTTGGCATCTGACTAATCCAGTTCTATTTTTTGTTACTGGCCCTGGTTATTGCCTGAATTGGTATTGTGTTCTAGTGCTTAACTCCATCACAAGAACTGAAACATCTCAAATGTTAAAGTTTTACTTAAATCCTCTTGTACTTTGCTTGTACATGCGGAAGTACACAGCCTAAGTAAAGACTTTGTGTAAGGAGGACTGTTGTATTAAATATAAGCCTGGCAATCCAATGAACTGCTTAACAATTTGAATATATTTTTTTCCCAGAAACACTGTGATTTTTGTCGCCCCTCCCCCCCCCCCCCCCCAGCAATTTTCATCATCCCTCTCTTACTTTTAAGCTAGTTGTATCTTTGGAAAAGTAATAAAAGCTTATTTCCTTTGTAACTTGGTTTGTATACTCATGGCTGTCACATTAATCTGGTGTTAGTATTAGATTTTAATAAAAGGCTCTACGTAGTAAGAAGAAAGAGCCTTGCTGATATTATAGTGTATTTCATATAATTTAATTTTTTATTTCTAATATTTATGCTTTTGGTATACTGTGAGTGATATTGGACTTTGCCAAACATCTTTTATAAAAAAAACAACCAAACAAAACCCCAAATACAGGAGTTACATTGAAGCAATACTAAGGCAATGACAAAGGAAAAAATCTGAAAGGGTACAAATCTGCAAAGTGCTCATCATTTACCTGGCTTTGAGGTTCAGGGAAAGGAAGAGAATATTAACAGTGAACTAATGTTTCTTATTAGCAATTGCATTTTCCATTAACAGCTTCAATGAAGTTTTGTGTATTTTGTGGAGTTAACATAAAACAGCATTTGAGAATGGATTGCGGGGGCGTGGGTGTTAGAATCCCCTTGGAGTATTATATAGGGCGTGTTTGTATAATTAATTACTACAGGTGGGCTAGAGGCAATCCAATGGCTTTCCACATCTTGGTAAACAAATTAATCAGTTCAGGTTGCTTCCCACCTATGGGGCTAAGTTTTGGCTGGCCTCATGTTTAAGATGACAGGTACATCTCTTGTCGGGTCAGGCAATCGCGGAAAAGAATATGGCTGAGATAGTGCTACTTCAAAAAAGCAAGAAATTCACATATGCCCTGTGCTTGCAGGCAAGAAAAATCTGCCTGTTAGTAATTCCTAAAAGTTATTGCCACTGCCTTATTTGTTATCCATCATATAATCTCTCATGGCTTTTTTCTAAATTACAATATTATAGTTTTAATGAGAACCAGGGGGATCCCTTCCTCCCTTCCCAAAGAACTGTTAGAAGCAGTTTCTTTATATGTAAACTTGATTTAATATCTATTAATGGGGTAGGAGAGAAAGGAAGGGGAAAAACAAAAAGAAATTTAGTTTTCTGTAGAATTTCCTCTGCTCGTCAGTCCACAAATCTAAACCCTGCCAGTACTGGATAGTCAAATTTAATATGGCTCTTGAAGATCCTTGTTTTAACACTGCTGCTTATGCTTGCCACCCCAAATTCCACTGAAGCCTTTTTTTCCCCAGTACAGCATCTCTAGAAATTGAGATAAAGATGTTAGGTAAACTTAGACAATGTGCAGAGTAATGGGCTTGTGATACCCTGAGACTGGATACTGCAATTAGTGCAGAGGCTTTTTTCCTACTCTCTAAACTGGACCTTCATCTAGTACAGGTTTACAAAAGAATGAGCTTGGACATGCACCAAAGATACCCAATAGCCTACAGGAGAGAACAATGACCTTTGCTATGAATTCCCAATGATTTAGTTCATTGCTAAGAAAATGTGATGTGGATCTGTGTGTGCACATCCATACGCGTACTCTGTGTAGTTAGTGTGGGGTTTATGGATACTTGTAAAGCCTATATGTGCTTTTTCTGTTAAAGAAGGTTTTTTGTGATATCTCTCGCTGCTTATAGGCTCTTGTCTGTATAGACACTGGTTTCTGACCTTGGGAAATTTACTGTAATTTATTTTGTAAATGTAGTGTGTGAAGTACTGTAGAGAAAAAACCCCACTAAGTCATAATTAACTGCAGCCTCAATAAGCTCTACATATTTCTAAAAGTCAATAGCAGATATAAAGTCTAGGGCTGTGATGCCTTTTTTTTTTAACAGAATTAAAATTATTTGAGCAAGATTTCTTGGGATCTGCTTTCTTGGAAGTGTCAAGGTTAAAAGAAAACCCCAAACAACAAAAAACCCTCAAATTTTCTTTCCTTCTATCTTTTTCTGACAGCAAGAATAGAAGACTCATGGTTTAGTTTTTCCAACATACTTTCATAAGACTTAAAATCCAAATACAATTGAATATATTCTTGAGACAGATTTACTTTAGAGTTATGTGTTCTGTTTTGGAGATCTCAATACTCTTTGCAAAGTGACTACTGCTAATCTGTTCCAGTTTCAATAAAAAAATATATCTAGTTGCTTACATTTGAGAGAGTGCACCACATGTAGTTTGCTTGCCTGGGAGCCTTAAAAGAAAAGTGGAGTTCTTGTATGTCAGGGAGGAAAGACAGGGTGGAAATGTCACAGATGTGGTTTGTGTGTGTCCTTTCCTGGAGATGATAAACTGCTTTGGTTTATCAGACAGGTCCTGCTTGGGTGCGGAGACACTGCTCTTACAGCCAAGATTCACATTTGCATTGCCCAGTTGGTCTTTTTGTTTCTGGTGTTCTCATTGTTAAAATTTAGTTTGGTAGGTGAGCCAGAATTATGCTGGTTAGGACACTTTGAGTTACTGTGTTGTTGAGATGGGAATGTGGCTTTTATCTCTTCTGGAAACTTAATATGAGAGTCAATGTAGTGTTGTAAAAATGGTATAATGATGTTAAAATATGTATTTTTGGTAGCATCAGGACGGACTGATATCTACTTCATGATTGCTGGGCTAATGGGGGAGAGAAGAGAAAAAAGCGGCAGTCTGCTGCCCATCTTAAATTTCTAAATGCCATACAAGATATGCAAGAAATAAAGAGGAAGAACTGTCAAAGTTACACGCTATAAAAAATCTAGTGAAGTGATTCAGAGGCTTGAATATTTATATTGCCTTATTAACAGGAGTGACATTGGTTTGTCAAAGTTGTACATGCTTTGAGGTCCAGACTGCTGCTTAATTTGACCGTGGAAATCTATGGGTAATCATTATAGGTGGAAGAGGGAATTAATGGTGATCTTCTCACGTAGCTAGCATGATTACTGTCAATGATGAAGGTGTCGAAAGAGGAAGAAAGAGATTACCGTTGTATTGGCTGATCCTGATGAAAGTCATCCCATTTAGGGAAATGGGAAAAATATTCCTCTTCAAGAAAACATTGAGAGAGGGTGAATTTTCAGAAAGATGGAAAAAAGTGAGAGAATGGAAGAGAAGGATCAGAGAATTGCAGTTTACCTAAATTAAGTTCAAGTAAAGTGCTGGAGCTTACAGTCCTTGGCAAATACTTTGGAAAACCCAAGCTATACAGAGCATCTTGATTGAGAGCAACTCTTTTCAAACCAGTCTAATTTAATTTTATAAAAGTGGCAGGTCTTTTAGAGTCAGAGAGGCTGAAGATGAAATGTATCTTGCCTTTAACACCTGGGCTGTTTTTTTTTTTTTGTGTGCTGCACTTTTAAGCAAGAAAAAGAAATACATGGTAGATGAAACAGCTGCAAACTGAATTAGCC
Source organism: Eulacestoma nigropectus (assembly GCA_013397775.1). Taxonomy (NCBI): domain Eukaryota; kingdom Metazoa; phylum Chordata; class Aves; order Passeriformes; genus Eulacestoma; species Eulacestoma nigropectus. Next base: position 1,730,227 of record VZTE01004593.1, read on the forward strand.
AGTGGTTAGGAAACTGTGCAGGCTAATTGTGTGAAGCGTCTGCTATTGAATAGGGGACTGAACATGTTTCTGGAGGGTTTAGTTTGGGTCTGCTCAGCATACTTGTTTACCTTGCAGGTGGTCATGAGGAGGAAGCAGTAAGAAATTTGGAGGACACGATGAGGATAAACATGCTGGAGCAATAGTCTATAAAAAGTTGAGTGAAATTTAGTGAGGACTTTTGCAGTGTGCTACCCTTTGGACTAATTAGCTGCACAATCACAATTTGAAGGAACTCTTGCTTAGGAAAAATTGAAGAAAAGCTTATGGTAACTGTATTGCATACTACACTAAATACGAACCCACACAGTTCTGCTGTTTAAAAATAATTTATAAATAGCATTATGTTATGTTAGGTATGATAGGATATTGGTAGAACTGATATATCACGTTTAGGGCACTGAATTTAAAGAAAAATGAGATAAACAACAGAATCAAGAAGGTAAGAAAAATAGAGGAAATTATGTTTTTTAAAAGTGGATGAGGTAGGTAACCTCACCCAGTGCCTCGGGAGGGTTATGGAGATCTCTGCTGCTGGAAGCTTTGGTTAGAGAAGTTATGTGGATGTCTGTAGCAGAAGTGATTGATCTTAACAGGCACTATATGACCTGTTGAGACCTTCTTAATGTATTGTCTTGCTTTCTGGAAAGTTTTATTTGAAGAAAAAAACCCCCAAACAACCCAGAGCAAAAAAACCATCTATGAGTCAACCAAAGTTGTTATAGAGCAGCATTCCTCAGTAATATGTAGTGTGGCCTTTTAATATGAGATTGCTTCTGGGATTTCTCACTCATCTGTTTACCAATTGCTACCATTATTCTGATAATTTCTTCCAAGTGAAAAGCAGAACAAAAAACTACCGTACATCATGAACTTTCTAAAGGGAAATGTCAAAAATGTCATTCATTTGGGAAATTTAAATGCCGAGTCCTTTCCTTGGACTTCTCTGCAGTGTGTCGTACAGTGTTTTACTCTAGTCTTTCAGAAAACAGTGCAACATAAAAAAAGTGTTTGAGGTGTCAGCTTTTCCATCATCTCTATTGTTAACTGCATATTCTGTTTATAGGGGCTTGCTGTAACACAGCATGGTCCAAATATTTATTATTCAGGAAGCAGCATTTTAGCTCATTTACATGACAGGAAACATTTTTAAAAATCTTTTATGTTGATTTACTGTCAAGGCAGCAAAGCATATCACTAGTAATTTTATTGCTGTTATCTAGGTAAATATTACAGATTTTATTTATTTATTTAAACTAGCTGCATAATGTTGGGATGTGTACCACTATGCCCAAGAAATTTTTTGGGTGTTTTTTATATTTGCATTCTTCCCTTGTCTGCCATTTTCAAATGCATATGCATTAGGTGATCAGTTACAAATTCAAAAATTTTAGATGGCACACAGAGTGACATAAACATTTTCTGTAAAATGCATCCTTTCACCTAATCTGTTGCCTGCCTGCTTCTTAAGGAAATGAGGCATATGCCATTACTCCATCTCTATCTGAGCTCTAATAGCTAATGGATCTTTTTGCCAATTTAAAGCAAGATCTTAAGAATTTTAAAGTTTTAGAGGTTGCATGAAAATTGGTGTTGACATGGAGTAGAAACTCGTGTGTGTGCCCCCATTGTGAAGAAGGAAGGGAGACTTTCACTTTTATGACCTTTATTTTCAGTATATGTTGTTAGAAGAAGCTCTATGCATCTCTGGGAGAAAAGGAAACAAGAGTCCTGTGTTGAGGAATCTAGGAATAAACTTGAATAGATAGTGCTGTGTGCAGGAGTGTTTTGGGCAAGAATTGAGCAAATGCATGTCACCTGAAACATGCATTTTCTAGTCTGAAACAAGAAATCTGTGTAAACTTGGTGTGGCTCTGGGCATGTTGGGCGGATATGGGCTGTTACAATGGCAGATGTCAGGACTGTGAAGGAAAACTGGGGTTTGTGAGGGACATGGGAAACACCAGGCTAATTAGTTTAGCTGCTCAAAGGACCATTAGTTTAAGGTCCTTTACTTGTTCTTCTGTTCCTGAAATTGTTCCTTGTGTTGACTGAAATCCAGTCACAGATAACCAGACATGGACTGCAAATTAATCCAAAAAGACTGTTTACAATATTCTGATTATTCCTTGGTTGAACTAAAGAAACTTCTAAAATACAATACAGAAAATTTTGTGTCCTACATTCCATTTCCCTTCTGAAATTGTTCCAGGCCGCTATGGCACGTCCGTGGTTGCATTTACCTTTTTTTGCCCTTTCCTTTAAGAAATGTTAGTAATCAGTCGCTCTTCCATAGCAAGCATTGAAGAACAGCTGGAGGGCAGGAGGGCAGGGGAAAGGTTAAGGCAAATGTTTGCAATCACTTCACTCATAGAAAAGTTCAGACTTACAAATCCACAGACAAAACTAAAACAAGAAATAGGGCATAACACATTATTATCTGTGTCCAGCACATGGTATTAGTCAGATTGCTTATCTCATCTCACTGGCTAGCTGTCATGGGACAAGTGGAAGCTTCAGACGGGCCCTGCTTTAGCCTCAGAACTTGACCACACTTGAAATGAAGGAATCACTCTGTAAGTTGTAATGATGGCAAATCAGATCTATTTATAAAAATGAATTTTAAGCAGACAAGAGATAATAGATGAAAGACTTTAATCAGAATTTCTTACTACACAGTATAAAACTAAAGAAGTCCAAGTAGATTACAGTATAAAATAAAACATAAACTGTACATAAAAAAATACACTATATGAAGGTTCCTATATTAAAGCTAGCAAAAGAAATAGCATTGATTAGGAGTTGAATGTAACTTACCACCAAAGTGATGATAATACACACAGATTCCTACACTTAACCCCTTGGGAGTAACAGGGAAACAGATGTCCCTACTCAAGGGAGAAACTGCACGAGTTTCCAGGAAAATGTTTGGAAGATTCCTGCTTTGTGAAAGTTTGGTGTAGCTTTTGTAGTTTGTAAGTCTGATGTTACCCCAATCACTATAACTCTTTGTGCTCAATCTGTGAGCCAGTTGCTCATCCAGTCGCATAACATGGTTATCCAGCTGTGAGCTGGACATCTTGTCTAGAATGATACCGTGCGTGTATCAGAAGCTTTGCAGAAGTCGAAAGGGATTACATTTACTGGTTTTCCTAAAACAGCTGATGGTTCCACCCAGCTAGGTGGGTTACCCTGTCGTAAAAGGAAATGAATTTCCATAGGCGAGACCTTCCCTTCATGAAGCCATTCTGGCTCTGACTGATGTCAGGAGATGTTAATTGCTATAGCCAGGGTTATGGACTCTTACATGGTCTGCAACCCAGCTGAATCTTAAGGGTTTGTTGTAGCTGGGTGCAGAAGTGTTTTGGGCCAGGATTAAGCAAAAGCATATCAACTGGCTTAACTGAAAAAATCTAATAGTGTCAAAGTTTATATTTTTACTTCCTCCAATTGAAAGAGTTAACTTTTTTTCCTTTAAGAATAAAAGACGAGGAGTAAGATGGAATGCTACTGTTACAAATTCCTGAATAATGTAACACATCTAGAAAGTTTTATACCTTCTGAATAATACCAGAAAATCATAAAGTCTTTTGTTTGAGAAAGGTCTGAAATTCTAGAATGCTGGAGATGTGATCTTCATTCCACAGGAATATCTCCATTCTGTCTTCCACTTACAGTAAATTACTTGCCATATGCTCTGACTCACTTTTAGGTGTTCTCAAGGTGAATTGTGTTACCATTGCTCTTCATAGTGCAAACTGTCATAAAAGCATCTCTCTTGCAAAATGCATAATTCATACTTATGATCTCATGATTTACATAAAATGAAGTCAAGGACCCAAGTCGTTTATCTTGAAGATATCTGCTCTCTAAACAAATACAGGACCGTGAATAAGATTATTAGCTACCCAGGTGATGGACATCCGTGAATCCTTGAGTCCTTGAAACCCTTGAGTCTTGGATGACATAAACCCACATTGTTTTCATTTCACAATGCCTATCTGTATGTTGCTAACATTAAAAGATATCACTTGCACTGGCATAATAATATAGTTGATCAGTAGTTCATAAATTGAAAGTTGTTCACAATAAGTTTTTGGATTGTTCAGAAATCTCACAGAATATGATAGCACTCTTTCTGTTCAACTTTCCAAATCATTGCTTTGAAATTTCACAGTAAAATTGAAATCAGTGAGGCAACTGAAGTCTCATCTTATATTCTATCACAGATCATGCTGCCATGAAGTTAATTAAATTGTATAACCAGAGAAACCAAACACTAGATAAACATTATTGTTTCTATGTTGGGAGGATATGACCTCTATTTCTCTTCTTATCAAAATAACCATGAAAACTATTTCCTGTGGCCATCATTCAGAATTGCTGAGACCAAGACTCTTCAAAGAATATGAGAAGGCAGTAATCCAGTCATATCGTAATTCTGATTCATTGAACTCTGCCAGCCTTCAGAGATAGTATGATATAGTGAGGATTTTTATTGTTTCTCTGTGTTCCAGTGTGAACCACTAAGCTTCAGTCAGACACTTTCTCCTGTGCTTCTTTTACGTTTTCTTCACTTCTAGAAGAAATTGTTTCTACAAATGCTCGTACTGGGTCTCTGCTCTGAATTTGTTCCTGGAGAAGCCTTTCTTTCTCTGTTGAGTATCGAGGAGCCACAGGATACTAGCTGCCTACGTAAGCACCTTAGCTTCAGCGGTGTGAGTATCCACCCCCTCTGGAAACCTGAAAAAACTTTGTTTTTCAAGATAGGATTGTCACAAAAATAACCTTTTTTGCCTTTTTTTTTTGGTGTGCGCCTGGGTGATTTTTGTTAATATGCTTATAGTTTGAAGTAGTATCTGTACAGTGTCAGTATAGTCCTACTATAGTGTCAAAGTGATACCAGGAGTAGAAGCACTGTTAATTATTTCCTGTGATATTGTACCGAGAAATACTGGTTAACGCATGTAGCTGAATGAGGTTTGTTGCAGACAGGTTGTTGCAGGCAGGAGTTAACACAAAAAGCATTTGTAAAAGAGAGGTTCTGGGCATGTTGGCAAAGTTACTGCTTAGATTTAGTTGCTCCGACATACCTGTAATAAAGGCTGTGGTGGTTTGAAATCTCAATCAAAACCTGTTGAGTAAGACAATGAATGATCCTTAATGAATTATTTTAATGCTTTAACTATCTGATAACCCAGTATTAAACTGGAGGAACCTTTCAGAAACTTGTCTATCTCTGATTAAATAACAGAAAAGCTGTTACATGAGAGGGAAACTTGAAGTCAGCAGCTAAATAAATCATTGGAAAGAGCATTCTTGGCTCTATTGATATTCTGTACTCAGGGAATTTATTATGTGAGCAGTAACAATTTCCTATATGGGCCCTGAGGAACCATGATTACTGAGGAAGCCTCAGCTTTGTTTCCAGCTGTATGAAAAACCAGCAAGCGAAAATACTTTGGACCTCCAACAAGAAGCCCAAAGTAAAATTATATAGATCCCGTAGGGAATTAGTCCCATGATAGTAATGTAAAGCTGCAGAATAAATCTGTCAGTAGTGAAATACAGCTGAATCCAAAAGAATAGATCATGCACCAGATTGATACCATAGTCATGAGCAGGACCCTGTCTTAAGGCATCCAGCCTGGAGCACAACTTGAATAGATCATGCTGTCTCGCTTTGAGTAAACTCACAGCAAGCCTGAAGGCTATTTGCGCGAAGATCTAAGTGTACTTCAGCATTGTCTGGTTTTACTACATTTCAAGCTATTGGCCTGACCTTTAATCCTCAGTTGGCCTGTCATTCAGCATTTGAAATACCTGAATATTTGGTTCAGATTCATCTGGGGTGATAACTTTGATCCTAGATCAAAGATACAAGCACAAAACTGTTTTCATTAAAATGTGGTATATTTCAGAGATAGGTAGGTAGAGTTTTCCAACTTGCCTGATTTTGTCAGATTGTAGAAGAAAAGTCTTGAAAGTTAATGCTCTTTCCCCAGACTGCTGTTTACCAGTGCTGAAAATTGTTCAAATGCAACTTTCTTTGAACCTATCCTAGGGGATGGAGCTGGGAAAAGGCTGTCTTACTTAATGTCTAATTAAAGTCTTGTAGTTTTTTTAAAGCTCTGCCTTTTGCTGCAGTGGAAAACTCCCAAAGTTTCTGAATTCTGAAGTTTGCAAGCAAAAGTTGAACAAGTTTCTAGGACCCTGACCTAAAGGACTAAGCTTCCATGAAGTTTGGTCCTTTTCAATTTTTTTTCCCTCTGCTTCCCAAATAAATTAAACATTACAAATTGTTAGGTGGTTGTATGGGGGGGTGGGGTTTTTTTTGTTGTTGTTGTGTTTGTTTGTGTGTGCTGTATGTTGGATTTTGGTCTGTTTTGGTTTGGTTTTTCTTTTTCTTTTTCTTTTTCTTTTTCTTTTTCTTTTTCTTTTTCTTTTTCTTTTTCTTTTTCTTTTTCTTTTTCTTTTTCTTTTTCTTTTTCTTTTTCTTTTTCTTTTTCTTTTTCTTTTTCTTTTTCTTTCCCCAAGATCCTGCTTCTTCTGAAAATAAATATTATTTTTCTTGGCGTACAATACTTGGGCTTATGAGAGAAACTTTAATGCCAGTATTCTTCATTAGAATAAAAGACTCATGAACTCCCAGAAATAAGGTGTCCTGTCTGGAACGCTATGTATCACAGGTTAATGTCAGCCTCCTTCGAATATGTGAATGTCAGTAAGTTGTCAAATCAATGGGTCATGGAATTGTGGTACTGAGTTGGTGTTGTCAGCACAAGGGAGGCTCAGTATTGTACCTTGGGAACTAGAAGGCTGTTACTCCTATAAAAATGAAGTGGTTTTAGCCATGGAACTGGTAGAAGATGACTGTGGCTTGGCTTTGGTATTTATAGCTTCCAGTGCACTCTGTTGGGGTAGAATTTAATGGAAAGAGTGCCTACAGCGAAAAGAAAGCTATGGTCTTCACTGGAAGCCAGAAGGTAAGACTTGAGAATGGCCATTCCATACTTGCCTTATTTTTATGTTCCTTCTCCAAGTATGACCTCTTTTCTGCTGGACCTACAAGAGAAAGTTGGATGATATTTGAGAGGCTCATCACTTATGCTGGGTCTGCTGTCTTGACAGAACCTGATCCAGAATGTTGGATCTCAAAGGTGTAGGACCCTGATAAATTACAGGGACATCTTTGCTGCTGCTTTTCCTGGTCAGGCTCTAACCTGCTTTGGGGTTGGACTTCCAACCCTTTTCATCTTGGACCCTTGGAGTATGGCCTCTGAGCTGGGAACTGATCTCTGTAACACTCAGTTCTGTGCTGCCACTGGGACCTTGTCGGTCTGACTTTAGGATATCACCATTTTCAAGCTATAGTATGACTGCAGTCCAGGAGCTTGTTGTTAGCACTGAAGTCACTTCGCATGCATTGGGTAGGTAAACTGATGGAGTGCTTTGGACTGGGCAGTGTATGCTTCCAGAGAGAGGCTGGGTCCATTACGTGTACATTATCCAGTCCAGAAGGAATGTCATTAAACATGGGGCTGGTCATATCACCCTGTCTTTCTTTCCCATTGTGTCATAGTAGCAACTTGCTCAAAGGAAATCAGTTTTATTGTTCCACTTGGTAAGGTTGAACCTCTGAGTCAGGGACAATTGTTCTCTCAGGCTCAAGTAGGGTCACCTTTATTGCAGTCCAGTGGGTGTGCTCGGGTTGCAGGAGCTGTGTGTCCAGAAGCTGTCTTGGCGTGTACTTGGTAGCTGTGCCTCTTGGAGTTCAGAATTGCTCTACCTTAGGTGTGCAGGGAAGACCACAGGGTCTCCTCAGCAATTTCTCACATTGGAGATTGGATAGCATAGAAAATATCTGAAGAAATTGAATTCAAAACAGGAGCAAGACAAATGTCTCCCCTTTGATATTGTTTCATCAAAGAAGTAGTAAAAGTCAGTGGCTTTTACCTCAGGAAATTGGTTCAAAATGCTCATCTTCAAGTGTAATATGTAATACTCAGGCTGTAGGAGAGACTCGCTGTCTGTATGGGCTTCCTCATATGGGTTTTCTTCTAAAGTAGAGGGTCTGTTATGACACTGAAGTAGTTATTTCTGGTTCAGTTTGATTGCTTTTTTAACTGGCTTTCAGCTTGTGCTTTTTTTTTGTTGTTGTTAGGGGTAGAACATCTGTAATTCACTTGATATTTATTTGAATCTTGTTGTGTTTGTCAGTTATTGTGTGAAATGGAATGTACAAGAGTGAGCATGAGGGCAGAATTTTTTATTAGCAGTTTAAGTCCTGTGAACCTCTTTGGACAATCCCTCTCCTTACTGACTTTGTGGGGAAGAAAAATAAGATAAGTGTACTTTCAGTGGTATCAGTAGAAATATTTTGGAATTTAGATGAAGAACAGTTGAAACTTATTCTGGTTTAGGTCTATGCTTATTCTGCTTTGTCTTCTGTAACTAAAGCAATCTTTAAGGTTTCCCTCTGCTCTTCTCTCTCCTCAACACCTTTCTCTTTTCCTCTGGGTATTTTTTGGGTAATACGTGTTTTTGTTAGTTTTAGTTTTGAGATGAGATTGCAGGTTTGGCGATAGCCATTGAACATGTAATTAAAAGAAACTCTACAGTGGCTAGGCTTTGTGTATCACCTTATGCAAGCAGTCTAAAAAGATCACCATTTATCTAAAACAACTGTGTAGTAGTACTCTGAAATGGAAAGGTTACTTAAAAATATGTTTTTATGATTAAGTCTTTTAAATTGGTGCATCCTACAATCACATGATAATGTTAACAGGAGTTGGGATTCAAGGTCAGGTTAGGTGGGGTTCAAGGTCAGGTTAGGTGGGGTTCTGAGCAACCTGATCTAGTTGAAGATGTCCCTGGTCATAGGAGGGGAGGCTAGATTAGGCGACTTTTAAAGGTCCCTTCCAACACAAACCATTCAAAAATTTGTCAGTAGATTTTCATGATCCTCTGCATCTGTACTGTTTTTATCTAAAGCATAACACACTTGAGTATCACTTTGAAGTTATGGTAGCAAGATGCATCCTTTTCCACTGGCTGTAGGCCATGGCATGCAAAGATAAGGTATAAGCAGGAGCTGACGAAGTTTAGTAGTTGGTACCTTTTCACCTGCTATTTGAATATTTTCATAGCACTCCCTCAAAATATTGGCTGTTTATTCTTTCTCTGTAAACAAGTGCCGAGATAGAACTTTATAATGCTCTTCCTTTTGTATGTAACAATATATATAAAAATGTGCATTCAGACAAAATGTGCTTGAATTTTAATTAAATCCAAAGGTTTCTGTCTTTCCCTAATAGTACTTCTTGTTAATGAGATAGATGAGTCTGCTTGGAGTCACAAATCTGTTTAGGAGCAGTGGGAAGTTTCAGACATAAAAGTAGCTCATTCTCAGTACTCAGCAGGTTACTGCACTTGTTTTTAACAACAGCTTTTCCAGAAAATTCTGCTTCACAGAGATATGAAGAAGTAGAAAAAGAAGCGTTGTGGGAACATATGGTAAAAGGGTACTATACATCCTTATCTCATTTCATAATCAAACCACCTATAGTTGTCTTTCTGTAATTTCAGTAGTTCATCACAAGAGCAGTCATGCATCTTGTACACCTTTGGAGTTCTGTGGTTTTTGCTGATCTGTTCCTCAAAAACATGAACATAAATTTATGTCCTTCTAATGTGAGGATCATCCTCAGGGAAGAATGCTTCACATATGATCTTAAGCTTGAATAGCTGTCTAAAAAGCTTTGATTAAGTTGCATGAGCAGTTTTTAGAACTGTCTTTTCAGATAATTTCCAGGTTCAAGTAGCATTGCACCAACATGAGTTAGATTCACATTGCCCAAGGTATTCTTTCTGACTGTAGGAGTGAAGGAAAGTGAGCAGCCTGGCTGGAAGGTGGTAGGGTTATTGTTCTCTTACACATGCATATGTTTTTGTTTATCTATGGAGAAGAGTTTGAGCCTTGGATAGGATATCACCACTTTCAATGAATCTTCATTTTTAAAGAGTATTCATTTCAAGAAATGAAGACTGAAACACAAAGAGAAGTGGAGGAATGAGGGCCAGAGAAGTCCTTAAATGGCAGAATGATAAGCAAACCTTTCATGCTTTTCCTGGTGGCCCATCTAATTGTACAGAAACACACACTGCATAGGGAGCAACAAGGAATATGAAGTCTTGGTACCATCACAATACCTCTTTAGGGGCACAGAAATGTGGTATGGGATGGCTCACACAAACGGTGCATGGTAGTGGAGGAATATAGACTCTTTTGGAAGTACCAGCTGGTAAGATGAAAGAAAGGCTTGTGCTCCAATGGTGGCTTAAATTTGCAGATCCAGATTTGCTTTGGAAGGAGTAATAAGCTGGTCGAGATCAAAGGAGAGTCCAACATGAATGCCTCTCAGCAAACATCTACAGATGATCTACAGACTGAGAGAAGAAAGGAATAGGCTGAAACCTTCTTTAGAGAACTGGAGGAAGCTTGATTGAAAACATTGTTTCTTGTGGGCAACTTTGACCTGTCAACATCTGCTGGATGGAGTAACATCATGCGGCACATGTAATCAAGGAGATCTTTGGGATATATTGATGACGGTGTGATGTTGATTGTGTTTCAATGCAAGTGCTGCCCCATCAGTCACAGAAGGTGATCTGCTGCTCATCAGTAAAGAGGACCTGGTGAAGAGTGGGAAGATCAGTGGTAGCTCCAGCTACACACCTGTGAGGTGGTGGTGAGGAAGGTAAGTAGTAAGATTAAAATTGTGGAGTTCAGAGTTTAGTATCACTTTGGTGGCTAAACTGATGAGATACTGATTAGGCAGACTAAGGTAGCTGGAAAACAAGCTTGACTGCTGGACCCAAAGGCTTAGGGCCAGTGTTGTCTGAAGTCCAGCTGATCACCAGTTGCTGGTGACCTAGGAGTTCCATAGGGCTCAGCACTGGAGCCAGTACTATGTTGCTCCTTTGTAATAACCAGTATGATTCTGTTGCTTGCAATCTCAGTACGTTTGTTCAGTGTTGCTCTTTTGGAGGGAAGTGGTTGATTTGCTGGAGCACAGGGCTGCTCTTCAGAGTGCTCTCAACAGGCTGAAGAAATGGGCTTGGAGGAACCTTGCCTTCAGCAAAGGCAAATGCGAATTGCTGCAGTTAGGATGGAACAACTGCATGCAACACTAGACAGTGAGGGCTGTCTGGCTAGAAAGCAGCTTTGCAGAACACCAAACTAAAAAGGGAGCAAAAAAGCTGAGGACTGGATTGGCTAAGCCAATTGACTAGAGAATAGAAGACTGAAGGGGAAGTTTGAAGCACAACTCTAATTGTTGTCTTCAGTAGTCTAAAAGGCATTTATAGAGAATTTGGAACAGGACCTCTTGGGGGTCATTATTAAAATGAGAGGAGAAGGCAACAAAAAGCAGCAGCAAGAGAAATTCGGAAAGATCAAGAAGAAAATAAAAAATGATGCGGGTCCACATCAGAAAAGGCTATGGTACCTCCACTCTTAAGCTGTTAAGAATTTGGTAAGAGCCTCAACAAATTCATTGAGCATCTGGGTTGTCTCTTTTCGGAGTGAGGAGTTGTATCTTTATTAAATCCCCTTCAGCCCAATTGTTTTTGTTCATCAAGTAGTCTCCATCTAAGAATTAATTATTTGGGGTTTGGGTTTCAGTTTATTCGGTCTTTTCTGTTTCTTTTGGGAAATTGTTTCATGCAAGATATTCTGCATTAGGCCAGACCAGAGATGCGAAAAGCTCAATCTGTGAGTGGCCTGTAGGAGTAGAACAGCAGAGTGAACATTCACATGCCTTTATTTGTATTTCCCTGGGACAGTCTCTTAGCCTTCTGTGGTTTGCAGCTCAAGGTTGTCCTGTGCTAGAGGAGAATGTATCTTTATAACACAATTTCGCAGAATCATAGACTCATGGAATACCAGGTTGGAAGGGATCTTAAGGATTACTTGGTCAACCTTTCCTGGCAAAATCATGGTCTAGACTAAATGGTCCAGCACCTTGTCCAGCTGAATCTTAGATGTGCCCAGTACTGAGGAATCCACCACTTCCCTGGCGAGGTTATTCCAATAGTTGGTGTTCTCATTGTGAAAAACTTCATTCCTGTGTCCAACCAGAATCCCCCCAGGAGTAAATTGTTCCTATTAATCCTTGTCTTTTCCACAGGACTCTTTGTAAAAAGGGAGTCTCCCTCTTCTTTGTAGCCACCCTTTAAATACTGGAACATGGTGATAATGCATCCCCTAAGACTTTTCTCAAGGTGAACAAACCCTGTCCTTTCAGCCTTTCCTTTCATGGCAGGCTTCCCAGTCCTCTGATAATCTTTGTGGCCCTTCCATAGGCCCTCTTCAGCCTGCCTGTGTCTATTTTTTATAGTGGGGTCCAAAACTGAACACAGTATTCCAGGTGTGGCCTGACAAGCGCTGAAATGCTCTACACAGACACGTTCTTTTTGTGGTTCTTAATACTTTGTCAACACCTATAAATTTAGCATATCCAAAGAAAGCCAAAACCAAGTTGTGACAGCAAAGACATGGATAAAATTTGGGACTGACAATCTTGCAGACACACAGTTCCTTTTAAAAAATGATATCTGTTAAAGAAATTGAAAATATCGTATTTCTTAATCAGCATTGTGTTGTCACTCTCCATATTTATTATGAAACACATCTATATAACCCTGAAATAAATGAGTAAATGAATAAATAGAAAAGAACTTGGCTTTGGATTAGTAATCAAAGCAATTCAGCCAGCTGATCCATACCAGATGTCAACAGATTTTTATTTCAAACCATGAATGAGATGTCTTGAAATACATTTTTACTTTTCAGATACTCTGGGTGAATATTTCTACTTTTACTGCTGCTTCTTCTTTTGCCAAGGATCTGATTCAGTATTATAAAAATAGTAAAAAGAATACCAAGGATTTCCATTTCTCTTGTGCTGACATATTAGCATGTACTGGAAGTGGGCACAGCCAGGGCTACTATTGAATCTGAGTTAAAGGACAGTGCTGTCAGCCATTATTCCTCATTCCCACATTGCTTAAGGACTTAGGATTTTCTGATGTTGGATAACAGGCATCTGAAAGTATAGACGATACCCGCTCCTAGCAGATATTCTATTTCAGAAGAAGGATTCTCAGGAAGTGTCTGCATTTTGAAGATATTTGAGATGCTGCATTGTATGTCTGTATGTCCAAGGATGATTATCTCCTGCCTTCATCTGTTACTTGGGCAGGTTTGAAAACAGAAAAAGGTAGAGACTTTACTTTCACGGCTGCCTATGCTAAGATATACTGAACACGCTGTGCTTACAGGTAAATTTTGTTCTTGTAAGTCTTGTTAGTTGATAGATGTGGGACAATAACACAGCTACAGTTATTTTTCCTGGGGATGTAGTGATTCCTGCTCTATCTCAAAGCACTTCAGACATATGGAGTGCTCTGAGGGCAAAACCTACAGGTCTTGTGCCAAAGTGTGCAACTCAGCAAGCGTGCTTTGTGCGTTTTAGCTCTAGTGATCACAGCTGCCCATCTCCAAAGGGGGGACCTGCTGCCTGCGAGGTGCTGACTGCACTGTTAATACTGCTGAGGGCTTCAAGGTCTTCATGCCCGCCTGTGAACACAGATAACTGTGGAGGGTGAGAGTAGATGATAACAATGCAAGTCCAGTGGCATTTAAATGATACCGAGTTTATCTCCTTTTTATGTAAACTGAACAGGTGAATTTGGGGAGTTTTTTTCCCCTACCACTGTTGGGTGTACTTGGACATTGCTCTTTCTTGTTAGCTGTTGTCTTGACAGTCCTGGGAAGATTGATGTGATATCTTTTTGAAAGATTGTGCCAGAGGTTTTTCCAGCCTGCTTTGTTCTTCCCTCAAAGTGCTGAGGGGGTTTTGGCTGCCAGGTTTCTGGCAGAAGGGTGTTTTCAGGCAGATGAAGCCACTCTTGAGGTATAATGGACCAAAAGAGAGGGAGCAGTTACAGAAGAGATTTTTAAAGAGAGTTATTAAACGCTAATAGTTCCTTCTGAGTGTTCGTAGAGAATTGTACCACAAATTATTCGATACAGAAGTCCTCAGTGTTGCAAAAAATTGGAAAGCTGTTTCTTTAAATGAAAAATACCAGGATTTTTCAGCCATTACTAAATGCTAAAACTTGTAGTAGATCTTTACAACTTGCAGTAGATGTTTGTGGAAAATACTTGAAATGCCATGGAAAGGAGATTAATAGCACTTTGACAAAATTTGAATATACGGTTGAGGCAGGTGAAGATGGTGAAGACTGTTGTCTCTTAAATTTAGTCTCAAAGAATTCAAGTTTTTCACTTCCTTTGCATGTTACTGTTTAGATTTAAGAAGAGATTAAATCCAAACATGGTTTCACTCAAATGTCTTATCTACTTTTGAACTTACAAAAAAAAAAAAAAATCACTTTCCAAGTTTGTTGCTGAAGACCTGATATGAGCTTGATGCATTCACAAAGATCCAGACTCCTGTTTTACTGACATAGAGCGCCAAGGCATTGCTTTCTAGGGAGCACATCTTCACTCTGTCTTAGCTGACAGAACTGGTCATGGAGTCACCAATGGTGGATAATATTTTTTAGGTGCTGTCTTATGTATCTCACTTGGCTTAATAATAAACATTTTCACTTCTCAAATATAAGTGTTTTAGAGGACAAGAGTGAAAGAATTTTGGTTTGGTTTGGTTTGGTTTTGGTTTTTTTCACCTTTTCTCCCCAGATTTGTATGGGTTGTCACCTGTAGCTGTGTTAGGGAATTACTTAAGTGCCCACTTGTAAGAGCTTGTGGATGTGCTTGACATCCTTTTGGCCCACAGCTGGAATATCAAGTGATAGACAAGGAAAATTTTGTTTGTAAACTGGAGGTACCAGACTTGTATAAACTTTAATTTGGGATTAGTGTTTCTTAGTTTGGATACAGACATGCTAATTATTATTCATGCAACACTGACAATACACATAAAATACTGTAACCAAACAGAAGTATCCCCAGTAAGATGTCCTCCCCAAGTCTGTTAGATTGTTGTGTCAAGTCAGTTACTCTTAATTCATTATTAATTCTAGCTATGGTGCCAATTATATTTCGTTGTAAGGTTTGTTTTTTGAGAGCAGATCTGTGGTAAAACTATGCTGAGAACTTCTCTGCTTATAGGGAACACTTTTCTTGCTGAATTTGATTTGCATTTCTGTTTATCTGTTCTGGCTCTTGACATAAGTTTTTAAGAAGCTATAAATCAGCATTGCTGCTTCCAAAAAGGCTCAGTGAATGCTTTTGTCATTCTGCATGCTTCTGAGCAGCCACCTGCATTAATATTGAAGGTGCACTGGCTTGTTCATGAATTCAAGCTGATTAGTCAAGTAGAGAGTGCAATTATTGTTTTTATTCAGAAAATGGAGTTTTTTATGAAGGGCAAAAAATTTATTTTGAAGCAGCAGCTAAGATGTGGATAATATTTTAAATGTTTGTGCATTTACACACCATAGTTTATAGGCTGCATGCAGCTCTTCCAACTCAAAATTGCAATATCTTGTTGTGTTAGACATGAAGCCTTGCAATCCAAATATCCTCTACTGAAAAACTTCGTAGAGAATTATATTGAGTAGTAAAATTTAGTTTTTGTGATACTGTGCAAAACTAATCTCGAAAACATTAGCTAAACATTAAGTTTTCAATAGTTTTTTAACAAGAGCTTTTTCAGTTGAATGGTTTGTTAAATTTTGCAGCACTTCTGCAATGAAAACATCCATTGCGTTTTCTCAATTGATTATGGAAATTGAGTACAACTTAATGTTATGCTCAAAAGAAAACAAATCTAGAAGCAGCAGCTCACCCCAAGAAGTGGTCTGATGGAAACCAAACATTTGGAAAACAATTTAGTGTTATGGAAAGAGAAATTATGCTCTACACAGTTCCTTTTGCCATGTTGACTGGCATCTTATCTGTGGGGAGCAATTTGCCTGTCCTGCCAAGGAGAAAAAAGTATGGTAATGCACTGGCAGCTGTTAACAGGAGCTACCAGAGGGATATGGAGAGAACACACGTCTTTTCTACAAGCAGAATTATATAAAGGTTCCATTCCCCTTAGTTAAAGATCTTGTCCTTTTCTGGCTCATAGTGCTAAGAATCAGAAGGCAGAGATAGGGATATTCTGCTGTTGTTTTGTTGGTATCTCCTGCTTCTAAGTCTACGTGGTTATTGCAAGCACAGCTAAAGAGCAAGCTAGCTGACATTTAAGCAGAGCAGATATTCGCCACTGGTTTTCCTTCTGTGTTGTTGCTAAATGGAAGTATTGCTTGGCTGCATTGTGTGAGGGAAATGATTTAAATATGAGTTCATATCATTCATGTCTTTGACTGTAAGTTTTTGAACTTGAAATTGAATTGATATCTTTTGGTAATTTTTATCTCTCTGACTTGTTTTTGAACACTGTGTGGCCATAGTGATGAGAAGGTGATTAGGCCATTGCCATGCAGACACCATCCCTGTGTGTTTAGCAGAGCTCAGACTTGATTCTGCTGCTGCTGGCATTACTGTGTCATTTTTTCTTTTGCTTTCCTCTCTCCCTCATAGTTCCTCTGTGGCCTGCCATGGCTCAGGTGCTGCCGGTTGCTGTTAGTGTCCAGGATTTATGAGCCATCTTTCATAGCGGGTCTCACATTCCTGGCGAGAACTAGATGGATGGAGGGTCCTGGATTATCACTCAATGCTGGTCTGGTCATGAAGAGCATGTGGTCGCATTGTAGGGCCTGATTATTTCTCAGGAAGTCCATTCACTAGCAAAGAAATGCTGAGGAGACATTATAAAAAAAGTTAAAATATTAACAGTGGTGATTTTTCAGTTAAACTTCAGAGAAAGTATGGCAGTGTGCTCCCACCCATATAAAAAAAATGTACCCTCAAGATAGAGGGTAGTTACAGTGTTAGAGTAGAGGATGAATTTTTATTGACTCCACTTTGAATTGTTGCCTATTTATGCCTGGCTAATCCTGGGAATCACCTGAGCAACGACAAAGAGAGCTCAACACAAAACAGCAGTAGTCTGTAGTTCCTTAAAATGATGTTTTCATCATGTGTTTTAGCCTATGTTAAACTCTTGAATCATTCCACATGGTAATAAAAAGTAAAATATTCTTCTGGGTATTTATTTGTATGTTTGCAAATGTTTTTAATTTTTTTGTGACACAATAAAGCAGACAATTTTCTGAGTATTTTGTGTAATGGCAGAGCAGAATGTTATGACTCTATCTACTTGGCAAAATGTCTTGCTGAGATATAAATAGATTTCTAATGGCTGTCAGGCTCTGTGCCCAAGAAATTTTCTTGTAGATATCTCATTACAGAAATAACATCATCAATAAAATAGCTGAAATATTTTGAAAACACGGGAATATTTTTACATCAGTAACTGCAAGGAAAATACCTACCATATGCATAATTTGAGGCTGATTTAAAAACTGTAATTTATCATAATTATCATCATATTATAATGGCAAAACACACTTAATTGCTTTTGACTGGACGGGTATTATGATGAGAAGGAAAGTTAACAGCAGATGGCCCTACTGTCAAAACTGTAGTCTCTTAACCCAAAATGAAGTAGCAGACTGAACATAACACGTTTCTGGCTTCTTTCTCTGATTTTCAGCAGTAAGTATGAACTAGCATTTGGTGGGGTTGTGAATGTTTACAGACTAATAGAAATTGTCTTGGTTGGTGACAAAAATAGCAATGAAAACTTGACTAGATAGGATTCCTCATCGCATTATGACTTAGATTTTCTAAAGCATATGAAGTTGTTTAAAATATTAAACTGGTATGAAAAGCAAGTTCTTTCCAAAATATTAGAACCAATTATAACACTATTTTCTGCCCTTTTACCACCATATGTGCATTTTCTACTTTCATACAGCAACGAAAAAAAGAAGTGCTTAATCTTCTATACCTGTCTGGCTGTGAAGAAATAAATTAACAGTTAAGAAACAGATAATTTTGCAGTGCTTCAAATATGTTCAGCTTTGCTGCATCAATTGCAATATGCCTGAAGGATTTGTCTTGTATTAATCACAATGTGCATGCACAGATGCGGTGCTGTAAAAATCCCAGCATCTCTACTCACAAAATGCCTGAGAGAATTGAAGAATTTAAGATTACATTTGTACAAAGTTAAATTACAGAGTGGGAGAGAGAAAGGCTGGTTTGATTTTGTTGGGTTTTTTTTTAAATGTCTAGCCAGAGAGAATCACAATAAGCAGGTGGTACATTATGCTGCTGGATGGTCAATGAAAGTAAATTAGCTGCTTCAGCTGATAGAAAAGAAATGCTGGCCTGATCTGCTTAAATAAAGGTGACATGTTATTTGTGAAATAATGCAGATACCGAAATGTGGTTTAACCCCAAAGTTTGTGTGTATATTTGTATGTACATTTTGTCTGTGCTTCATATTATAGATTTTATAACAGTTAATCTTCTAGACTAAAATAATGGGTGAATTTATTAGAAAGCAGAACTCATTACAGGGAGAGATTTATTATTTGCTTTGTGTCAGAACAGATCTTGCTCAGATGTGCTGATTGATGGGACAATGTAATTTGTTCATCATAGTAGCAATACGTAGAAGGAAAACAGTGGGACAAAGATATTTTGCACCTTAAACATTTTCCCCTTTTACAGTCCAAGCATAACAGGAAGATTTTTAGAAGATATCCTATTTTTTAAAGGGCTAACCAAAATAAATCAGTAGATTTGTTAGATCTAAATCAAATAGTAAGACATACACAGTCTAGTAAAAAACCTTTTTGGAGGTATTTTTATCACTGAGATGATGGATATTTGTACATATTAATGTTTTAAACTTTTTTCAGTACACCATCACTCAGTGGTGATGTTTCTGGAAACTGGCAGCCAGTTGCCAGTTAAAATCTTTTTTATGCCTATTTCAGGAGGCTGTTAGTTTTTAGATCTTTAAATTTGTTCCTTAGGCTGTATCATCTTGACCCTTCTTTCAGCTAATACAGATACACAGCTTAATAACATTTCATGGTATAATGTAAGTATACAGGGACAAGGTGCTCAGACTTTCTCTGCTCTTTCAAAATCTAAAAGGATATACTTCGAATAACTTACTAGACATAGTAATAAACTGTGTGCAATAAGTATATAATTTTTATTTAGCCTACTGTATCGTAGTAGACACAAAGGTACTCTTGAATACTCAAAATCAGTTGTAAAAAAGCCTGTAAGAATTTTCCCATTCTTTATTTTTCCTTGGAATCATCCTTGTCTTTGTAGGAGGCTCTCAAGATAGGTTTTCTTTGAACATCTAATAATGTGATATTTTGCTTTTACCCCATGCTGGTCTTCTGAGCATCCTCTAAGAAAGTTTCTGTGATTCAAAGTAAAGTTCAAAGTTCAAATTAATTAAAATATCTAATTATTTGAATCTGATTCATGTACTGTAGAGGTTTTTTTTGGAGGCTTTAATGAATCAAGTTTGAATTAGAATGAATAAACTTGATGATTCACTTATCTTGCGCTAATTCTCTACATTCCCTTACAAAACATTAATGCAGTACACAGGGGGCTTGGAAGTAAGTTGAAGAGAATAATCTCACAAAAGTTTTTAAGAGTTTACTTGCTAAGCTATATTTTTAGATGGATGCCTTATGCAATTCTGGCAAAATTCTGGTTGCTGTTGTAGAATCTTACTTCTCATTTCTTCTGTGCAGTTTTGCTAGACTCTTTTGCACTCTCCAAAACCTAAGCAAAGAAGCAAAAGCCGTTCACAAAAATGCATCAATTTTGATGATTTAAAATTTTGCCTATTGTTTCTCCTCTGCCTTCATCTTTTCGTATTACTTTTTTTTAAACATCTGTTAAACTAATTATTCACTTTATTTATTGTTCGTCAAAGTGTTTTGCTCTCATTATAAAGCCTATATTCCCTATCTTTTTATGAATCAGAAGAGGGGTAATCGTAGAACGCATGGTAATTATGAAGATTCTTAAAGCCTTTCTGTAATGAAAACGCCTTTTTTTGTTTGTAGCAGGTTGACAGCTGAAATCTTGAGAAGTGAAAGCAGAGCAGGATTATCAGGAAAGGAGTGAAAGGCTAGATATAAAAATACAATAATATTCCAAATGTGACAATAGAATCATTATAGAATATCTAAAATAGTAAGGAAGGCACTTTGAAATTATGGCTTGACATTTTTTGTCCAGTAAAATGTTCTGGCATGGGTTAAACAGTTTGATCTTGCAATGAAGCCTTAAGTCTAGAGCAAAAGAGTAGAAATCTCCATCAGTGTGCATTTACAGTGAAGTCTTTCTTCTTCAACTGGAATCAAGTATCCTTGTGTAGGGCTTCTAAAAGTATGTATAGTCACATTCTCTCTGTCTCAGCCCTAAATAGTACTTATTTTTCTTGCTCTATAGAATTATTATTCTTTCTTCAAATATTAAAGCATGGTTTAGTTGTGTAAGAAGTAACTGGCTGGTTTTTACTACTGCCAAATTATTAAGTTGTGTATTCTTTTTTTTCAAATTATTTCTATCTGAACTCTAGTACAGGGGAAAAACAAAAATGGTATTTATTGAAAATGAGTCTTAAGTTGTTAAAGGCTTGAAGGGTGTCACTGCGGTGTTGCAAGTGTCAGCAAAGCAGCGGATTCTGGCACTGCAGATGCAACACAATGCCTCTAACATTTTCCTTTTTCCTGCCGGAACAGGCAAGCTCCAAAGGCCTGCGTTGACAGGTAATGAGATCTAATAAGCAAGGGGAAAAGGGGTAGGTGGGAATGAAAGAGTAAGGGAATATCCATATTCATTATTTAATCAAATAAAATTCTCTTGGTGGATTTTGGGAATACTCATTCCTTGCTTCAAAAGCTTCTCTGTAATAGCTGTAAACAAATTACCTCTATGAATAACTTCTTAATCAAGGAAGAGTAGAGCTGTTCTCTACTTGATCTCTCCCATTGGGTGGTCCCAGTCAGAGAGCAGCAGCCTTCCTTCTGATGGCTTGGCTTCAGAGAAGCTATATGATATTATGCTGACAGCTGTAGACCTCTTTTTGTTAGGGATAACAAACATCCTGTGCTGAGGACAGCATCAAGCCCAGCCTGCAGTATGCCCAATTAGAGAAGCTAAAATCTCATTTGTTTCACCATGGGAGTCTCTGAAAGCACACCGTTTTGGCCTCATTACAGTATTTTTAACTTTACAAAAACAATTTCATTATGGAAATTAAAGAAGCTCATTTAGTCTTAGCATTTATGCTTAACTTAATAAATTCCACAAGTGTATCAGTTGCTCTAGTGTGCAAGCTTTTTGTTCTTTATCTAAGAAAAAATTTGTTTTAGAAACTATTTGCAGAGACTTTCATAAAGGAATCTGCCATTTGAATATGTTTGTTATTTGTTATTAAAATGAACAAATTTCTCGACTCCATTGTAGTAATCTCCCTTCGTTGAACATCTGAGCATTGACCAGCACTGACTCTGCTGTGCTCTACTATGTAAGTCAGTGAAAAGATGTCAGATAATAGTCTCTTTTAGTCCCTAGAAATGCAGCCTAAGGATAGGATACCTTAAGGTACAGGTGAAATAGCTGTTTATCCCACTAACTACAGGTGAAATGCTTTAGTCCTCTTGAGATTTTTCTTCAAGATGAAATCAATCAATAAAAAGAGACTGCTATAAACTGTGCAGTTACTATATAGTTCTGAAAACAAACGAAATTGATTGTAAGCATCTGGTTTTATGTATTTTTCTCCTTGGAATATGTCCCAGTGGCTTTTTCTTTGTTAGAATGATCCAATTTACTTAATAAGCTATAAATATGTTGAGCTCAAGTCAACAAAGGTGTTTTCAACATACACAGCAGCATAAATAAATCAAACTTTTTTCTTACAACTCTTATGGGCTGCAGTAGGAGAAAGGTAATCAGTATCAGTGGTGTACCTGAGGCTTTTCTGGTCTCCGGTGCCAAATTCTTTTTTCTTGCTGCTGGTGTTGGCACTGTCACTGCTGCTCCATTTTTACTTGCTGTTGCAGACAGGAGCTGGAAGGAAATAGGAGTGAATGAGGCAGAGGCAACCTCTTTCCACCACTCTTCATCTTTCCTCTACTGTCACTGGAGTTACTCTATCAGCTTCCTCAAATTCCCTGTGTTAAGATTTATTTATTTAGACTGGTGAGAGGTGTCTGCTTAAATTCAGCTTAAATAACTGAGTCATTTTTCAGAGCAGTAGCTGTCTAGCTTGCTTCAAAAGTTGTGTTGTGTTTAATGGCCATAGTAATTTGTTTCTCCTATAGCTTGCTTTTTCAGTCAAACTATGGCATTTTCCATAGTTAGAATGTGAGCTGTTTTTATTTGTTTTTTTGTTTAACCAAGGTGAAATGATGCAAAAGACTGTGAAAACATTCTGTTTCCCTTAAAATAATTGGACTTCTGTTCTTCAAAGAACAGTTGTTTTCTTTTTTTCTCTGCTGAAACCCCAAATCCTTGTATTACTGAGACATGAAGTGGTGATTCACCAGGTATTCTCTTAAATTAGAGATGCACAGTCTCAGTCTCTCTTTGGTTCTCCTTTGGAGACATTCAAAACTTGACTGAACGTGGCCCTTAGTGACCTGATGCAGCACAAAAGTTGGCCTGGCTTTGAGTAAGGACTTGGTCAAGATGACCTCCACAGGTCTATGTTATGGTTCTGAGCCTAGGAGGGAAGGACTAGCAGATGCTGGACATCCAGTTCCAGTGGGTAGTTTTATTGGAAACATAATTTTTCACCAAAACTTGCTTTAAACAGCTGTGTGAAGCAATGCAACAAATAAGTAGTTACCTGAAACTAATTCTGTGAACTCCTCATGGTTGTAAGCTGGCACTGCCACTAAAATCACAGCAATGTGCTATTCCTTTTTCTCTCCACTCTCTTTCTCCTTCTCTCTCTCTCCCTCTCTCTCTCTCTGTCTCTTTCTCTCTTCTCCCCTCTTCCCCCATTTCTCTTTCCTCTCCCCTCTTCCCCCATTTCTTTCTCCTACTCTTCTGCTTTTCCCTGTAGACATCCTGTATCCCTACCTGGTTACTGCACCAACCCCAACCATTGTGTAGCTTCATTGTGAATGGAACAAGGGAGTGATCTAGCTGAAAAGATTTATTTATTTTAATGGACTGAGTTTTAGTTTGTTTTTTTAAAAGTAAAAAAAAAAATCTTGGCATAACTGTAAATGTGTGTGAGAGCATGGATGTCTTGGGAACAAATTGGTCTGGGAAATTTGTAATATTTTGATTTTTTACTACATATGTAATAAAACAAGTTATACAAGGTGAGTGGTAGTCTTGGAGGTCTTTATTTATTCATACAAATCCAAAGAAGAGAATGAGATTCCTGTTGAGCCTGAATAATGGCAATCTTCAGTCATTTGGTGTCCTCTGAGACTTACTTTTGTTCACTATTTCAAATGTCATTTTGTGCATTAGAAAATATCAGGACTCCATCTTGCATAAGCTGCATAAAAAATGCAGTTTCTCTACCTTTCTTTCAAAGCCAATTAAAGTGTAAAGCTGAAATAATACAATGTGGTTAAATTATAGATCAAGCAGTTGTGCAGATGTATCATTGAACGGTACTCAGTCCATTTTATGCTATTATAAACTACAGAAACGCTATGTTTACTTCCTTTATAAATCAAGGAAATCTTGTTTTTATTGCAGAGAGTGGGAGGTGAGGTAATAGTGGAGTGGGAGGATAATTTAGAATAGAGGTACCTGCAACATGCAGATACAGTGCTCCAGAGTATTAGGATATGTTATGTTCCTTTTGAGAAGTTGTTTGTAATGATTGTTAATAGCATCCCACAAGAGGAAGCAGAATGTAAGTATGCTGAAATCCAATAAAAGTTGAGATATAAAGTTCAGGATCATTTATATCAGATGAGAATCTTAATAGGAGGGCAATCAACAATTTTGTCTGGAGCTCAGTCCATACTCCTTCAATTTATTGAACTTGTGAGTGGTCTGACCTGTCTGTTGTCTGGAAGAACTGTATATTTAGTAGATATCAGAAACTGAAAGGGCAATAATGTAGAAAAAATGTGGTAAAGAAGATAGTAATTCTAACTGGTAATGAGGCCATGTGTTACAGCCAGAATTTTTTTTTCAGCTGACATATAACAAAATGAAGAAAAATGGAAAGTAAACATTCAACTTCCATCTAATTTTTCCTTCTAGTTAGGGTGTCCTATTGTGGTTTGACAGAGCTGCCATCCTTTAACTCAGCTCTGTTTATTCAGTAAGCAAGAGGCTCTGCCAGTGCCACTGCTTCTTCTACATCAGTTATTTCATCCTCAGGAAAGAAGACTGCCTGCTTGGAACAGATTCCTTAGTATGCATATATGCATTTGATCTGATACTGTAAATAACTACTCTTCACAGAGTCATATTTTTCTAGAGCAGAAGAAACTGAGGGGAGCTTTGAAAGTTTGAAAGGACATATTTTGGCAAGAGAGAGCTAATGGTAATAATAGAGCTATGTACTCTGAAAAAAAATCTATTTACAGAAAGCTTTTCATAGCAATCTGGTAGGAAATCTACCTATCAAAAAAAGTGCTGGTTTTCAAAAAATGGCTTCTAGACACATCTTTGTTGTTTTTAAAATTGTTGTTTTGAGTGCTTCTGGTTTTATTAAGGAAAAGAGGTTAGCAGTGTTGCAGCAAAGTTTGTGGTGTCTTTGGGTTGAAATGTTGACATCAAAATTGGTGTGAGATTTATTGTGTGTATATATATATATACACTTACCTCTGTGTGTGTGTTTGTATGCATATATATGTGTGACATCTGATGGCAACATCAATGAATGAGGGAGTAATAACAACTTGATATTTTAAGGAATTCTGGCATTATTTCAGCAGGTATCTTTGAAGAATAGAGAGACAGAACTAAATGCTGACTTGCCAGCTAGGCTCCCAGTTGACTGTTGAAAATGTGATGTTAGATATAATGAGCATTTTGATGGTGTTTAGATAAGGTAAATTTAGTGGCTTCTTAAAACAAAAGCCTTTCCTTTGAGCAGGTGTGTCCACCATCATATGGCTTTGGAAATGAATGGGAAAGCTTACCTTTTGTATCCTACTTAGTGAAAGTAATTGCAACCTTCATTCAATCATTTGCTTTGTTATAGGTCTCCTTACCTTTCCCTCCCCACCCGTGCAAGTTCAGGATCGCTTTCACGTCTGTACGTAGAGTTGTAGGAAACTTTCTGTTGTGGTTATGCATTTAACAGTTGGGCTGCTTACGCCAGCTTAATCAACGCTTTTCTCCTCATCATAAAGCTCGTCCTTGGTTATTATGTAACCAGATGTATATTAATCTGCCTTGAAGCCATTAACGTATTGAAAACCACAAAGTATATAACGGGTTTCCCACAGTTATCCCATGTGTATACAAAAGAAAACTAACTTTAGAGAAATCTGTTCCTTGCAAGTACTTTCCAAGTGGTGAAGCACTAGATTGCACTGTAATGTATATCATCAAATTAAAACAATTTTACTATCTAGGTCTTTGATTAGGGCACTCAAAAATATGCATATTTCATGGGATATGCAAGTGTCATTGGATATGGTAAAAGGACATCCAGCAAGAAATGTAAACATTTTTTGTACAAGACATTGAAACCTCTTGCAAGTGGAATAAACAAGCTCAATAGAAGCTTTGACCCAAATGGATCGTTAGTTGCAGCCTACAGGTTCTTTTTCAAATCATTAACTGCGTCTCACGGTGTCTTGCAAAGAAAGAAATGGAGGCTACTGCTTAATGAGTCTTTCTTTAAAATAGATCTGACAGCCAAGCTTCTTAGGATTGGCCAATTTAGGAGTTAGAAAATGTTTTAATTTAATTCAACCACTAGGGCTTTGTAAATGAGTATATATGTATATATGTACTACATGCAATAGTAAAATTGTCAGATGTGTTATATACTTCATTTACCATAAACTCCCAGCTGCCCTGCCTGTATTTTGCCCATTAATCTGTCACGGACTTTAACACTGCAGACACACGTTTCTGAAGAGCCCAAATAATTATCTTATTTTATCTATCTAAATTAACTTGTCATATGAATAATTCTTCCTTTTTTTTTTTTTTTTTAACAGCCAGGGATGAATTTTCTTCAGACTGTGTATTTTATTTTGCTGTTGTATATGCACAGCCAGACAAACATGGGTACGCTGTTACTCCCACCTGTTATCAAATCCAGGATGATATTTTGTTCTGAGCTCATAATGGATTTCTGGTTTGTATTTTTTGATCTACCTGTTTTTAAAAGCAAAAGATTTGTGCTATGTGTATGTAGAAATACACAGAAGTAGGCGCATGCTATAAATCAGTACCTGATTTTTTAATATAAAACTGAAAATTAATAAATTTGCCTCATCAATTAAACAGGCAGCATGACGACATTGTTATAAAAAATTTTTTTTCTCCCAAATAAATACTGATAGAAATTTGTAATCCCATGTGTTTTCCTGACTTTCTTAGGACTTTTTAAAAAGTAAAATCCTTGAAAAATATACAATATTTACTTTTTCACCACAAAGCCACAGGTGACATTAACACAATAAAGGAAAAATTAGGAAAAACATGACTTTTCTTATTATGTAACTCACTGTAGAGATTTTCAGTGTGGCAAATCACACTTTGTTTTCGGAAAGCTGTGAAGAGGAGATATGTGCAGGGACATCCATCTCAGGTTCTCCCATGGTGTTCATGCAGGTAACACTTATTGTTAATGTAAATGTTGGCTCTTGGGGAAGAAAGAAGGAACTGGACCAGACAGGATTGTGAATCCTGTTGCTGCCAACATGACACAGAGCTCTGCCCAGGCTCTGGGGTGTTGCTGGTGCTGAAGTTGCGTAGGAAAAAGGGTGACTGAGGTTCCAAGGTTCTGTGGGGCTGCATCCACCCTTTTTTCCATAAGCTGGAGTATGAGCAGACAGTAAGACAGCCCTGGCAGCACAGGTGTCAGCTTTTGCTGGGAGCTTCTGAGGGCAGTGGGTTGCAAGCAGCAATCTCTGCATATTTGGAGTTACAAACAAGTTTTCATTTGGCATACTGTTACCTTTTTCTTCTTTCCTGTTCTCATCAAAAAGGAAGATGTCTCAGAGAGAAGAGAAAACTCTTCACCCTAAAGTGATGTGAGAATGTCTGTACAGCTTTTAGGTTTATGCTAGATCACATCTCAGGAGAGACGAGTAGGAGATGCTTTGATAGAAAAAATCAGCAGATCAAACAGTCAAAAATTTTTTTCAATTTTTTTGTCCTCCCTTCTTCCACAATTTGATAGGTTGATAGCTTCAGAATTGTATTGCTGGCAGAAGAGAAGGAAGGTGGCAGTTGAGGGTTTTTAAAATTTATTTATTTTATATTTGACTTCCTTAAATGCTACCCTGATGATTGAGTCATCAGTTCTTTGAGGCAGAGTTTTTCACAATTTATTTTGCATTTGTGGCATGATTAATATATTAATTATAATAAAGGTAAGAGCAAGAAACTTTAAATGTGTATGTTTTGTTAGTTAATTCTCCCATTGAACAGTTAGATATTTTTGTCTTAGGTTTTTTAGAACTGCTTATTTAAATTTAAATAAGATAGTATTACTGATTGTTCATTTGTGTAATTTTAACTCATATTTATTTGATGCTTTTAGTATGATATTGCTCATTCTCTCATATGATTATTAAACATGTAATTTAAAATTGTAGAGAATTATTGAACAGTGACTGTTAGAATGGAAGTTTTCCGTGTAATCATTATTTTATATTCAGGCTTGAACTTACAGCAGTATAAACCAGAAATATTTTGAGATTTGATTGCTTTTTCCTTTTTCTGCCTGATTGAAATGGTCATTTGCTTTGAGTGGCATTTCTGTATAAGTCCCTGGTATACCAACTCTACCAGCAGTGATCAATTTTCAATTGAATTCTTTCAGGCATCTCTGAGTGAAGTTTTATTCACTTTGGTGGTGACTGGAAGAGTAGAAGAATAGTTGCACCATCAACTTCACCATCTCCTTGTGCCTGTAGAAGCTAAAGTCAGTTGTTATCTTGAGTGAGTGGTTACCTTTCATCCTAAAAGCATCACCATCCCCTTTGTCATTCTAAAATGTTAACTCATATGTTGATTAGTTCCTCAGTCTGCAAGAAAGAAATGATTTGGCGCTGTGAGGAGATGATTCAGTTGTACATAAGCCCACAGGGGGTGAAAAAGGGGGCCAGGCTTCTGGCAGGACAGATGGGATGGAAGACTGGATGAACTTAGTATGAACTGGACAGAGGAGGAAATGTGGAATGGGGATTTTGGACCCTTCTCAGTACAGTGAGGGAAAAGCAATGGCATGTGCAGCTGGGAGGATTAAGGGTGCTCAGAGAGAGGATGTGTCCTCCAGAAGGCAAGAAAGCAGAGAAATCCTGAGGCATTTAAACTGATAGCATCTAGTTTTATTTTAAACAAGGAGTGGGATATTACAAAGGCTGGTGTAAGATAGGGGACTTCAAACTGGAATACTTCTGAAAAACAGCTTACTGGCTTTTTTAGGTAGTTGAAGCAAATGAGTTTGGGCCATTTCTTTAAAACATGGATCTAGAAGTCTTTTGCTTGTTGGTGTAAAAATACGTGATGCAGCTGAGATCCAGCAGTGGCAGTACTAGTGAACAGAGACTGCTGCTATACTCATTGTTTATCCTTTTTTTTCCTGAAAGACTTGTCAAGAAGACTGTCTGGAAGATTTTTATCTAACTGGAACCTTAGTTGACTTGTTGCAACTCTTCTCTTAGGATTTGGCAATATTGCTCAACTCCAAAATATTTTGTAGCCCTATTTGAAGCTGGACTTTTTTTTTCTGTATCAGCTTTTACAGAAGTCTTGTGGCTCTGCCTGATATTTGAGACCCACAGAGTTTGAGAACACAGTGTTTGTCTTTGAAGAAACAGGTATTTTGACTTTTGTTGCATGTTAGAGCTTTGTAGTTATATTTTTTTATGAAATATGAGTTTTCATTAATGCATTTTCTCCATCTGAAAACTGTCTGAAGCCAGAAAGTTACTTTATATTGATTTCCTACACTTTGTAAAACTTCAGGTGGCCCTCACAGATTTCCTTTTTTTCTTTTCTTTTCTCTTTTAACCTGTACAAGATGCAGTAAATCTATGGGAAGTGTAATGTGTGAAGTCTCAGTTTACAAGGAATGTAATATAGAAGTATTTGATACTTTGGGGGTTAATATTGTGTCCGCGTAATTTTAAAGAGTTGGCGAACTTTAAAGAAATGTGTGCAGGCTCTTCCTAAGCATTATTATGTAAACTAAAATTTGTGTGCAGAATGTCTTTGTACTCTAAAGTTAAAAAGAGTAATTGAAGTTTGCAGAAAGGAATCAGGAAAACACTGTAACTTTAGATGCTTCTGGTGTCAGTTTTTGGGATGGTTTTAATGATCTGTAGCTTGCAGATAGTTGGAAAATTTTCTCTTTTACTTCACTGAAAAGAACAGCTTGCAGCAGTGGATAAGTTTTACAGTTGCATCAAGTGCACAATTACTAAGCAAGGATGGGAAGCCTGACAGTTTTACTTCTAGCAGAGGTGACCTCTGGAGGATTTTATTAAAGGAATTTTGTTTTTTTAACAGCTGAACTGAAAAAAAGAAATCTCTCATGAAACAGAGCCAACAGATTGTATCGCTAACCACATTCCTTCAAAACTTCAGGAACTTCAAGAAGTCAATGTTGTTTAAGTTTCTATGCAGTGTTATTTGCGAGTATGGAGTACAGTTCCCTTTGTTCTAAATGCAATATGAATTATCACCCTAGTCTCTCTCTTGGTTTATGGGTGCAGTGCTCTTTCTTACCTGGATGTAGCTATGACTTATGTGTAAACCTGACCAGTTCCATGGCTCCTCAGTCTTTACAGCTTGGTAAACAAGTGTCATGGCACAGAGAAAGATGTATCTGTCAGGAGTGTAGAGCCATGCTTATTTCACTGATACACATTCCTGTGACAGGATGAAGGAATACCATTAGGTTAGGAATAGAGTTTCTATCTAAAAAGAAAACCAGCCCCTTCCTTTATTCCCTAACCAAACAACCCCCTGCAAACCAAACAAAAAACCTCACTAAAATCTAAAGTATTGAAAAAAATGCTTCAATGTTGTATTTGGGGTACTTGTACAGGCGAAAACCAATAATTTTCAGTAATTAGGTATTCTCAAGATAATTTTATTTTTTTATGGAAAATGTAACTATGAAAGTTACTGGATAGACACAAAGAATAAGAGTCAAAAGGAAGCTGACATGATTTTTTGAGTAGACTCAAAAGAGATTTTCAATAAAATAAGAAAGTTAGCTTTACTTAAACTAGGTTTTAAATTATTGAAATATCCTTTCTAGTCACTGAAAGGAGTGAAATTCTGTAATTGAGTACTGACTAATTCTGTCATACACATGGCACCTTTTACCTTACCTAGGAAGCCTACAAACTTTCTGGTTGTATTCTATAATATATGTAATATAGATTGTATTTATAGATACATATGTATTGTATTTTCCTGGAGAATAAAAAATGGTATCTAAACACAGGTATGTGGAGGAAGGCATTTGTCTGCATGTTGTCCATACTCTGTGTGAGTCTAATGCAGGTAGGCAAGTTATAGTTCACAAATAGTGACTATTATTTCCAGATCCTCTGGTTCCCCCCAGACCCACATGTGTGTTGGGGAAGGGGTAAAAAAGACTAAAACAGGCTCTTGTCAGTGGTGCCCAGAGACAGGACAAGAAGCAAAGAGCACAAATTCAAATACAGGATATTCAATTTAAATGTAAGAAATTTTACTACTGTTAGAGTGGTCGGAGACTAGACTGGTCTGCCCAGAGACCTTATGGCATCTCCATCTTTGGAGACATTTAAAACCCAACTGCACATGTCCATGGTCAACATACTGTAGTTGGCCCTGCTTTGAGCAGGGGGTTGGACTAGGTGACCTGCCAGCACCCCTTCCAACCTCAGCTATTCTGTGTACCATTTTCATTTTATTGCAAACAAAATTTTGGTTGCATTTCCTCTCTGATTCCTGTGTTTCTACACTGTCTTTTCAGACAGACTTGAGACAAATTTCTGTGCTGCACCGCTGAGGGGTTTAAAACTGCTTCTTTCATATAGGTTACCATTCATTGAGAAATACAATGTAGCAGCAAAATACATATAGGGATTGAACTATAATTTTTGGAAGCTCAGGACTCATAGCTATCCATTCATCTGTTCATTTTATATGTTATGCTACAAGCATGGCTAAGCTTTCATGTTAACATTTTGTACAGATCATATTTTTTCTCTATAAAGGGTTTGCTGGACTGTTCTCAATCTGTTAGCTGGCAACAGAATTTTAAAAAGTCTGCTCTATTTGCTCAGCTAAAGAATACCTTCACATTGACAGGGTCTACACTCCTTTCTAGAGAGCCTGTACTTTAGCCATCCTTAAGGAAAGTACAACTCCACTGTTTAATCCATTATCATAAAAGGATGGGACCTCATTAATTTTTGGCATGGGGAAAGAGAGGCTTGTTATTAATAGGATAATAAGCTGTGCCAAACGGATGCAATTGATATTGAATATTGTGCAAAAAGAAAATGCTGCTTAAAGAGTAGGAGCCATTAGTGTTTATTGTAAAGGGTGTATTCTCTGGGCAATGCTGTATCATCTGGAAATATTTAAAATAGAGTCTGTTATGATCACAATGAAGCCTCAAGAAGTCGGTAGGACTTTGAAATGGCTGCTAGGTAAAACACCCCACTGAATCAGAATTTAAGTAACAAATGTATTATCAGATGTTTGAGGGAGATAAATGTAATTTTCTGAAAATACATACTGAATATGTATACCTTCTGCTTTGTATTGCACTTTGAAAGGAGGTGGGGATAAGGCATGGGAAGTTCCTATCCTTAGCCTGAGTACCACATCTATTGCATTTTCACAGAGGGAAATTGTATTACTGGCTTTTGTATCCTCGAATTCCCATCCTGACACCCTGTTCTGTGGCATACACATATGATAAATATTTTGCTTTGGCCTCTTACACTTCCTTACTTCAAATGTTAGATAAAATTTTGTGTTCAGTCCTTCAGTCCACAGTTCTAAAATTTGAAATGCTGAATGAGTATTTGACAGTGACAAAAGCTGATAAATCCTCTTCTGTTGGTGTTTTGTGTTCAAATGGAACAACTTGCTGCAAAATTATAGAAAGAAGATTAGATACCCTTCTGGTCAGATTCTGGATTTAGCTTGTTTAGTTAGGGACAGGGATAGACATGTGAAAGAAAACACAGCTGCTGGGGTAGAGCATCCATCCACCTTTCTGTAGCAGAGCTCCTAAACTTCAAGTCAGTTTATCCTGAAGCAGATGGCTTTCTCTTTCACGTCTTTGGCGTGGGGAAAGCCATTGGTAAGGTTGTGGTGGCTTTATTCCAGTGACTCATCCCATGCAACAGCACAGGATGTGTGGGGGTAGTTTGGAAGACAGTTCTGTAGAAAAAGGCCTGGGCATTGTGTTGGACAAGCTGAACACAAGTGCATCTGTGTCATGAAAACCAGCCACATTTTGGGTTGTAATAGGAAGAAAGTAGAGAGCAGGTTGAAACTATTTTTTTTTTTTCCATCTTTTGTTGTCACTTGAGAGTTTGTAGCTGCATAACTATGCAACTTTGGGCTCCCAGCACAAGAAAGATGCTCATAGGGAGTCCAGCATGGGGTCACCAAGGTGAGTGATAGAGAAATACATGAGGATTTCTTCAGTCTGCCCAAGAGAAGATTTGGAGATGATCTTAGTGCTGTCTTCTGTTATCTAGTGGGAGGTTATAGATATGACCTCTGTTAGGAGTGTGCAGGAATTAGTGAGAAGCAATGGGCACAAGTTTCAAGCGAAATCTGATTAGTTATTAGGAGGAAATAATTTTTCACATGTGATAACAATTAAGCACTAGAAAAAGTGCTCAGCAAGGGCATATCCATCAGTGGAAATGCTCAAGCTTAACTGAATATTGCTCATCCCTAATGACGTGATCTAACTTCGAAGTTAGATTCAACAACAAATTTGAAGGAGGATTTGGGGCCAAATGACCTTCCAGTCTAAATTATTCTGTGATTCCGTCAACCACCTAGGCCACCAATAGCAGGGAAGATTCTTATGGAATTAACCAGGAAATATTTCCCTGTCACAGAGGGTATCACGTATCCTGAATGCATTTCAATCTCTTTCCTGTCAGTAGCTCCTGGGGTATTAAGAGATGGACTCCATGTTCTCACAACAGTAAATAAGAAGCAAAGCATTTCTGGTTGTTGTTCGGTGGTTTTCTTTTCTTTATTGAATGCATAGAATTTTCAGACAATATTTATCATAGGTAAATTTTTAATTACATAATTAAAAAGAAATGTATAGAATATAGTATGTCAAATGCTTTTCAGTTTGTAGTGACATAGAAGTGAATTCAGCTTCTTTCTTGCTATAGTAAGCCCTTCTTTTGGCTCATCAAGTACAGCTCATGCTCGTTTTTGACATTTCCTTACATGTCGTCTTCCAAAATATGAAGGATATCTGGCTATGTGCAGGAAACAGGAAACATTAATTGGTTGATTTTTTTGATAGTCATGTTTAGCTTAGATCTTTGACTTTCCCATTCTTTTTAGGGACACTGCTTTATCCTGCTTTTCTGGACTGGTTCTGTCACATCTGCTTTCAGATCAATTGCAGATGGGAATGAAGAATCAATCGCTGTTATAATTTATACAGGAATAAAGGTTAATCAATTCTTTAAGTATTCCAATGCTAATCAGAGAGACAAACCCTCACAATAATCCAGCATATGAAAATAGATTTGAACTTTCTAGGCTAAGTCAATTTAGAATTACTTTTAAAAAATAGACAGGTATTTCTCTTGCCTCTGCTCTTGTCCTTCTTTCAGGATGAAATATGTATATATATTCCCAGCTGCCTTGATGAATTTTCCTTATTTTACCTTTTTTATTTTTCCCTTCTGGGAAAGCTGACAGAAGTGGCTGAACATGTGTGTGGGTTCATACAGTTTGCAGAATTGGTTTGATGGGGGGAAGCAACCTGTGTTTATTGGGAAAGACCTAATGTGTGCCCTCAGTAATGGAGTTAAATGCACACTGTACTCTTCACAGTTCTTGGAAAAATTAAGAATCTGAAGTATGACATCGGACATCTGCTGTCTTTGTGTATGTCCCCATTTTTCTTTTTCTGCCTTGTCCTTACCTTTGTACAGAATTGCTGCAAGTTTGAAATATTTCCTATAAAATGAGAGATTTTATTTTGAAGAGTTTGAAGTCTGCATTCACATGCATTTTTAGTAAAAATTGAGCAGTGGGATCACAAGCCTTTATCTCCTCTGCCTCAGCCTCAACAGGGGCACATGTACCAGCAGGAGGTGTTCAAATGAGGCAGGGGTATTGAGGCAGCTGGAGGAGCGGTGTGAGGGTGACATGGGGCAGGTGGGCAGACCTTAGTCAGGGGCTGGTAGAGCTGCACTTTCTGTAACAGATTTTAATAGTTTCTGGAGTCAGAAATTGCATGTCAAAGTGGGAATGTGCCTAGGAAAGAGGGAGAGATTTTCCTTTCTAAATGCACCAGAGATAGAGGATGTGGCTGAGCTGTCAATTGACTTTTAATAGCTGAAAATGCCTAACTGATCAAACTGTTGCAATATGGACAGTGTCTTCTGTTTACTTGTGCTGTTAGCTCTTCAGTGCTCAGCTTCTGCTCCTCGTGTCTCTTACATTTCCTTTCACCATCTAATTCCAGCCTCTTCTAACTCCTGTGTTGTCTGCTCTCTCCCTTCCCTGCATCCTCTCTTGGGTCCTTTGTGGCGTGGGCTCTGTCAAACCAGGAGACATTTATGACTTGGAAAGCCGTTGGGTAGACAAGACCTTTATTTTATAAATTATTGCTTTAATTTGCACACCTTTGTTTCTTTCACTTGTTCCTTTTTGCCACAGAAAAAGTCTGCAAGATCTTAAAACAAATTCTGTGTTTCTGTTTTATGTCTGCCCAAGAGAAATGTGGCTTGGGCTGTCAAGTGCTCTCCTAAAGCCAGTGGTGAATCAGAAGTAGCACATCAAAGAGGTCTGGGGGAGGCTGTTCTCCACACCTGCTATGAAGGGTTCATTACCAACCATAGTGTATTTTCTGAGTGCATACATTAGCATAAGCCAGGCTCTCAAAGAGCCAGGTGAGTCTTCTGCAGGATGGCTAGTCCCAAAATAGTGGTTGCTCAGGAGGCATTCGGATAATTTTGAGAGTCATTGAGAAGATGCATGGAGAGTGAGGCACACTTGCAGGAGATGCAGGAGGTGCATTGCTGTGGTGTCTCCTGCTGCCTCTGTAGGCTGAGAGTTGGGGTGATGGTAGGTTTGGCAGGGACAGCAGAACAGAAAGATGTTATCTCCCCCAAGCATGCAGTTTGAGAAAAAAAAATTAGCAACATGTAATGGAATTAGTTATAACTTTAACATAGTCAGCATGAATAGATATTTAAAAAGTGCATTAATTAAAATTAAGGTGCTAAAGACATTGTTGACTGTGGACTCAAGAGGTCCATGAAGTTTCTGTAGAACCTTGTAAAATGACTGTATTGCAAATAAGCAATAAAATCTAGCAGTATAGTTTAAAAAACTGCATCCTAATCTAAACTCTTTAAATGTGCGCATAGGCAGATGTAGCTGGAAATTCTGTTTATTCTCTGAACATAAACTCTTTGTTTCAGTGCTCCACCATCTGTCTTCCACTTTGATGTTCTTGTCTGTTTCAGTTAAAATTGTCAGAGAGCAGCAAGAGCTGGTGGATCCCAAGGGATGGGCAGCCGAGGGTGACTCTCACCCCTGTGGCAGAGTCCCAAGGGTCCTGACAAAACTAAGCAACCCTACTTAGCAGTGACATTTTCTAAAGCTAATTACTGGCAGTGTTTTAGGCAGCTGGTTTATCCTGGTGTGATACAGGGGCAGTTCTGAGGGCAGGCCAATTCCGCTGTTCCCTTTCGACAGCTGCACGCAGCCATGCCTCGTCGGGACTTTGTCAGCCACGGGCTTCAACAGGCACTTTAAAGAATTGTTTTGCATACATACGGTTTCCATATTTTCTCCCAAACATTTGTCATTAATTTTCCCCCTCCTGGAATTCTGATTAGTTACATGAGCAGAAGTGACTTTGGTATTAATGATGCCATTATATACTACACTGAGTCCATTAATAAATTAATAATGCTGTGTCTTGTTTGTTTATAAATGAGGCTTACTGAGGGCTGTTTCAAATGAAAAACACCACCAATTGCTTGTAATTTAATCTAGTGAGTTTTTATGCATGTGAGGCAAAGTCAATTAGCCCTAGCTGAGATATTTCTGACTTCCAAGTAGATTTCAAGTTTAACGCAAATAATAGCAACCTGAAAAAACAGGGAAAAATATTGGCAAAATTATTTTGTATTAAATAGTTATTTCTGTTTTGAAACTTGGCTTTATTTCTGCCTTCTTCTTGTGTGTCTGAAAAGAATATTTTATTTTTTGTATGTAGTCCTAAATTTGAAATTTATTTAGATTGTGTTGATCTGGTCTAGCACCAAAGTCTGGAATTTTCCTGTAATGCAAGACAAAATGTCATTAGGCAGCACAATTTGTCAACAAAAGCCTGTAAACTGCAAAGTTGTTCAAGCCTTTATTTTCTTCTTTCTTTGTCAGCTTTTTGCATTGTTGATTGATTTGCTGTAGTGCTGCTGTCAGTAGTTTACCAATAGCCTGGTAGAATCTCATGACTGGCATTTTGCCTTTTTAAAAACCATCTCATTGCTGCAGTAAAGAATTTGAACCTCTAAATCAGCTATCAAAGCTGTTAGTCTTCTTTTATTATTATTAATATGCTCTTGGGAAAGGAATATTGAACAGTAACTAGGAGCAAGTAAAGTACGGGAATAAGCCTGAAAAGGTCAGTCCCTAGGCAAGTGGCCTTTTGTATGTTATCTCTATTTATTTCTATGTTCTAATATAGTAACATGCATGAATTTATATTTTGAAATGGAGTTTAAAATGCTTCTAGAGATCACACTCTTTAAAACATCAGTAATTATTTGCAAACCACACCTCAGCAGCATGAGTGATATTCAGTTTAATTCCTAACCACTTTATTTTAATGTTTTTACATGTTTTTTGTTAAAAGTGGAAACAAATATTGTGAATATTTTTCCACACAATGATAGAAAAATACTGAATATTGAGAAAAATGTGACACTTTAATTCTATAAATTCTATTTTTAACATGTAGAGTCAATGCAATTTTATTTTATGCCTAAGGGACCTTAGGTGAAGAAAGTGATGACAGAATTTGACAGAAACTTTGGAAAAGTTGGTGCTTCATAGCAAGCAACTGCAATATGCACAGGAAATACTTCTGGAGAAAAATGCCTTTAAGCACTGCAGGATGCTGTGGGATATCAGATGTTTTGGGAGTAATTTTTAATCTCTTGCAGGTAGGTGATTTGTAATGATCAAGGACCAGGAAAGCAAAAATAAATCTGTAGGAGTATTAAGTGATCATGTAAGAATTCTCTCTTTTTGGTCCTAAGTAGTAATAAAATAGTGAACTAGCTTTGATACAAGATATTTTTGGTAGTTTGTTGCTCTATTTATCTAATGGGCAATCTTTAATATGTCGTTCTACTGACTAGCTGTGTTCTAGAAGATGAGACAACATAAGATGCTTCAAAATTTTTCACTACTCAGTTTTAAAGGTAGATTTTCCTTCTGGTAAGAATCTGCATATGCATGTTGTGTGTGCCTGAGATACCAGTGTATTTCTAAGATACTTTAGAGGCTGTGCATTCCTCATGCGTTCAGCCCTGAAGGTCACTGCTGATCTCTGTGTATATGTGAAATAATGAAGTATAGAAGATGCATCTGGTTTAAGCTTTTAAAGGCTAATTATCCCATAAAGGAATCTGTAACTAAGTGGATTTGTGAAATTATGGGAGGGGAGAAAGGTTGCAGGCAGGAAGTTCTATGAGCTGAGAAGGTGGCAGTGAAAAGCAGTTCTTCAACTGAATATTTTTTGTCAAAATTCTTAGATTTTTGTCAATGTTTAAAAATTAAAGATCATCCCAGAGGACATATTTAGCACAGTAATGAACAGTTATTTTTTAAATCAGGAAATATCTTAAACCCCCCCAAAATATTAATTGTAGAAATTTAGACTCCCTTTTCTGTCCCTGTATATCTAAGTTGCATGCATGTATTTACATTATCCAGGTGACAGCTGGTAGCATGTCTTGCTAGAAAATGGCAGCAAATATTGTTTATTAGCACTGCTCAGAACTGAATAAATGCTTTCTACTATATTGTGACAACTGGAAAATATCATACATTTATCAAGCTAAAGATGAAGCCAGTCCTCTTCATTAACCATTTAAAAGTAAATGTAAATGCTGAAATATTAAGTATTATTTAGAGGTATTGCATGTTCTACATCTAATTTATAAGTCACAAATTCTAATGAGATTTCAGAAGAGCCATTCCTTTCTATTAAACTCTGTACTCTTTAGTATCATTTTGCCAAATAAACTGAGAAGCCTTATCTGCCAAAACTTTTAATTCAGCACAGTTTTTCTTTTCTAGCACCTAGCAGCATCACCTTGGGAAATCTGAGATGACTGTGTAAATTGGAACAGTAAGTCTAGAGGAGGTGATTTTTCTTTAGCAGACTAACCAAGGAAGGTGCGGGAAAAAAATCTTTTGAACAGGTAATGTTTTGGGAAGTCACTCCACAGCGACCTCTCAATTCCTCTCTCTCTGGAGAGTAGTTTGTAGTAAAATTATTTCTTGCAGAACAACCCATTTCTCTTGGCTACATTGCTCTTTTTGTTGGGTCTTTTTGGTTTTCTTTCCCATGGGGGAGATGGAGAGAAGAAACTGTGGTGGAGAGGATTAACAGCAGGACTAATTTCCATAAGCTAGAGTTCACAGATGGCAGAGGAAAGTGGTGGATAGCCCCATTTTCACTACTGTAGAGCATGCATGCACAGTATAGGTGGATCTGTATCTCATGCCTGTATTGTACTGTGGGTGTACATGAGAGATTTGTTTGCCACTTATTCCATTTTCCTATTTGAGCCAGGTCCTCACTGCTTTTCTATCTTGATACCCCTACTTGGGATAAATGCTCTGAACTTTTCTTTAAAGGATATAAACCGTTACAGGGCTGTATCCATATAAGAAGAAGAAAATTCTTAGGATTAGTTTGGAATACAGCTTTAGCCAGGCTGTTGGGATTATTTGTAATCCTCTGTGTGAGATTTGTGTTTAAGGATAATACTTACGTGTATTTGAAGTTTTTTATTGTTCAGCACTGCTTACTCTGTACTTCTGTGATAACTTTTTCAGGCAGGTGTCTTTGCAGAACCTTCCCACTCAAGTTTTCAGCTTTAATGCAGTTACCAGCCATTACCAGTCATAACTATTTTAAAAGCTAAAAGCCATATTTAGTCTTCAGTGATATGAGTGTGATCCAACCTAAAAATGAGTGAAATTCATATAATGTATTTTATGGAATATGTAAGGCTATCCATCATTTGAAAATTCTCCATTGTTATAAATTTGGGGGAGTTACATTGCTTCGAGGTGTCATTAGGAATGATCCACGAGATCATGTTGCAAAAGTGGTGGAATGGATTTTACTTCCATGTTAGTTAGCAAATTGAAATGGCTGATAAGAGGTGCAATAGTTTGGCTTTTTAAAATTTACCACTATTCTACCCAGAAACTTTGCAAGTCTTCCAGTCCATTCAGCTGGAAAATGGAAATATCTATTTTTCAGTAATATTAAAGATACACTTTACAGATCAGGAGACCATCTGGCAGTTGGTCATGTTTAGAAAAGCTAACATTAGCAAAAGGTGTGTCCACACAGTTGCACATTGTCAGCCAGTTCTAGACTATGCTGGACCTCGGGTTTATTTTTTCAGTGAGGCTCCTTTTCTCTGGGATATTTGTAGTTCAGAATCATCTATGAATTTGGATTGTGAGTGGGAAATGCAATGATACCCATTTCATTCCTTAAGATTGAATTGGTAGCTTTGAGCAACACATACATAGATGCTTAGTGATTAGAAATGCCTCCAGAGACCCCTAAGCAAATGAAATACCCCTAAACCCCACCCAACAAAAGCAAAAACCAGCCAAGCTCTTTTGACTCCAAAATGGCCATCTACACAATCCCCTTTGCTCTCTGGCTGGTGTGTTTGCTATTTCTTTCACTACAAGGCTGTCTACAAGTGGAGAGAAACTGCATGTCTGGCAGCAGTTTCCATTTCCACACTTTCTTAGTTCTGGCATAAGCCTCACTAGTATTCAGACTGAGAGGGGGATTTTAGCTGTCTGCTAGTGATAATGTTTATTTGTTTGTTTGTTTTTAACTGTTTGATTCTTAATTGAGATACCAATTGAGGTGGCCCAAGCACAAGAAACTCAAGCCTTGTAGTAGCTTCTTTGTCTTCTAAAGCAGGTTGTATTTAGCCTGTGAGTGGGACTATGTGAAGCTCTGCTTGTCTTGTTTTCCCCAATGCAGTCCTATTTGAATTGGGTTAGAAAGGAGGCTCCCCCACAAAGGGAAGAACGAGTCTGTTTATTTTGTAAAAATAAAGGTGTTGAATCTCTTTCATATGCATTGCATATGCCTTCTGCATGCCAACTGTAGGACATTTCAGGCTTTCAAAAGTGAATTACAAAGATATCTTTGAAGTTGGAAGATATTTAAAAGTCTTTTTTTAAATGCTTCTGTTTTCTGTATGTTGGTATCTTAATTTTTTCTGCATTCCTGGTCATGCATTCCTCTTCATGCATTCCTCTTTCCTTCACCAGTAGAGGGATTTATAGTGCATCTAGTCAAATGTAAGGAGGTGATGCACCACTGAAAGTGTGTCATGGAAATCTTTTATTAAAGGTCTGTTGAAAAGTACCTGGAACAGCTGTAGGGCAAGAAGCATTGTCTCATTCTCACTGTTTTTCTTGACCCATGAAAAGCTCATTTGGAGCTTTGGTGAGTTCAGAGAAATTCTGCCAAAACCTAGAAATGGCACATAAAGCCACAAAAATAATGGTTTCCCCTTTACTGAAATATGCGCCTGATGTGAGAAGAATATGAAGACAGCTACTTATGGGTTGGCCAGGGGTGGCACAGGGTCAGCCCAGAGCCCAGGTCATCAGGCAAATTCATGGTTACAGGTACAGGCCAAGAGAGAGTCACATTTCATGTGTCATATTGTGGCAAACCGAAATGTCAGATCCCCTTCTGAGCAGAGCCCTTACCTCTCCAGCTTGGCTTTCCATGGGCACAGGCATTTATAATT
Source organism: Eulacestoma nigropectus (assembly GCA_013397775.1). Classification (NCBI taxonomy): domain Eukaryota; kingdom Metazoa; phylum Chordata; class Aves; order Passeriformes; genus Eulacestoma; species Eulacestoma nigropectus. The sequence continues at coordinate 1,771,753 of VZTE01004593.1, forward strand.
AGCTCTGAAACCTGCCTCTCTTGTTGCTCAGAAGCTCAACCATGTATTTAAGTACTGGCATTTAAACATCTACTTTTAAAATACAACATATAAAATCAAATTAATATGAGAATTGTAAGTGATGTTTGGGACAGGACCACACTAATACTTTCCTAGATATTAATTCTGGAAGGCTTAAAGAGCGCATGCCTACAGCAGGTTATGAGGGCAGAAAACTCACAAAAGTTGTTGTGTGTTAGAAATTTGCCAAGCGTCAAATTTTTCAGGCTCTTAGAAAATGAAACAAAAGCTGTCCATAATAAAAGCAAGAGCTCATCATTCTTCCTAATTTTTCTGTTTAATTTACAGTCCATTAAAAAAAGGCTGGTCTGAAGCTCAATAGTACCATCGTTTTCCTCATAGCTGCTTCATTTTGAGAAAATCTCAGGGCAATGCAAGTAAAAAGAAATAATTTCCTTTTGAAGCTTGTCGGAATATCTCCTTTTCCTTTTCTCTCCACCAGTTCCAACAGAGTGAACTTGATATATTTTCCCAAGGAACTAAATTTGCTGAGAACTGGAGTTTACTCTGGAAGAACTTCAGAACTTCCCCTTTTTTGTTTCTCTAATGAAAAAATACTTGCTGCCTTTTTTTTTTTTTCCCCCCCAGAGGCACTAAAGATCAAAGGGAGCCTTTTGTTAAAATAGGAGGTTGTCCTGGTGTTTTAATCAGATATTTTTTTCTACTCCTCCGCTACTTACTATGACATTGGCTGGCCATACCTACCCATGCCCCTTGCAAAGAAATGCCAATTTTATACTTTTGCTATGATTTTTTAATAGTCTTTGGAGTATTTCAGACTCCCTCAGATGCCAAATAAAGTATTTATTTAAATATAGCATATGCTATTATCTTGCATTCCCTGTAGCATTACCAGATAAAACTGGCATTCTTTTGTCCTGTGTATTCAGATTTTATTATATTGCAAGTTATATTATCCTTATTACATATTACCATGCACTGAGAATTCTTATGCAGATATGGTTTTACTATCTCAAATTGTTGTAGCATAAATAATAGAAATACTGGCTTGATTGTCCTCTCGATTCCTGTGCTTTTTGCCATTTACTACTGGTATACCACTGATTTTTCTTCTTTTTTCCCTATTGATTAAGTGAATTTGTCTTTGTGCTGGTGTTGTTGTGGGCCAGGAAGATCTGACTGCTCCACCAGTGAAGGTTGGCTGGGAACCCCACATTGTAACAAGGCAGGTGACCATCACAACAAGGAGCCGGGGTGCTGAGTTACGAGTCGGGGCTGGGATTAGGTCTGGAGACAGTGGTCAGGGTCAGAGTCTCACCACTGATTTCCCAGCAAGTCCACTGTGAGTTGGGGCATGTCTGAAGCTGAGCCAGGTCTGGGCTGGGGTGAAGACCAGGGTGGTGGGAGAACAGGCACAGACACAGTCACAGCCCACTTGTGGTGCAGCAGTGAGGGAAGCCAGTGGTACAGCCCCGGCCAAAAAGCAGCTGGGCAAGAACCTCCCTTCTAGTTTTCTTAATGATGATACTTCTCATCAGCATAGATGAGTTTGGACTCAGCTGCTAAGCTGGACTTGGCTTAAAGCCCTCAAGAAAGACATGTTCAGGGCCCTCACAGTGGTACATGTTTAATTTCTTGTTAGCGTTACTCCTTCATGACAGGATTATGGAAGGGCTGAGGTTGGAAGGGATCTCTGGAGGTCATCAGGTCCAACACCCCTGCTCAAGCAGAACAAGCTGTTCAGGACTTCATCCAGATTGTTTTTGGGTATCTCCAAGGATGGAGATACAATGCAATTAAAAGCTGTATTGGAGCCTGAATCATTGGTACCCAGGAGCTAGTTAGCTCACTTCTAGCAACCAGATGCTTGTAAGTGATGCATCCATGTAGTTTTCTGTATTTAGTATAGAGCAATATTCCCCAGCCCCTAACCACAGCTGGAAATGCCAAGCAAGAAGTGTAGGAGACAACAATGTGTTTTCTCTTCCTCAGTCTAGTTTTTTTTATAGTTTCTTCTCTCTTTTAGTGTTGGAGTTCAAATATGTAGCGTCTGAGTCTCTTTCACCTCCCACCCTGTTAGAGACCACTAATGTGAGGTTTTATGTGCAATGATGAGCTATCTGTGCATCTCCTTTCTTCATAGATGAGCTTAGAAACCCATGTGATCAAGAAAAATATCAAATGTCAACTTTATAGTATGACACTAATCTTTAGTGTTGAATAAACAGCTTCTTAATTCTTACGACACCATGTTACCACACGGTCAGATGCATGTTTGTGAGTTTTTCAGTTTCGTTCTTAAAAAACTGAAAAGAAATATTTGATTAATTTTCTGTAGAAACAGATCCTGTTTGAGCTGTATTGTGTTCTTTTTCTGACCATGTGCAGTCTCTTCCCAATGCCATTTTATTTCTGCTTGCTGTCCCTCTTACTTTCCACACATCAGCCTTTTAATCCATATGCTTTCTTTGAGTAGAGTGGTTGACAACCTGTTAGATTTGCCTTCATAATTGGATGGAATGGGTCTTTATGTCACTGTCAAATTTGATGTTTAGCCTACTTTTGTCTTTGAATTATCTTTTTCTTGAAGACTTAACAAAATGACTGTCCAGTAACAGACAAAAATTAAACACTAAAAGCCACTGAGCATGGTTCTCAGCACTGAAACTTGAGCTTGTTTCTTTTTTTGCTCCCTTTTCCAGCTTTCATCCAATATTATGTAAGGAATTTGTTGGCTTAAAAATAATAATAACAGGAATTAAAAAGAGAATGGATGTGCATATGTTTTTGAGAGGAGGATTTTAAATACTTGGGGTTTTTTTATCCTTATACTTTTAATCAGGAAATCTATAAGTAAGTAATTGCAATGAGTCGCCAAAAAAAGTCCTAAGGAAAAAAAAAACAAGAAACAAAATGCATGCTAGATGCTAGAAAATCATGCTGATTCAGAATTTCCCTTGTTAAAAAGCTGTTTTCCTGAACTTTGTGGAGGAGAATCCACAGCAGTCCTGTGCTGTGAGATTGTAGAGGTGATGTGGTATCGCGCTGGGAATTTAGCTGCCATGGAATTTAAGTGCCATTCCTTGTCCTGTACTGTAGTATTTTATAGTTGTAATCCTAGGCATAACATATGTACAAATTTTACTTCACAAATATGCTGGAAAAGTTTAGGTCTTCCACAGCTGTGAAAAAGCTGTTCGAATCTTTATTATTTCAACGGACTCAGATTTCCATAAAAATAATGGTTATATCTCTTATAAAAGTAACCCAGGGTGAGTGAGAATTGTGTTGGATTTTTTTTGTTTTACTAGCATTTCATGTCTAGAGAAAGCATGGCATACTACTGGAATTTAATGGTTGAAAGGATTAGGGCACCTATAGTGTTTTGCTTTAACTAGCATTTATTTAAGTCCTGCATAAATTTGAAAAAAAATCAACATATTAAAAGCTCAACCCTTCTCCTTCCAGTAATGCATGACTTGCAGTATGAAAACCTTAAAATTGAGATTTAAGATTGAAATTTCAAATGCTTAAAAAAATTAAAAAAAAAAAAAAAGGAAGAACTAAAACTAAGAGTTTTTCCTAGGTAAATAAAGAAAATGCTTTAGGCAAAAGTCCAATTTAAGAAAGCAAGCCAAAAATTGACAGTTCTCATTTAGGAAATGTTTTCTAGATGAAGAATTGATGTTCATTTAAACAAAGCCACAATTCCTTTGGAGAAAAGGTTGTTTTGACAAACCATTTTAATGTTATGACAGCAAACTTTTAAAAATGAAATGCTTCTCAGATGGCATCCTTACAGATATCTGGCAATGATTTATGAAGCTATTGTGGTGTTGTTAGTTAAGCAAAAATTAATACTTGTCTAGCAGTAAAAGAAAGAATTTGCATTGATTATCATTAATGCTGGTACAATTTTAAAATGGAAGAATGTTTGAATGGTCTTATTCCACACTGTTAAATCCAATCTCAATATCTTGATTGTTTGTTTGTTTAATTATACTTAGATTAAATTCAAAACAGCCAGCTGATCTTAGCAGCTGGTAAATATTTACTGCTCATTTGCCAAATTCCTCAGAGCACAAATTTTTGCTTTTTCTGTGTCCTAATACTTAATGGATAAGAACTCATTCCTCAAAAATTGCACTGTAGGAAGTAGCAGGGGTGGCAGGGAGCCTAGACATTCTAGATACTGCTCTTGCATATGAAAAATATATGTGGAAATTTTGAGAACATTGCAGGGCTGGATAATCTGTATGTTGAACATAAAACCTGTTTCCCTTGAATATGCACCAAGACTTGAGTGAACAGGTGGTAATTATTAGTGTTTTCACTGGGGTGTACCTGTGCCCCTGCTTGTTACAGGTCTGTTTAGCACAGCTTCATCCAACACGCTCGGTATGTAGGAAGCAATAGGAATATTGGAAGAGATGTGAAGCTGGATTTGTGTGCTGAACCAGTAGGAATCATACAACAGAGAAAGCCACCTGACATTTACTTTAGAAAGTGCAGAGGAAAGACATTTACTTTTTGAATCATCCATCAGCCATTGGATATGGATGTATCTGTTCTAGGAAAATGTGATGGAGTGTTGTTAACCAGTAAAAGTTGTTATCTGTTTAGGAAGTGGCAAGGACTGTGTCTTGGGCTATTGCACAGCACAACTCCAGCCACATGTCCCATGAAAAGAAAGTGTATTTGAGAGGTCTGTGGCCTAGAATGAACAATTTAGAAGAGAATGTAATTGATCATTGAAGTCCAGTAAACCATAAAACTCTAAGCATATGCAAAGGGATGTACGTGCATATTTTTTTTCGTTTTCATAAAGAATAAATTAGTGTATGAAATTTAAGGGGCAAAACCATTCTGTCAAGAAGTAAAATAGTCTGCTTGGCTCCTGAGCAGAAGGAATGTTTTGTGAACTTGAAATTTATATTGCATTATTTTTGGTTTGGTTTGGTTTGGTTTGGTTTGGTTTTGTCCCTACCCAATCACTTTTCGAGTTGGGGAGCAGGTTTTGAAATTAATTAGGTGTTTTTCACAGAAAAAGAAAAAATCCACTTATTTATAGTCAAGTTACCAATTATATGAAGTAACAAACTGAAAAGTCTAGATAAACTTCTAAAAGTTTTAAAAATGTACCTCCTCTTACCTGCAGTAGTATTAGATGCTGCTTTTAACAGTGCTAGTTGGCAATATATAAAAAAAACTAGCTTGCTTGACAAAGAGAACTTACACTTTACATTTCAAGAGTCTGTATTTAAGTGGGATAGATATTTTGGGGTCTTATTAATATCATCTGGAGTTGTAAATTAGAAAGAGAAAGGTAAACAGTTCCCAGACATTACGGTGTGATAAATAATGAACAGACAGGACAACTGATCTCTCTCTCCTGTGGTATTTTCCTCAGTAAGGGAAGCACAGGATATTTTGAATTATTCATGAACTCCTATATGGTATTGACTGGGTCCAATCCCCTGTCTTGCAAACTTTTTTGGTTTATTTTGCAACATGCATCTCCTTTCATAACAAGGTTATTTACTTTTGCCACAGCTTGCTTAATTCTGGGTGAATCTGGCTATTCGTGAACTCAGAGAAATGGTCATGAGGAAATGAAGGGTTACTGCCTTGGCTTAATATTTCATAAAAGAGTGAATTGCATTGTGCTTCTGAGAGCATGAAATTTCAGATCCTGCCTCTAAAAACGTGTCTACAAAGAAACTTTCACTGAAGCACTAATTCAGAAGGGTTTTTTTCCCTTTTCCCTTTTGCTGTTTCTTTCGTAATGATACGTTAATGCTGATCCTGCTCTCCTGACTGGCACGTCAGTGCCTCAAGGCATTTGGGTATGGGTTGTAACACTAGTAAATTGCCACATGTATGGAAATTGCCCATTTGCCACCAACACTGTATCAGAGAGGCAGCAGGAGGTCCTCACTTCTCTTCATATGTGCTCTTAAGTTAATGCTTTTATTAGCAGGGAACTGTGAAGAGGAATATCAGGTTTTATTCTCAGGCTATTTTGCTGTGAGCTTTGCTGTCAACTTTTGCTGTGCTTTTTGGCACAGTCTCAACATTCAGTGATAACCACTTAATTAGCGTCTGTTTAAAAACAAGTTTTGGAGTCAGGATACTGTATTTCATGGCCTATTTGAATTCATGTTGCTTGTAAACATAATGTTTTCAAAAATACATGTGCAAAAGGTCATCATGAAAACTGGGTCTGTTGATTTACCTGAAGTAAGGTATCTTTTACAAATGTTTTATATGAATTTAATACTTAAGTTCATGCTGTGCATTGACTTTTTAATGTAGTAACTAGACAACACCAATGAGTTCATTTTTATAATTGGGTTTTATTCTTTTGTATGTATTTCTGAGAAAAAAGTTCTTTGAAATGATCATTTACCAATGTTATAATTTGAAAAGTATATTCAAAAACCACCTCAAAACTCCAACAACATAGATGAGTAATTTGAATTGCCCCAGATTTTTATATAACTAGTGTGATTTTACTGCTTTAGACAAGGACTAGTGAAACAGAGGTCCTCCTAAAGCACTTCATTACATAAAAACTGTAATTAAGCAGTGGCTAATGTTTCATTATATAATTTATTTTCTCCTATGAAACTCATTTGTTTATTATACAGAAAATGTGTGATTGTGTTGTGCAAATTATTTCCTAGGTAGCAGAAGAATATGCTGCTAAGGGGAGAAGTTAAGTTATTATATACTGGCCTTACTGTCATCTTCTGGTGTAGTTTCCAGACTGAGTTTGGATTTTTAAACAGACAAAACAACAGTTATGTACTTACTATGTAGACCATTGGGAGATAAATAACAGAATTTATCCGTACCTATCTAATGGAGCAAAAAGGGACTTTCACTCGCAAAGTACTGTTAGGATGGCTAGTCAGGAAGTCACAGAGATCCAGAGGGATAAAGAAATTATCAGAAATGCTGGAGACATTCTTATGGCAGATAAAAAGCACAATAAAATAGAAAATTGGTAAAAATCCAGCCTGAAAAGAAGGCACAGTAATGTAGTATATAAAGGAAATGACAGCAGAAAATTAAAAAATGGGAGTTGGAAAAATCTCTTGTTAATCCAGGGCAATGTGAAAGCCCAGAATAAGAAATTTGTTTCCTACATTTTAAAATCTTCCACATAAACAAAGATTAAAACTAATTTGGAATCAATAATAAATTGTAATATCATCCCTTTTAAGTTCTTTACACACTCACATGTCATCTAAAAAGTTTTCTCAGAATGTTTGAGAGGGTCCTTGTGGAAAAGTTAATTATATTATTGGGAATATGATAAGTTATAATTAACATGGAACCTGGAGATCTCTGTATATTATTAATGTAGAAAGAAAATTGTATCTAGGACAGCAGATTTTGTTTAATATTTTGGAGGATAAGAGCATAGAGACTGTGAAAAATCCTTGCTTAATGCTTAAAATGTTGGATGACCTGTAATCTGAAAGAACTGACATGCAACAAGAAGTAAAGTGTGTAAAGAGAGAAATATCTTTTATCCTCTTGGAATTGCTGCAAGAGGAACAAACAGGGATTTAGTGTGCATAGTACCCTTCACAGACCTCTAGCACTCTGCACGCTTGGCAGATGCTCTACTACTAATACAGAAAACACAAAGAGAGCAGCTGTTGTGGTTGGATGTTTGAGTACATGTTTATATGTCAAGGCAGTGTCCCTTTAAATGTCTGGGCAGACACACTGCCTAATTATGATCTAATACAACAAAAATAACAACGCAGGTAAATATTAGGTTTCCTCTGTAAACTGGTATTGACAACTTTGTGTGGCTCACGTTGATGTTTGCGTCCCTTCTTTCACATCATGTTTGAGTGTTTATACTTTGTGTCTTTGGAGAACAGCAGGCATTCCTGTGGAACTGGTGGCTTCAGGGAGGTGCAGAAGGCCACTTACCAACCAATATATTTGCATTCATGTAAACAGTATCTTTGGCATATCTGTAGAATAAACCAAAGATCTCCTCACATGTCTTATTAACAGTGAACAGACTACTCCTGGAAGTGTGTTATATGTCTCTGTTAACATGGGTCATGACAAGTTTCTCACAGTTCCAAGAATGGGAATCTTTCTTACATGATGCTGTTGCTGTTTGTGAAAATGATGTGATGCCAGCACACCAGCTGTCTTCTTGCACTAGGCTTGCAAGTATTCAACAAGCTGAATCATGCAGTAGGTGTTTTGCTTTTCCTTTTCAGGGCTTGTAATGTCACTACTGCCAGTGAACTATAATCTGCCTGCATTAAATGCTGGAAAACATCTCTATTGCCCTCCACTGTCACCTTTCCATCAGCTGCAATAGCAAAACCAGAAGGCATTTATGCACCAGAGTCATAACATGGGTTCAGCAGAAAGAAATAGAAGGAACTTATGTAGGCAAAAATGTCCGTTCTAAATGTGTCTGTGAGCTAAAAATATATCCCCTCAAACAGGGCAAGCAAGTTCTCTGAAAGCATCCTAAGTCAAATCATTGGCTTGAAAGAGTGAGCAGCACATTGAGAGAGATCCCTAGGAATCCTAGCAACAAGCCCGTTACCTAAGATATCTGCTTGATGCAATTACACAGGTGTGGGTTGAGTGCTTCTCTGCAATATATCTATTCAGAGGTGAGCTTGCTAATTCTGGGTGTTCATTCTCAGTTAAGTACATATCCTCCTTGGGTAAAACATCTGTGCATAATTTCCTTATCTGTAAATAAGGGATGTTAAAATATCTTTCAAGGTTTGTGGCAACTTTTTCCTCTGGTGCTTTCTTCTCAGTTGCTCAGAATTCTGACAACAGACTTGCCTGAAATTTTAGTTCTTGATCAAGATTATTCTTATTTGTTTAATAGAGTCAATGTTGTTCAGGTAAAATCTTCATGTCCCTTTGTACTTCTACATTGCTGAACATTGATAAATCAAAGGTTTTGTTGTTGAAAAGACTATTTCTGTTAGTTTTCTATACAGAACCAATTACTTTGGGGCTTTTAGTATGATGATGAACACAATAAAGTTGTAGACCATAGTATTGCAAATATTGGAGGCACACAAAAATTTGGAATTATTTGAGTGTGTTCTGTCATATGAATGAAGATAAACAAAAGCAACTTCCTCTCTTCCCCCTTCTCTCCATCAACAAAACAGACTAATGTTAGACTCCCCAAACTCCTTAGAACTAGGGAAGTCAAACAGAAGCTCATTTTGTGATGCAGCTATATGTTATTTAGGCTACAGCAGCAAGATCGCCGCTTCATTTCAATGACAAACCAAAATAAACCCCAGCTTTAGAAATGCAAGTGGGCAAAACCCTATGTGAATGAAACACTAGGGCTAAATTATCATCACCCAAAAATAAACCACATCCTATAACATGGAAATGATTTTCAATCAGCTTTTCAGTATATTCCATTTTCATATAGAGTAATGAGAGATTTATCTCTAGTAGGCCTTGCTGGGGGAAAAAAAAAGAATGAGGGGAATCCAAAAAACCTTTGTAAATGACTGAGAACTTTAATTGGAAGAAGAATGTGAAATGGTTTTTTTTGGGTTTTTTTTCCCCACTAAATCTCTGGTTTTGCAGGACTTTTGAGGTAAATAAAATCTTTATATAGAAATGCTATGAAATAGTTTGAATATTCTAGAAACTCGAAAATGTAAAATGGAGATACAGTAGAGTGTGATTTGTAGCTGAAATTTTAAGTAAATTTATTATGTTTATCCTAGTCGGTATTAAGAAGCAGCAACAGAATAGGTTCATACTGAGAGGATGAATGTATTGAATTAATTTATGAATCTTAGGAGATTAGTGGATATCATTATACAATTGGTTGCAATTTTTCATTTCCTAGTGGTCTTTAACAACAAAGATTTTTTTCAAACTATTCTTTATAATTTTATGATAATAGCAGAAAATTACTATTTAATTTTTGGTTTTCCTTTTTTTTCCCCCCTCCAATCTATTTTCACTTTTCTAATAAAAATAGAGAAAAGAAAAGACTGACCTACAAAGAAAAAATTGTGACTTTTTGCTTATTAACAATGGCAAAAAAAGTATTTTTTGTTAACAGTTATAATGCAAATAAGGTTTCATTTAGTCAGTTCTCTCTTTTGTCATTGACCAGAAAGATGAAATGAACTTTTCCTTTATGTTTCTGAAATGAATGTGTATTCAAACCAGGAATGATATTCAAAGAAGTGTGTTCTTCTATAGTGTTTCTTTCTACGTGTTTCAGTAAAATTCAAGAAAAAAATGTGCTTTGTCTTTAAAGGATACTAGATTTTGTTTTTCATCTAGTAATGTTAGTATAAAGTGAATGCTCAATCTTTTATTAAGGTTTTGTATCCAAGTATAGCCGTGGGGACAGTTTTGTCTTTGTAATGTGTCTTCTGGATTCTACTGTCTATGCATAGGCAAGGCAGTGGTGAGGGTCAGGCTTGATTCCAGGTTAAGGGGTGAGTGTTGGGTGACTGTGGGTTGGGTGGTGGATTTAATTTTCTTCCCTCTAAGCTTCAGGTTGGCTCTTGTACTTCTTGTCAAATGCTGCACAGCACTGACAGTTTTGTCAACAGCTTTTATGTTCTGGAGGCTTTTGCTCTTTGTTATTGATACTTCTCAAGACAGACTTTGAGCTATTTTTGAGTCATATCAAAATGTTTGTACTGTTCTTCAGATGTTCATTTGTCAAAAATACACTGTCTGTCAAAAGCCTCTTTAGGATCCTGGATTCTTCCATTTTCATTGCTTACCCAGCCTGGTGCAGATAGGAAGAGCATGAGGTTTTGACATTAGATGGGCTACTGTGCGAGAGAACACAAATTTTAGTCACATCTTGTTTGTCACCTGTAGCCCACTACAGACAGCACACCTGACATTATCCGAGTTCTCAGGGAAGAGTTACAGCCCAAAGCTGTAAAGGAAGCTATAAAAGAAGCAAATGACACCTGCTTGTTGCAAGAGTCTGTCAAGTACCCAATCCCTCAATGACTCTGTATGTGATAACGTTACAGCAGCCTGAAGATAAACTTGCTTTCAAAGCTTGGAAGAGATTTTGCTGTCAACAGCTCCTGGACAGGGGAGAAAGCAGCCAAGGGGAAGTCTGTTGGCCACTTTAAATGTAATTACCTCATTCTGTTCCTGTGGAGGCTGGATACAAAGTTTCTGAAGACTGTTAAAGAACACAGGTACCAGTTCAGCTCCTTTAAGGGTCCAGTGTTTCCAGAGTTGCCAGGTATTGAGCTCCAGGTGAGTGTTAGTGACCTTGGACTAAAGGATGTAGCAGGTGATGGTCAGGTTTATTGAGGAAGGCTTTTAGTACTGCAAATGAGGCCAGAGATGAGATGTAGACAGCCCAGTTTAACTTAATTTGTGACAAATTCATCAGGAACACACATAGTTCTTAGTCCAGTGGCTTTTTATTACACAGAAATGGATAATGAATAAGACCAGAGAGATGCATTTTGACAAAGATCTTAGAGGAATCTACTCAACTTCTAATTGTTTTCCTATTTATGATGCTTTCTTTGACAGATCTTCAGCTGGCAAGGAGAATGTACAGGATTTTCAAGTGTGTTTTCACGACTCAGCTAAAGTAATCCAACTTAATCCAACCTGCCACTGAGGCAGTGTGTTAGTCTTGTTCCTATCCTGTTGTCTGGTCTCATATTCTAGATGAGCATTTAGCTTGTCTGATATAGTTTGCTGCTTGAGGGAGTTAAATTTGTGAGAGATGGCAAGTGGTGATGTTAGTTTGGTTTTGTTTGGGCTTTTTAAAAACTGTTTAGTTTGCCGTGCCACAAACAGATAAATATGCTGGAGCTCACCATGGCTGTCTGTGCTCTTCAGACTCACTTGGCTGAAGAGGGAAGCTGCATGCATAGGTACCTTTGTGTCAGGGGAGGGAGGTGTAAGGTGTGAGATCAACACCACTGGTTTCTCAGGATAAAAAGCAAAATTCAGCTGTAATGATTGCTGTACAAGGGTCTGTCATGATCTTCTTTGCTGGAGCAAAGGATTCCATGTATGTGATACAGTGAGCTAGAGAAAGTATAAAACTAGAAATGAAGAAAGTAAGTGCTAAATCAATCACAGAAGATTTTTCACGTTGCAGATGTTTTCTTTTTAACTTATCTTGTTTTTCTCTATCTTTTGTTGTTGACTGGCTGATTTTTAACAGTTTTTCTTTTCATCTATCCAGCATCATCATCTTGCTATCCTGATGTTCTGTTTTGCAGTTTATAATTATCAATCTGTTCCTTCATTGCCTGTCTTTCCTCCTTGGGATGCTAATTGACTTTTAATGATCTATTTCTGCATTGTTTTTTGCTATGTGGTCTACTTTTACTTTTCAGCTGCTTACTTTCACATGCATCTGGTCATGTCCTAATCTGAATTCTAGTCTCTACCACTCCATTTTACTGATGTAAACACCCTTTTCTTTTACAAGAAGAATTCATGACTGGTAGGTTCATTCTTTTCATTCTTTTTAAATCTCTGGCTAAAGTATATTGGTGAGGTGTGGTGGGGGGGGGTTGTGTTGGTTTTGGTTTTTTGTTTGTTTGTTTGTTTTGGTTTTGGTTTTGTTTTGCTTTATTTTGGTTTTATTCAGGACTCCAATGGGTTTCTTGACTGACAAAACACCAATGGAGTCTTATAGCAAAATCTGCCCCCATCTCTCAGGCAACAGTTGCAGGATGGTAGAGGTGTGTACCCAGGCATTAGTGATGCCTGAAAATCACCCTCATCCAGGGTTTCAGTGGAAATCTTTAAGACAAAGCAAGCAAAAACTCTCCAACACTTTCTTGGGTCACCTCACCAAATTAAAGTTACAAGCTGGTTTTTTTATCAGTGAAATTTCCACCAGTGAGAACTTGCTGGATTAAATGTGGGCAAAGCTGGTTGTTACTTACTTGTTTTCAATGTTTCCTGTGGGGTTTTCTGCAGTCTCCATAACAGTCAAGATGAGGACAGAGCTGCTGGCTGTGGAAGGAGCCCTCGGGGATGGCAGCACTTGGAGATTTCCCACTCCTCTCAGGCTGGGACTCTGACCAGCCTGTGCCAGAGGGCCTGATAGGGTGTGGGGGCAATGAGAAGGCTGTGTGATACCTCGGTGGGGGACACTGGGTTCCACTTAGCATCCTACACCATGAAAACATAAGACAATTCTGTTACAGCCCTTGCAAATGAGTGGCAGCAAGTTAGCTTTCAGATGAACAATTTTGATTTTTTTTCCCAAGCCATTTTAGAGTAGCTTTCTAAAAATTCTCTTTCAGCTTGATCCACTGATTCTAGTGTTAGATCCTAAGCAAGAATTTACAGTTCTCCTTGTAAACAACAACAAAAATCCTGTGTTTTGTTCATAGTCGAAGAACATAATTTTCAAATAGTCTTTATGCTACAGTCAGCAAGTTCAGCAATAGGCCTTGATTTCTACCTTTCCACTGACAGATATTCATCTTTTCTAGTGGTATGTAGTTTTTCTTTTTGATGTAGAGTGGTCTTTGGTATATTAAATCCATCTACTACTAGTTCTGCATCTTGGACTAAAGGGATTTTGTGAAGATGAGGGAATACAAATGAATCTGTTTCTGGCAGGGTTTAATCACGGAGAAATTTCCCTGTAAATACTCAAAAAAATCCCCCCAAAAGACAATGTTATGACTAAGGTAGCTATGAATAAGCCAGTTAAGGATGCACCATCAGGACAATTAATTTTAATGTATGTGATTTATCACTGTGTATATGCATCAAGATAAAATATTCATATACAGAACAAAACTGTGACATGTTAGATGTAACAGTTTGTATAGAAACGGTTTTTAACAATAAATTTTCCTCCTAAATTTCTTTCTTGAGAAGGTGCTTTAAAATTCATTTCTCCCTTGAATGGGGACAGACTTGTTAAAAAATTTTGTGAGGAGGAAGTTTTGTGTGTTTTAGTAGAAGTATGGCAGGTACCGAGTAAAACTGGAGGAAAGTCAAAGTAACTTGTTATTTTAGCATGAGGCTTTGGGTAAGGTGCAGGATATCACGCTGTGCTGCAACTGTAATCTAGTGGAGTAGAAGGCTAATAATAATTCAGAGTCTTTCTTTTTTGTTTGTTTTGGATTGCATAGAGTTCACTTGGAGCTTCCATTAGCCCTTCGCTGTTTTGTGAACACCATGATCAAAATAACAATGGCATTTGCAGGATAAGTGCTTCACTTAGAATGTTCAAAGAAGCGGTGTTTTCACATGTCAGCAGTCTACTTAAGCACCCTACCTGAATGACTGAATAGCTGAGCAAAATGCAATCGTGCGAGCATTGTCACAGCGATCATGCTGTAACACTATCAAACTGTTGTATCCCTGTTACCTTTCAGACATCGTCATTACTCAGCAGGAACAGGCTGTGGGAACTGTGTGAGACCTGTGATAATCTGATCAATTGCATTTTAATGTTTGCCAGATCATTTTGTTAACTCTGAAACTCTAATTCAAGTTTTCTTTCATTATTGCATTATATCTTATACCTTCATTCACTAATAAATGGTTGAAAAGGAGAAAATTATCAGTATGAAGCTGATAGTGCCATCCTTACACGGATTTTAATAAGAAAATCAAAATCCTCTGGAGGTAGTTCTAAGCTTAGTGATATTTTTAAAGCTTAACATTTTGACAGCTGTCAAGGACTATCTGATCAAAGGAAGTGCATTCGATAAAATTTAATGGTTTGGGAGTCACTTTAGTTGTAATTAATCCTTTTAGCTTAAGCATTTCCTAAACTCTATAAATCCATTTGACTGCTTTAACAACAGTCCTGTTATCAGCCTATTGCGGAAGTTCAGATAAGTGTCCCTGTTTTGCATGTGTACTCTGAACAACTTATCTTTAGAGACATTAGTTTTAAATGGGAGAAAAATTAGAATTTACTTGCTTGAAAGAGAGGTCTTCTGTATTGTTTCTTCTCTCTGCACCACACTTCCTTTTCAAGTTGGCTGGAACAGTTTGAAGGGTAAACGCCGAGGGCAAGACTAGTTCACTTGCAGTTTACATAAACAAAACGGTGCAAGCTTTTCTATAAAACTGTAAAGTAATTTAATGATGGTATTTATATAAATACAAAGCGTTATATGTTCAATAAAATTTTGAAGAGTTGTCTAGGTAAGTCAACAAGAAAGTAATTTTCTTCCACTCCAGTTGATTTGTTAGCAGGGAACATATCTTCTGAATAAACAAGCAAATCTAATCACTATGACTTAAAACACAATAATCAGTTTTTAATATAGAAATGTGTAGGAATCTAGAGGTCTGAAAATAACACCACATATATCATCTTAGATTTAAGACTCAGGCTGAGAAGTCAAGTCTCTAAGTCTCATGTCTCCTATTCAGACTGAAGTAGATAGAGGGGAATGCACAGAAGGTTTTCAAAACATTCAGACTAAGTGCTGACAGTCTCCTAAATTCACAGAACTTCTTGAATGGGAGGACATATTTGAATTCAGTCTGACCCATTTGATTCTTACTTCTAAATGAGTTTATGTTGTTTAATAAAATAGAAAAACCTGCTTCAGAACAAAACCTTATATTCTTATGGTTTAGATAAAGCATATAGTTAGAAACATGATCTGTTTACTTCTTCCATGACTCTAAAGAAATTTTGCTGATATTAATTACTTATCTAGAAGCCTTATCTCATTTCATAAGTTTTTTTTCTGTAGATGGTGCAGAACTGTATACTTAGTTTCAGTGAGAGCAAAATTAAGTATAATACATATACCATGTATTTCCACAGGGCCTTGGCCTTTATCAACTGAGGTAATGTGCCTGTCATGCTACTTAAGTAGCATTAAGTGAAAAGAACATATTATATCCAATCTAAAGGATACTTTTTCAGAGTATTTCACTGTAATTATGCTACAGCAACTCTGATCTGTTTCAGCAATTGAAGCAAGCCCAAACTATTGCAAAATTTTCTCACTGTTCTTAGTTTCCTTAAGAAACAAAACATACATTAAAGAGTGATCTTTGGCATATTAAGAGGTTTAAGATCTGGTATGCGTGAAGGTTTTAACAATAAATGAACTAATCTGCTAGGATTGACAGGAGAGGAGAAAGGCAATAGTTAGTTACTGGGATAAGATGTTTGATTTAACACTTTAATAAGTAACCTCTGTCTGACAGATGTGATGCTTTAGAAGAGTGTGCCAAGTACAAAGTCTGTCTTTGATAAAATTTATACATTTTCTAATTTCCAATAAATATACTTTTCAGAGGAAACAGGAATTCAGGTTTAATGTGAGGACAACTGAAGAGTAATGTGACTTTAACATGAAATTTGCAATATTCATTTTAGAAAGGCCTTCACTGACTAGTGAAGGAGGTATGCTGGGAGTTTTTCCTATTTTTATCCCCCTGAAAAAATGTTTATAACAACTTCGTGTTTTGTAAGCCAATACAAAAAGAGGAACAGATCTCCATTGCAGCAAACAAGAAAAAAAACCCCAACAACAAAACCCCTCAAAATGATCTCTCTTTCCATGTATGTCCCTTACACTGTTTAGATTAAGAGTGATCGGGTGTTGAATTTTAATTTCAGGATAATTGGCAACCGTGCTAAAGTACATGTTCGGGGTATTTTTACTAATTGTTGGCTAACTGACATCCCCTTCACTGAGTCTGATTTATGCAAGCACATCCTTGTTTGAACACAGAACTTTGCAGGTCCAAAATGGTGAAGTTTCTCCAGCATAGAGGAAATTGCAGAATAAAGAGGCAACACAGTAATGTTAAATCACTTGCGAAGAAACTTGTATTTAGAAGTGTAAGTCTGTGTGAGGTGTCTTGTAAATCTAGTGGTTGAACATTGTATCTGAAACTATTTTATTTTCCTCATGAGTTTGAATGTGCTTGCGTTTTTCTGAGTATGAAATATGCATGTGGGCTTTTTTTAAGAGGGTATTTGTTTGAAAACTTATCATCACTGACAGTAATTCAATGATTGCTCACTACAGGATTCTAAAAGCAGTAAAATAACAATTAGAGGCTGAATGTTCTCTAAGGTACTTCAGATGGAGTTTTATTGCAGGTGGTAGATATGGAAAACACCATCTTTGACATTCAAAAAGTAGTAAAATTTTTCTTTGACTTGCAGTGGAATTTGATCTATTTTATAACGCATGACAATGCATTAAGGTGAAAATCTGTTTCCTACATGAAACTCCCTTTACAGACTGGAATCTTCAGGTTGCCTTGAAAATTGTCCATGTAATTAACCTTATTAGGGACTACAAAAATGTGAGTTTAAAGATTAGGTTGTTCTCAGAAGTTACAAAAGAATTACCCCTTCATGTATCCTAATTTAATCTTTTTTTTCTAGTAGAAAAAGAAGTTTACTGAAACTTCTGTGTTAACATTTGTCCGAATTTAAAATGACTCTTACATGACTGATCAATACCTTACATCTTGAATCTATGTTTTCAGGCATGTAGAATTATTGCTCTGTGGTATCAAGTATGCAATCAAGTTTAAGTTGCTAAAAGTCATTGCGGTGAACAGCCTGTGCACACCCTGGTAACATGCAGCAGATCTGGAGTACTCTGTCTGATTGAATTGCCTTTGCACTACAAACTAAGCGTAGGCTATTCTTCAGGAGTAGTCAGCATGGATTCACCAAGGGGGAATGATGCTTGACCAGCGTGATAGCCTTCTGTGATGGCATGGCAGGATGGATCGATGAGGAGAGAGCAGTGGATATTGTCTACCTTGACTTCAGCAAAGCTTTTGACATTGTCTCCCAAAACATCCTTTCAGGTAAGCTCAGGAAATATGGGTTGGATGAACAGTGAGGTGGATCAAGAATTAGGTGAATGGCAGAGCTCAGCAGAGTAGAATCCAGAGGGAGGACTGCAGCCAGTGGCGTTCCCCAGAGATCAACACTAGGTCCAGTCTTATTCAACTTGTTTGTCAATGACCTGGATAAAGGGATGAATGTACCCTTGACAAGTTTGCCGATGATATGAAACTGGGGCAGTGGGTCACACACCTGAACACTGTGCTGCCATTCATTGATAGACTGGAGAACTGGGCAGCGAAACCTAAAGAAGTTCAACAAGAACAAGTGTGGGGTCCTGCACCTGGGAAGGAATAACCCCAAGGACCAGTACAGGTTGGGGGCTGACCTACTAGAGAGCAGCTCTGCAAGAAGGGACCTGGGAGGTCCTGGTGGATGACAAACTGACCATGAGTAAGCAGTGCCCTTGCAGCCAGGTGTCCTTGGGTGCACTGGGAAGAGTGTGGCCAGCAGGTCACAGGATGTGATCCTTTCGCTCTACTTCACCCTAGTGAGGCCACAGCTGGAGTACTGTCTTCAGTTCTGGTCTCCACAGTTACAGAAAAATAAGGAGTTCCTGGACAGGGTCCAGTGGATTAGGGCTGATTAGGGGTCAGGAGCATCTCTTTTATGAGGAGTGACTGTTAGAGCTGGGCCTGCTTAGTCAAGAGATGAGAAGACTGAGAGGGGATCTCATCACTACATGTAAATATCTCAAAGGATGGTGCCAGACTTTCTTCAGAGGTGCCCAGAAACCAGGTAATGAGTAACTGCCGTAAACTAAAACATAAGAAATTCCACCTGAACATGAGGAAGAACATCTTTAAATTGAGAACACTAGAACAGGCCTCCCAGGAAGGTTGTGAAGTCTTCCTGTGTGGAGACATTCCAAACCCACTTGGATCCTGTGTAACCTGCTCTAGGTGATCATGCCTTGGCAGGGAGGTTGGACTAGATGATCTACTGAGGTCCCTTCCAACTCTATTCTGAGATTCTGTGAAGTGCCTGTAAAAGCTTATAATGGCTCACCTGTCTGGTGATAACCCATTCTCAGGTGTTCTCCTTGGCAGTGTTGCTTAACTCGAAGTCCTACTAGATGTCAATTAGAGTTTAGATCCTTTATATATCTGGATAATTTTTACCAAAATAGAAGTTTGACCTTTAAATCATTGAAGCATTATTGAAACTGAAGGAACGCTAGTTATCATACAAAACATGGGTTTTTTATGTTGGCTTAATGAACAATACATGTCAGGGAACTCAGAAGAGATCCCAATACCACTATGTGCCAAATGGCACATTTGGGTGCACCAATTAACACTTGCTTTGCCTTTCATTTCTGTTGGAAAAGGTAATTTTCACATAAGAATATTCCATGCCTTTTTTGTCCTGAGCTTCTGCTTGTACAATGAAATGTAGGACTCTGCTAGGTTTCATTCTGCTGGGGATCTTTGGGCCCTTTAGAGCCAGTAGAGAACAAGAAAAAGATGTTTGAAGTTTGAAAGGCCTGGGGAACTGTAGCGCCCAAAGTGTCATTGATTGAGGCACAATTTCTTGGAACAGTATTATTCTGATAGACAAATGTGTGATTGGTCTGGTAGTGCTCCAGTACTAATGATCTATCACTATCTAGGGGAAGTTTCAAAATGCTTAATCAGTAGGGCCGGAAATACTGAGTCATAAGAACAATGATCTATATTTAATGCCCTAGAAATTGGTAGAATGTCCAAAAAAGCTTATTATAGTTTGAGGCTGATGCTTCCGTTCCTTCTGTGACCTCTGTGGGGCTCCCAGAACATGTAGAAGCATCACTGAAATAAAGTTCAGGGCAAATTTTGCCTTTTGACAGACTACCCAAGCAACTGTGCAGATTTTGCTCTGCAAGAACTTGCCATTAAAAATGCATTTAGTAGGCTGAGACATATGGAAGCTATAACACATCTGGTCCCTAAAGCCAAATTGTGTATGAAGCACTATTGGTCTTTTTTTCATTCGTAAATGTTCTCTACTCTGATGGTAGATTAAATGGTTTGTAATGTTTCCAAATATGTTGATGTTCATGTAAATCAACACATAATCTATCAGCATTGTATCATTTTGTCTAGTGGTATTTCTCACTATTGATTTTGGATAGCATTGAATGCAGAATACTGGAGGAACGATTACCTTAGTTACACTATTCTTGTAGTTTTAAAACATGAGGTCATTCTGATGCATTTTTATTTCTGGTTTAAAAACCCCATTGCCTAAAAAAACAGCTGACAGTAGTCTTAATGAAGAATTAAGACTGAGGATATGAGCACTTGCACAAGCGTAAAAGATACTTGATGATGTATTATAATGTTACCCAAGCAAAGCATTCCTAAGAAGTAAAAGGGAATCATAATGTAAAAGATAAATGTAAAAGACGGTAAAGAGAATGCGCGCACCTGATATACGGATATACACTTCCTCTCGCCTGAGGCAACCTACCAAGTATAACACTGAGTAATTGTACTACTTCTGTTCTCCGAAAAGATTATATTAATAATCAGCTTAAATTTCAAAACCATATTTCTACCTCTCAGATAACTATGGAAAGCAGTTTTGAGACAGCAGTGGCATGTTATAGAATCTTAGAATGGTTTGAGTTTGAAGGGACTTCAATGATCATCTATTTCCAACCCCCCTGCCATAGGCAAAGACATCTTCCACTAGACCAGGTGGCTCCAAACCCCATCCAGCCTAGCCTTGAAAGCTTTAGGGTTGTGGCATCCACAACTTCTGGGCAACCTGTGCCTGTGCCTCACCACTCTTGTAGTAAAGAATTGCTTCCTAATATCTAATCTAAAGCTGCTCTCTTTCAGTTTTAAACCATTACCCCTTGTCCTATCACTGTAGAAGAGAACATGTGCAGATCTCTCCTGAACTAGCAGTAATCACTTGGTTCCAGGCCTAAAAGGCAGTGTAGCTACAGCAGGAAGATGAAGCACATGAGGTTTTTTCCTTCACATCAGGCATTCTGAGGGCTTCCGATGCAGAGAGGTAAAGTGTTAAAAGCCCCCGTGACACTGACAGATTTTGACCTTGTTAAATACTACTATTTGCCTACAGTGTCTGCTCAAGAGCAGAGGTAGCACATTAGGTTTCGAGCTTGTCATGGGTCTAGGACCTTATTGACAACATGGCTTTTCATCTGTGAAAGAGGACTGATTTAATTCACTTGTTAATTAAATCAAGGTTAATTAAATTAATGAAAATACTGTAGTTTGATGTTGTAACATGTTCTGGCAGGATCAGACTGATGTTGCTGCTCTATGATGTCTGTTCCCACTGTTGACCAGCTTTATTGACAGACGTATGGTGTAGTCAGTGCAATGACCAAATTAAGGGACTCATCCATCCAAAAACCTTCCCAGTGAAATGAAACGAAGTGTTTCCCATCTTTTAGTATTTCTTATACCCATGTCGCATTCCACTGTGGGGAACTGTGGAGAGTTCTTTTAAAAATGGATGGTCGGGAATGAAATGAAGCCAAACGAGGCAAACTTTGTATCTGAGAAAAGTTTATTGATAATGAAAATGAGAAGGAAAAGGAGTTGCCCAAACGAAAGAGGGTTAGAAGAGGCAGAAAAGAAGAAAAGAAAATGGAAAAGGATGGAGGAGAGGAGAGAGAGGAGGGGCAGAGAAAAAGAGGGCATTACCACCAGCGAGTCAGGGCAGTACTGTCAGCATCCAGGAGGCGGGGGGTGTGCACGCTGCCTGCCTGTGGACGGGCTGGGTCTTAGCGAGCCTGCGCGGCTCCCGGAGGGGCGCGGCTCCACGGGCGTGGCTCCCGCGGCGACGGCACCGGGCACACGGTGAGTGGGCGCTCGGACGGGAGGACCAGGACCCTGGACAGGGTCGCGGTGACCGGCTGGATCGGAGCGGCAGGGCGGGCAGTGACGGCTGGATCGGCGCGGCAGGGTTGGGTGCAGGCAGCCCAGGCAAGGACGCGGGGTGAAGCGGCAAGGCGGCCGTCAGGGGCACAGGATGGCAGGACAGGTGCGGGGGCGAACCAGCGAGGGCAGGACAGCCAGAAGGCAGGCAGGCTGGGGCCAGGGCAAAGGAGGTGGCAAGCAGGAACAGTG
Organism: Eulacestoma nigropectus; assembly: GCA_013397775.1. Lineage (NCBI taxonomy): Eukaryota > Metazoa > Chordata > Aves > Passeriformes > Eulacestoma > Eulacestoma nigropectus. The sequence continues at coordinate 1,793,731 of VZTE01004593.1, forward strand.
AACAGTAGCAAGCCCCTCAGCCAGCAGCAACGCAGTCAGTTTTTATACCCCCCTTGCCCCACCAAAGCCCGCCCGAGGACAGGGATCCATTGGCCCAGTCCAACCTTCCTGTGCTGTCCATTGGTGGAGAGCTCTTCACGACCTGATTGGAGAAGCCCCTCCACAGTGTCTCCTACTGCCTGCCTCATGGGAGGTGTTGCCAGGCGAAGTCCCTCTGGAGATGAGGCTTCCCCCACTCCTGGCTGCCTCCTGCAAGTGGCAGGTGTACACTCCCTCCCCCCACATGCCTCTGACAACCCTGACAACCAGAGTTGAGGCAAACTAAAATGGCTGAATTCAAACTGAATTGGCTCCTCACAACCCAGCAAGACCAGCTCCCCAGTCTTGTATGTCCTCATGGAAAGCTAAGAAATTATGAGAGGATGGGAAAAGCAGCAGGTGGAAATTTTATGAGAAGGAGTTTTGTAGTAAGAGACCCCAACTACAGATGGCAGGGACTGCAGAGCTTTTTTCCTAGCTCTTTCACTCAAGAGTTGAGTGTCTTTGAATTTATGACTTTCCTGTTGTTTGTAATTCTTTTAAAACTCTACCAAAATCTGAAGGAAGTAATTTTTTTATTGGAAAATGTTAGGTCAGAGGAGTGCAAATGTTTCAATTTTACACAGGCTTTTGCCAGAGCATGTGTTTTGCTACAGTAGATGGTGAGCTACAGGAGGACTATGGTTTTCCTTGACTTTGCTCAGAGCCTGAGAGTCAGAGTCATAGGATGGTTTGGGTTGGAAGGAGCCTTAAAGATCATCAGCACTTGGTCTTAATTACAGTCTCCTGAAGATTTTGCATCTCCCTGTAATGCTGCAAGCAGCCTAAGAAGCCTTGGAATATCAGTTTTAGCAAGAGGCTTTCAGAAATTCTATGAAGTTCCCCTTTCTCATCACAGAGAACAAGTTATATTCACGGGAATCAAGGCAGTGTGCTTGTCTTGGCAGTCAGAGTGATTTTTTTCTTAAAGCAGAGGTTTCTAATATTCAACTGACTAGAGAAGGTATATTTTTCAAAATATTTGATTTCTAGTAACAGAAACTCTGTTTTGATCATCCTGTTTTTATGCTTTTACTCAAGACCTCTGTCTGGTTTAAGTACATTTTTAGTTTGTTTATGTTCATTCATTTGCTTTCAGCAGTCCTACCTGGAGAATGTCATATAAAGATCAATTCTTTAAGAGTGTGTTTGAGTAATTCACTTTCTTCATCCTGTGAGTTATAGACCTTTCAGGTCATCATTGGAGTCCTTCCTTTCCTTTAGCTGATGTTGACATGCCTTAGTCTCTGTACAATATATCTTCAACATGTATGTATTTTTTTTTTCTCTCAGAAAGTCATTTTTAGGTTTCTGTGATATTTCACTACCTACATTGTGGGGGGGGGGAGGCGGTTTAAAAATTATTTTATATTGTACACCGGTAACTGCAACCATATTTGAAAGACCACAATTTGACAGAGAATATCTTCTATATGTAATATAAAAATAAATTTAACAACATTTTTTTCTTCTCTCTAATCTAGTGCATCTCCAGACTGATTCAGTAAACTGCATATGAAAGGAGGGATGTCAATAGTCTTTGACTGTGTCTGTATGGAGATGTTGTATAGACCTGGAGGTGACCCTCTATATGCTGGCTCTGGGGCAGGGCGATAAGATGAAAGTAATGGACCAAGGACCTATCTCCTGGTAGAACGTACACTGTGTGTCATGTAGCCACAAAGCCCAGTGCTTGTTTCTTAGCTATGGCATTCCAGCTGAGATGTAGTACTTGATCGTGAAGTTTCTGTGGTCTGTATTAGGACAAGGTAAACCAAACCCTAACCACAGCTGGGCTCTTAGGCAGCCTGTCTGTCCAGGTTCTGAATTAGACTGAAAAATGCTGGTCTGTTTGTGCTGGAAGATGGCTAAAAAAGCTTATCTTCATAATTGCTCAACTGTTTGTTGACCTTCCAGCTGAGATGAGAGCTAGTATGGACCCATGGTACACAAAATAAGTCAAGTGTGAGCATAAGACTTGTGCAATAGGAGTTTGCCATGGAGAAGGCTTAGGTAAAGTATGTATTTGGGTAGTCCTACAGAGAGATTTTTATATTGTTTGGAGCTCGTTTAATTTGTATAGTAAAGAACTAATGCATTTCTTTTGTGGATTTTAGTGGTTTTGTATTTGAAAAGTCTTGTAGTAGGATTGCTGCCTTTTTTTTTTTTTAAGGAATGCTAGTAATGACTGTCTGAATGCTGTGGTGATCCATTCTTAATTTATGTAACAGTTATCAGCTTAAACTTGAAGTTGATTTATTCTACTTGCAAACTGTAGTGTATGGGAAGTTCTCTTCTGCACAGAATGGGTTATGTGTAGCCCATGGAAGGACACAGATTTGTTGTGGAAAATATGAGGATAACTACCCAGGCTGTTTTGTGCAATGATTGAAGCAGTGGTAATTTATCACTTTGGGATAAATTAATTTTTTAATCCACACATCACTCAGAATTGATTTAGCATAAAAATGTCAAACTTACTTTATAATCTTGCTCTCATCAACATTACCTTGGCTGTCCAGTGTTACACTGACCTTCGAATAATACATTCTGTGTGAGCAGTTGAGCTTGATTGATGATGTGTGGATTTTTAACAGCAACTGGGACTAGTAACTATGTACAACTGGGCACGAATTTGTTTAGCAATTGAAACAGTAAGAGATGTATGCATGGTGTATATACACACTTTTCTGTGCACTGCTGACACTGAATTTATCAGTGTTCCAGTTTATCACAGTTGCATTTCTGTTTCTGATATTGACATCACAAATAAGTTTTATTTACTATTTCATTATTTAGTATATTATTATATAAGGTACCTAAATACACTCAGTTGCATCTGTCTTTATTCCTATTACTATAGATTTTGGGTTGAAGGGAAAAATTAAATTAGTAAATTTTCCTTTTCTCTCTCTCCCCACCATTTTTTTCCGTCTTTTCTGCCAGTATTCCCTTTATGCACTTTTTTTCTGTTTTTTTAGTCTTTGTTATCTGACATCACCAGAGCACAGTAAAGTGAGTTTCTTTACATTTCTGCTAAATAAAGCATAGTTTCTGGGTAGTTCTATATATTTACAGAGAATGGCCATCATGTAACTTTGATTTTAAAATTGCAATTCTATGCTGATAGGCAATTCCACAAAGTACTTTATTCCCCTTAAATGTGTTCATTTTGTGAAATCATGTTTGTATCTGGATGCTTTAGTTTATTTAAAAAAGTAAAGAAGATAAAAAGGCTCTATAAAGACAAACATCAGTTTGTCCTACTGAGGTTTGTCAAAAGCTAAGAAGCATGAGGGCTAACTGAAAGCAAGCACGCTGGATTTAGTCCATTTTTGGTATAGCATTTAGTGACATTATATACATAGCTGCAAGTTATCCCTGTGCAAAATCTTTGGGGGCTCTTTGTGCTGATGAAATGGAGAATACAGTTTGAATATGATGAAATTACTAGACAGCTGTGCCAGACTATCATCTTTGGAGATGTGTTTCCTTTTAATTAGTGATACAAAGAAGGAACTGCCATTCTGTGCAAGGTCCTGAGAGGAGCTAAAGGTCCAGGTGCTTACTCTCTAGCAAATACTGTATTTTCATTTATAAATGATGGATCTTTAGGAGGCAGTAAACACAGAATCCCACCCTTGGTGCCGTTTTTTTAGAACTCATGCAGGAAGTGCACTTCAAGACGTGGTACCACAAACAAAGCTGCACGTCCTGTAGAGATCTGTAGAGGTGTGTGTTCCCTGAACTGTTGTTTAAGTCCTGAAAGCTGATCTTTGGCAGGTTTCTCAACTCTGTGAGATCTTACATTGTGATTGTTCTCCTTGTTTTTAAAGGCTAAGGTATTTATTTATTTATTTTACTTGCAGCTTTGAGCTAGGCAACCTAGAGATGTCTGTAAGCTGCACTGCTTCTGATGTAAGGACCATGATATTTGTGAGGCCTGGAACACACAGCTTATGGCTTTTGAAGCAAGGTGTACAGTCAGTTTCTTTAATCCTTTTAGTTTTTAAGCTGCTCTGTGGCTGGACCCCTGGTTTCCCTGACTCAGGGCTTCAAAACTTTCTGCTTCCCTCTGGGTGAACAGGCTATCAGTGAATTGGGATAAAATTGTTTTTAGCTTTCTGTAGAACTCAAATGGGCTTCCAAGTTTACCTTAGTTCAGTTGCTTCTCTGGCATCTGTCAGACTGCTTTTGCTTTCATTTTTTTTTTAGCTTCCCAGCCAAGTTAGTAATAAAGCTTGAAATCTTTCTCCTCATCTGAACCCACTTGCTGCTTCTATAGTTGTCAAATTAGTGCTCTGTACTAAAGTGTCTCTGTAGAGCTTTTAAATTTAAGTGTTAGTCTGTAGCTATAAAAAAATCCCTTTTGTGCCTGCCTATGCAAAAAAAAAAAAAGGCAGAATTAATACTTCACTGATTTCTGTGAAAGACTGGATAAAAGACTTCTAGTAGATGTCTTCTTTGCCATTTCCCCTCTTCTCTGGCCACAGCTAACAACATAATCGCTGATCTTTTGGACATAGGCTGAGATTACACAAAGCAACCAGACTGTTTTAATGGTTTGCTGCTGCTAAGACTGCTACCTCCTGGCCTTCCTACTGGGAATTGTGTCCTTCCAGACACTGGTTTTTGAATCTGATCCTGGGTGAATCACAGCAGTTCACTGCACTTTTAGAAAATTAATCTATGGAAAAAAGTGAATTTCTTCCTCACAATTTCAAAATCTAGACCAGCTTACTTGAGAGAATTGGGCCAAGGAAAGATCCTGACTGCATTCCTGGGAGCTGAGGAGCTCCAACAAAAGATGGACCACCCGTAGCAGTGACTGTTTGATCAGCTTCATAGTAAAACCTTGGTCTTCCTCAGCAGATTCTTAAGATGGCCAATATGACAACATGGGCTGGGACAATGCTGTCTATTAGGTACTTAGGTTTGGCACAGTTTTCTACCTGCTTGATTTTCTCTGATTGCAGTTAACCAGACATACAGCTGTGATTTGAGCACACAGAATCAGTATCTCCTCATGCAGTGGGTTGGAGCCAAGAATTCTGTGCTATCTATCCCTGCATAGTGAGAGTAAATTCTTTGTTTGCAAACATGGTATATCTTTGTGAGTGGCAAATAAAAACTGGCAGCATTCTAAACTGCACTAAGCATATTTTTAACTGGTTTTACCCCCTGCCATAGTAAGAATAGAGAATTCAGTAACATTACAATAAAACATAATTTGTCATGTCACTTTGTGAACAGTGGATTACTTCTTCCTACTGGGGAAAAAAAAGAAGCCAAGAGCTGAAATATTTAAGCCAAAAAAATTTAAAATTGAAAGTATTTTGCCTTTTGATGTTAGGTACCACTGTCATGATCTGGTCTAGAACTCTCTACTTCGTCGTTTGGTTTCTCAGAAGCAGAGATCAGTTGCTTGTTTTCCTTTTCTAATACTCCAGCATAATAATCTAGGTTTAAGAATTTTATGTTTTACTTTAACTCACAACAGCATTCCTTCTATCTGCCTCCTCTATGTAACCCTACCAGTAAGTGCACTAACAGTGTGACCTGCAGGCTGTCAGCCAGATGATCATCACTTATATCCTTACTTCTTTTTACCATAGGAGCTCAATCTACCATATTTTGACAAACTGCTGGTATTAAACTGCTGGAATTGACCCTGTTCCCTTCATGGATCAAAGAAGGGGTTTTCACTTCCTCGTCTGTAGCTCTACAATTCTGGTGTCTGTTTAGCATATGCTAGTGGCATATGTGAGAAAGGGAGGTGTTAGCTTTTCCCTCCTCTCTGTGCGTAACCTGGAAGCTATGGGTGATGTCTTGCATATATGTGAGAAGCACCGGCTGCAATCCATGTGTGATCAGAGCAGGCTGAAATTCTGTGCTGCAGTCTCACAGCCCTATAGATGGCTAGTTAACAGTCCTATCCTACTGTTTTCTTCCTTACTGAGTTATGTATTTTAAAATCATTCACACATTCGAGGGTGGTTTTGTGTTTCGGTTTGTTGGGTTTTTTTTCCCTACAAGTTCATTAAACTGCGTTTTCAGCTACGGTGTTATGTTAACAGCATGAAGCTCACTTATTGATAGAGAAGCGGCTGAGGAATCAGTCTGTAATGATTCAAAACAGACATCCTTCAGAGTTCCTTTTTGTCTTATGAAATAATAAACATGGAGGTATGGCAATAAAGGACATTTTTCTTTAATTGAGATGAGAGTACAGCAGAGAGAATGACTTTTGGCGGTGGGAGAGGGATAAGGATGGTGGAGGAGATGAAGCTGCATCAACATGCATTGCCGAAATAAATGTCTGTCCCTGCTCTGAGAGTCACTTAAGTAGATAATCCATTTGCTTAGCAGGTTGCTGGCACTTAATGAAGAAAGTTCACAAAGGTGTGGAAGGGCCATTACAGTGTCATCAGCAATGAAAGGCCATCACTCACTCACTTGGGAAACAAGGGATTTGGCTTTGAACTATCTGCTGAAGTCTTGGAATTCTTCTCACTGATCCCAGCCTGATTGACACCACTGGAGGAGTGTGTGACTTTTTAGTTTTCACTTTTTGTTTGATGAGTTGTCACAATACTTGTTTGATTGGTTTTGTTTCTTAGAAGGCACATTTCTGAGCAGGGGTTCTTACCCCTGCTTAGAAGCAGGTTAAAAGTGAAAAGTGCGGCTTCTGATAGAGAGACCAAAGCCCAACATGCCCACACAGAGCAGAAGGAGGACACTCAGGGGATGGGGCTGTCATTTGTGTGCATGTCTGCGTATTTCTTCCCCTTGTTTTTTGTGCAGGCTATGAGGTGTAACGATGTGTTATGTATTACATGTTTTTTGCTTTTGAGCTCATGTAGCCCACTAAAACATTAAGTAAATGATGGTAAACTTTGTTTGTTGTAAAGCTCTTAGTTTCAGGAGCTGCATAAATGCATTGTGGTTCCTTTTATTTTAAAGTTAACTAAACTCGCATAGTCTAATAAGCAGGCAAACTGCCTGAAGTGTTACTGTTCAATTTTTCTTTGGTTTCCCTACACTATCAGGCTTTAGTGCAAATAATGCTTGGAAACGTATGTAGTAAAGCTTCTTTCAAATAGATCTTACAAATTATTTGACAAGAAAATCTCTCTCTTTGCACCATAGAAACTCTTGACTTCCATCAGTGAAAACTGTAAAATGATGATAATTATCTGGAACTTTTTTGGCTGTGCCATAAGAGAAAGATAGTGTCGCCTCACTAATAATTTTATTTTCAAGCTGATGATGGGCTTTATAGACAGGAAAATATCCTTACCATATGATGCATGTAAAGTAAATGATCATGTGCACGTATCCAGCTATCTCTTGTAACTCCTGAAATTGGAAATAATTGAAAAACACCTGTTTCACATCTTGGCAAAAAAAATGTGTGTCTGTAACTTAGATCCCAGTGAAAAGATTTTGATGTTCTTAAGGATCCTCTACATTCATAAAAGAAAAACTAAATAGATTTTTTTTTGTGGGAAGGAGCCCTGATAAAAAGAAGATGGTTTTGATAAAAATAATGATGAATGTCTTTCTATGAGAGTATAGGAATGAAAAAAACCTCTAAAAGTCTAGGAAGAATGGTGCATCACAGCACAATCACTTAAAAAAAAAAAAAAATCAAGTGTTTTATATTTTTGAATTTTGGGCAGAATCCAACCATGAAAGAACATATTATAGATCTAATAAATTCTTTGAATCATTGATTTGAATTCTTTTGAAACTGTTGAAAGTTGTTTGCTGAAGTTTTAACATGTTACACGTTGACCTTATATGTCCTCTGCCTCTTCCATTACACCTAAAACTGGAGAGGGTGGGGCAGAGGAGGGGGAGCTGGAGGTGTTATGGCAATTATGTTAAACTAAAACTGCTTCTGTTCTATGTCTGTTAGCACCTATCTAAAAGTCTTTGAAGTTAATGAGAAGATTTCCACTGGTTGTATATTGTGGATGGGATGCTTTGTGCATTCGTTCTTCATTGTGTCATTTTGTATCATTTACATAGTTAGTGTTCTTCATTAATTTAGTGCCTCTTTGCTCGTATCTATTACAGGGCCTAGAATGTACCATTGGTACTAGTCACATAGTAAAATGATAGTGTTTTTTTTCATAACAGGTTGTTCTTCCATTTAGGTGTACTGGAATTCATGAAGATTTTGAAAATGTGGATTTAATGTGAGCCTTTGAGGTTTTAGGAGGAACTTTCTGCACTTTTCCTTCAATAGTATAAATTAATTATTAGTAAACTGCAATAAAGCTGCGGTCTTTAGGCTATAAAGTAATGCTTGTCATCTGTTGGTTCTGGAATGTTTTAACTGTTACTGTTCCTCATGAATGTTCTTCCACCTGACGAGAAGCTCATATGTGTATTGAAGAAACCTGACCTTACAATTAAAACTCAAAAGAAGGAAAAAGTAGGGAAAACAAAGCTTGGCCGATTGTCTTGTTAGATTTAGGATGTTTACTTTAAGAATGTCTATATGACTTAATTCTAAAATGTGGGTAGCTCATTTTTTTTTACCCTCCTTCCAACCACCACGTGCGTGAGGATGTGGTGTTTTGTATATGGTTCATGTGTGGTGCAGGATCATGATTTTATTATCTCCTTTTTTCATCACCAATTTTTTCTCTACTGTGTGAGATTTAGGTTTTTAGTCATTAATTAATGTATCTTTTGTTGGTGTGTTTTAGTTCTCAGTTATTATTTCATTAGTCTTGTGACAGAGAATGAAAAATTTTACAGTTTGAAAGAGCAGAAAGTAAAATTTAAAAAAAGGTTCGATTAGGGGAGATAGCCTGATGATCAAAGAGAGATGGGATCTGTGAGCCGTGGAAGATAAGAACTCAGAAAACTATGAAATTCGTAACCCTGCTGTATGTGGCATGAATAAGGTGTCATACTGCCCAATCATAACCTAAAAGTAAATTTAGTGAATCACTATTTGGTAGGTAAAGGACAATTTTAAAAGAAATAATCTATTTGGTGATAAAGAGTTTAAAATATTTCTGAAGACAATATATTTTATGCATTATAAGTGCAATTTTAAATGTGTGTCTCATGATTCAGATTACCTTGCAAGCAACATGAAATGCATTCTTTTGTATATGTCAGTCTTCAACAAAGCATTGTTTACACCATGGATCAAATATGCAACATTAAAATTCATTATAGGCATATTACCCGCTCTCATTATATGACAGAAGTGTGTCAGTGAAATTAGCAGCCACAAAAAAGACAAAGATTTTCTTACCTATTAGTTGGAAGGTAGCAGCTGTTTGAGTAATTCCACAGAGGAATAACAATGACCAACTGACTTGCACGTTTTAAAGAAAAAATGATATCGAATCCTTTGAGGATGCCATATGTTCTGGGCTTTGAGGCAGGCTGTGTACGCTATCATAGCAATTAGACAGACTGGAGACTCTGCTAAAATTTTATCCAAAATGCCAGCAGAGAAGTATTTCTTGGGGCTTTTTAATCGTGAACAGAGACATACTTATGCTCCTATTATTTATTAGAGGATAAGTTAGTTAAAGTGCAGAATTTTTTCCCAATCATTTCCCATAGAGAGCTATGTACAAATAAGCTGGTTTGGGGTTTGGGTTTTTTATTTATTTTTCTTTTTAATTATGCTTGAATTTATTTAGTTTTTTTTTTTAGTTATGTATGGTGGTTATCCTTTTGCTTACAGAAGAGACTGTGAAATAGTGTTTTTTAGAATAATGCTAACTCCTTTTGTCATTTGTGAATGAGGTCTGAAGGATGCCAAATGTGCTCAAACAAACTTGGTAATCGCCACCGAGAGTTGGACCATTCAGATGATCAATGGCTCCATCTGTGTGTTCTGTAGTTTGGTATTGAACTTCTCAAGTTTGATGTGACTTCTTGCCAGACCTATTGTGATTTAAGAGCGCTTGTATTGACCAGTTTACCCGAACTGGGCACGTACAAATAATCTGTGCTGACGTTGTGGAGATGGGTTACCTGCCAAGCTTTGGCTGGCTAAAAGGAAGATGCCTGTATCATTAAAGATCTATTTGGAGCCATTAGGAAGCAGAAAGGCCAGTTAGCTGAAACTGCTGTGAAGGTATGTTGAGTCTGTGCAACACACTCTCCAGAGACCCAGCAGGACACATAACCTTCCTTAACAAGCTGAGAGATGGTTTGTCTATGGATACCCATATATACTCAGAGCTGCTAGATCCATTTTGAAGCAAGGCCTTTTCTGCTGTGCAGGTTGTATTATTTCTTTGCCTACTAACTGTCAGCAAGATCCACACTGGCACTTTACGGCTCTTCCAGTGTCTTGGTTCTGTTTGGCAGCTCACAAAGAGCCTGTCTGACCCTATAGGCATTTTGGCATTCAGCTTTTCTTTTATTTAAAGCACGAACCTTGTATGTGTACAAAAAAGCTCCTCAGAGCTTTATAATTCTGGGTCATGGTGCTTTCTAATGCAGTATTGCAGTATTACCATATTGAGTACTGTGGTTCCCAGGTCCCCTTGTAGCCCCTCCCCTCTCCCTGACCCTCATCCGGAACTGCATTGAATCCCCAAATTGATCTCTGAAGTCAATAGAATTATTTAGGTTTACTATTTGATGAAGTTAGGGACTAGGAAGAAAGCAGTATAACCAAAGGCTTGCTTAAGAGGCAGTGCAAAACTACAGGCATGGAGTATGGAGTATGCAAGAGTTTGAGGTCTGGGATTTTGTGGTCTGTCAGATTTGATATCAGGAAGAGAAGGTAAAGGTATGATAGACTCCCTGTTTTTCTGTGATACGGGGAAAGAATATAAAAATTGAATCAATAGTGACCATCCAAGTCTAAGGGCAATACAATATGAGGACTAATTTATGTATTTGAGAATAAAAGGAAAAATACTTTCTGAATGGTTTCGGTTTTGTTTTTACTTTTTGGGGTCTTTTTACCCCATAGAAACAGATGTTTGAAACTGTGAAGCTTGCCATCACAGAACTAATATTGATCAATGTAAATAAGCACGTTAATCATAAGTAAAGAGGTCACAATCATGTGGTGAATACAGTTTTAAACATACTTCTGCAGTTTAACATGCTTATTCTGCTGCGGTACATGTTTATATACACTGCAGAAACTCAGCAAGTAATGCTGTACTTAAAATTAGATATATAAATTAATTTTGGGTTTGTTTGTTCATTTGCTTTTTAAAAGAAGCATCAAGTAATGTTTGAAATGTCTGGTATAATAGTGTAATTTTGTACATGACCTCAGTGTTACGCACCTTGGTATTTATCTGGTGTAAGAGGGGGAAGGAAAGCTGCTTCTCTTTATTAATATGTTAGGAGTTTTTACATTTTCTTTCCTGATTCTTAGATGTTTTGAGCACTGATATTTCTGGAAAAGCCACAGCCTGTCGGTGACTGGGGACGTGTGATGTCTCTGGATCTGTCTCCATGCCTGTGGTATCAGTTCTTCAGGACTCCTAATAGCCAGTCAGGGTGAATCAAGGAATTTGCTATTAATGGCCATTCCTTTGAAATGCCTTTGCTGCTGCTGTGGAAAAAAAAGGCAGGGATTCAGACAGTCCTTGAGCACTGGCATTGTTATCGCCTGCTTCACTGGCAACCACAAGGACAGGATCCTGCCCCAGAGAGGAGCATCTCTGCATTGAGGGTGCTGTCTGCCATGTTTCAGCCAAAAAAGCATCTGACAGGAGGGTGGTGGCAGGAGGTGTTTGCTCTCAAGGAAAAATGCAGTCCCAAAGGGAAGGGGGAGAAAAAAAAAATCCTCTCTGCGCTGGAGGCATTGTGAAGTGAGAGGATTTCTTCCCAAAGAGATTTCTTTCCTTTTAGAAAAAGTTTACTCCTTTGTTTGTCTCAACAAAATGATGGTGGACTATCTCCTTCACTTTTTACTCCAGGTGTTATTTCCCAGTTATACATCAGTCATTTTCATCCTCAGGAAATTGTGTGCAGTCACCTCTTACTCTAAGTCATGGACCCAAAGAAATGTAGGGCAATCTGGTAAAAAGGATTAAGTTTAGGTATTGTGATATCTTCTTTGTTACACCTGAGAGGTCTTTCCTGCTGAAATTAAATGTGATTGAAGTTGCTGCCTGGATACCTCACAAGCACTGTCACAGGACGAACTGCCTGCGGCACTGCTGGTGAAAGGGGTGTAGGAGGAATTTCGACAGCGGGGTCCATTCACAACTGGGACCTGGGAGTCCTGAAATTTTGGGAAAGAAATTTGTAAAGGGCTGCTGGCTAACTGAATTTGGTGGTATCCTTGGCTTCAGCACAGCCTACAGTCCTGCTTTACTTCTAGATTGGAAAGCCAAATATAGCCCAGCACCCTTTAAATGTGAGTGATCTTTAAGAAACTAAGCAAGCAAGCACATAAAGCACTTCATTGTCTCCCATTTTACCAGGTGGCCTATACAGAAGCAGGATTGTATCAATAAATAGCTGGAAAGGACTTTACTTACTCTAATAAACCCAAGGGAGAAGTAGGTGGTTGTCAGTACAGGGGTAGGGGACAGACACAACTGGGCACATGCATTACTCTGCATAACAGCTGTGATGCTTCCAATGCTTCCTTAAAAGTTCTGCCCCTTTGCCAAGAAAGTAGAGTGAACCTTACAATGAACAAAATAAAAAAAATTATGTAAGTATGCAAAAACATTAGCAAATGAATATAGAGAGAGCTGTACCTATACAAATCTAGGTGTAGGTGAAGAGGAATAGGCATAGTACATGTGTAATATTATCTAGGAAGTTTGTGATTTGAATTACAGGGTAAAGATGGTGAGGTATATACAAGAGAGAACATTGGAGATCAATGTTTTGAATCTTGTAATTAATCTGTAAGATATTATTTTCCTAGGATTTTTAGTACCTTGCACTGTTTTACTTTAGTTGCTCTGTACATCTGCTGTTTTAATTGCAATAGCAGTTTCTGCTGTATATAAAAGCATTAATTTTTTTTTGCCCTTACAGTGTTTGCTATTGACTTTACACATGCTTCTCTATGTAAAACAAAACTAGGTTTCCTAATATATCAGTAGAAAACTGTTCAAAAAGCAGACTGATTAATAAATGGTTTAGTGTTTCAGCACTTACGGATACCATTTCGTTTTATCTCACTGTGAATTGACAGGTTATGACAGGCAGTTGAGAACAGGATGCAGTTCAACTTCTTTTGTGCCACTGATATGTCTTTTAAGAGGTAAAATACTTTAATTAAAAAGACAGCTGAAATCTTAGCTTTAATTTTCCTTGATGTGTCAGATTGTCTTGTTGCAGTCTTAACCATAACTATTCTTGTCTTTATATGTCTATTTAACAAAAATTCTTTTCATAAAAGGTATCTTTTTAAAAATTTCCTTCTGAATGCTATGTTTTGTTTACTGATCTCAGTAAGTAAAAAATATCAGTAATAATTCCCTGACTACCTGTTTCTTGTTTCAAATTTGAACTAGCTTAAATTAGTCTTTCTCTGGCACACATTTAAAGCAAAAGCTTACCACTAGACAGTCTGATGATAAATTAATCATTATCTCGTTTTGGTGTTGTAGCTGGACATGACTAGCTTAAGAATTGATACACATTTTCTAAAATTTTCCATATAAAGTAAAAGGTTTATTAAAGAGTGCAATTTGTTTTTAGATAGATAAAGCTGGTGGATTTACTATCAGATGACCTGCATGTGAATTATTCCCTATATATTTGGCTTGGATGTCACATTTTAATTTTGTTCTCTAAGAATAATTATTTTTAAAATGTTCTTTTGCTACGGGACAGGTAGTCTGGGCACTAAGAACTATAGATCATCCTGTTTGTGTCATCTACTGACAACCGTGTCAGGCCTCTTTTCTCTCAGTGTCTAGATTGATCCTTTCCTCAGGTCACCCATCATCTTTCTTTCTCTCTTTTTATGTCTGAGAAACAAAAGGAGAGGGGAAGAAAACCATCAAACAAAGGAGGAGCAAGAAGGCCAAGACTGCAGTGAAGGGTGTGGGTAGAAATGCAGTGGGAAGGGTAGAGGAGGTTTCTGACAGTTTGTCCTGTGAGACTATTCCAGCTCATTTTCACGATCAGGGCAACTGAGTGCCGAAAAAAAGTGGTATCCAGATTTCAGGGAGTCAGGTTTTCCAAGTGTTTATCACATCGTCTCCTTCCAAGCAGCGGGCTTCTTAGCCTTTCAAGAGACCAGGAGTGTGTGCTTAGCTGCATCCCCATCTGGACTTGCATCCGACAGTAAATAAACATGGCCATATGCAGACCATCACTATTATTTTCAGTGTGCATCTTTCCTTTAACAAGGATTGCTACTGTGTTTGTGGACAAAAGCCCAGCTACCCATGTTCTGTCTTTTCACTGGCTCTTTGTGTTTAGGCAGAGAAGTGTTTCTGAAGTAGGCAGGTCAGACATCAGAAAAAATGACACTGGTGATAGAATTGCTTCAGCTGCGTTGGAAAAGATCATTGTACTTTGTTTTGAAAGCTACAAGAACAAAGAGCGCTTTCCCTGTAATAAGGCCTGTGGCTTCTTCATTCCTCTGCACATCATCACAGAAGGTCAGGCAAGACAATGCAGTGGTTACTTCTCTGGGTCTTTGATAGTTCTGTCACCTTGGTTTCTAGAAATTGATAAGTCTGGCAGCTCATTCATTTCTGGACACTTTAAAAGACACTGAACATTTGTTTTAGTGCCCTGTTCTTCAAAATCCTGGGTGACTTTTGAAGGTGACTACAAGGAAGATGAGCAGAGTTGCTTCGTGCAGCTGATTTTTTCAGCTGTAGTTGATTTAATAGCAAGAAGACACTGACTCTGTACATGAATTCTTTCCTTTTGCAGATGAGAAGACAGTGTAGCATCGCCAGCTTCCAACTTCCTCTTGAACAATTGGAACTTTTTTCCTTTGGAGACGATAAAAGTCTCCATGCCCAAGATACTCTCCCTACTACTAGACTTGCAATTAAAAAAGAATTTGAAAAGAAAGAGAGGTTAACATCTCAAAGCTTGCAGAGCCCTGCTTTTGGTCCTGGAATTTTGGTGGGAGCTTTGCTTTGGTTTCAGATTCCCAGGAAACTCTCCATTGAGAATGCTCTTTGGCTTTTTTTTAAGTAGCATAAGAACTCTTGTTATCTTATAGTTTAAGAAAGTTCTGAGCTGTAGTAATTTCCCTCTTCATTTTCCCTGATTTTTTTTTTTAAATTTATTGAGTAATATATTTTTTATATTTTTTTTAAATTTCTCAATCATTTTTTAATCAAAATTTGTTGTGAACTAGTTCCCATCTTGTTCCCCCCCTTTTGTGCTGGCAACTTTTGCAACTGCTACCAGTGACGCTTTTGAAATCTTTAACTCTTGCTTGGCTGCTAGGAAATGTTTTTGGTTAAAGGCTACAGTAAAGGTGACTCAGACTTGAGGTTACTATTGCAGAATGTGCGTGAAGATGTTGCTATTGGGGAGTCTTTGATAAAAGGCTGGGTAGCTTTTGGCTGGGAAAACGGCATGTGTAGGTAACCGTGCCTCAGGGCAAGAGAAGGACCATGTGAGCTCCTGGGGCTCCTCTTTGTGTTTGCTGTGCCATTCTGTGGTTTTGCCCCATCTTGTTGGGGTGTCAGACAAGGGTTTCCTTGGCTGTAGTCTTTTCTGCCAGCATAGTTCAGTGTTACAGCAAATGAGTGTTAAGCCTGCATCTCTAAGTTGTCAACTGAATGCTCTGAAGGCTCTTCATCAGTTTGAAGAGGGTAGAACTGTTGTGTGGAGAGGAAGGGCTTGTTGCTCAGTTTTTGTTTTGTTTGAAAATGTTATCCATCCTGGATATGGGGTCAGTTCCCAGCAAATTTTAAATCTCACCACCACAGGAAGCATGTGTGGGAAATGGAGGGAGGGAGGAGATCGCTAAGCATGTGTGTGCATTAGGAAAAGGGTTTCAAAACTGTTTTGCCTCTGTGCTTTCTGATAGATGGCACCATATTGCTAACTCTCCGAACTGCTTGTATGGGGAGGGAAGGGAGCAGACTATGACAAACAACTACTGGAAAGTAATTTTTCTTTGTGTCAGTAAAACTGAATAATAGAGAAGCATAGCAGAAGCTCCTTTTGTAAGTGGTTGGTTTCTAATGTGTATTTGTTATTTTAATTAAGACTTTTTTCAGCATTAACAAAACCCAAAAGATCCTATCTCCAGGAGAGGCATAAAGAGGGACAAACCGATTAATCCTAATCTTGTCCATTGTGAAAGATTTTATATATAGTCACTATGATCTCTACTTTGACTTTTTAATCCGGGGTCCTGAGAGCTGAATAGCAATTCTCACTGTTCCAGAATGCTTCTGCAAATCCACATTGATACATCTTTTGCAAAGGTTCCCTTTGAGCCCCCTCCTGCCAGACTTTTGTAAGTCTCTGACTTGCAGTTATAATCTCTGAGCTACCTATAGCAGGTGCAAGCATTGTCTGTAATTATTATTGTGTAGTAAAAATGTAAGGAATGTGATTATGGACTTCCTGGATGGTGGAGCGCATGTTACCTATTTCCGTGAGCTTTGCAGGCAAGGCTAGGTCAAATGTAGCTTTGTTGGAATTTAGATTTTTTGGTTTTGGTTTTGTTTGGTGTTTGATTGAGTTTGGGAGGGGTGTCTGGTTTGCTGTATTGTTTGAGTTTTTTTAATAATGAAGAATTGAGTAGCAGTATGGAAGCTGTTTAAACTCCAGTTAATAATTCAGGGAAGAACAGATCCTATAGTTTCCAAAGCTTATAATTTATCGGAGAGTATCCAAAATTCCTCTGGTTACATTGACCTGAGATCTACTTGGAATCCTTGTAAATGCTGTGTCATTTCTATGGGTATGTGTCAGGGTTCTGGTTTTTGTATGTTCATTATCACCGGTTACATTAGCATTTAAGCAAGTTTACCAGATGGGATGGAAGGACCAAGGAAAATATATTATGTGTTTCTTTTTCTATCTTGCCCTCTGTAGGGGTAGCAGATCATGGATTTCATTTAGGTTCATTCTAAAATCTATGTCTTGGTTTGATAGGGATAGTTAAGATATGTTAGCTTAGCTCCCCAGCCGAGTGCAGGGATATTTTTTCTCATGCAGTACAGGAAAACAATTTTGTTCTTTTCCTAGGACAGAAAAGGGAGATATAAACATTAGAAAGCCTGTGAAACAGATGGTGATTTAACTGGTAAAGTTATTACAGATAGGATGGCAGTCATTCAGACAGAAGATGTGCAAATCATAATAGCTTCTCAGGTGCATATGCATGATATAAGCTGTGTTACAGAGTAGGTCAAGCAATCAGTTTTACATTCATATCCTGAGCCTCAGTCATTTTTGTTAGATCACTCTCCTGTGAGCTGCTTATTCTGTCAGGGCATAGAAATTTATTCTCAAATGAAGAGTGTTTGTTTGGCAAAAGAAACAGGAAATTCAAACTGGTTTGACCTGTTTCTAGATGACAAAGATAAAATTACTATTAGTCTAGTTGGGATATGGTGGCAACTTATTCTTTAAAATACAAATGGAGCTTTTAACTTTAGTAAGGTAAGAAAAATATTGCAGATATTCTTATGTGTAAAAGAATATCCATAATATTTTCCCACTGTTCTTTCATGTTTCTAAGGTGCTTTTCATTAGAAATATCCTAGTTTTCTTTTTAAGCTTTTATATGTAGTTATGGACCCACCTATTTTCTCATCCTCTGTAGAATCTATTCATTAGCACAATGTCATGTAGATAAGTCTTAAAGTTCTTTGGATAAAGAAAGAAAAAGAACATTTCTAAATATTGAAACATGTATAAATGGATGTGCCATCATTTCCCTGAAAGTGCAGAAAGCCTGTGACAGGAACTTTGATCATTTGGACCATTCTTATTATCTCTTTGGAGTGTCAACACTCAAACTGTGTGATAAAAATGTCAGTGGCAATGTTATCCATTTTTGTGTTGATCACTTTCACAGAAGTATTCACCAACTGAGCCTATTTCTCAAGCCCAGGTCATATCTGAAGCACTAAATCCTTCATTCATTTTTTTCTGTGCAACTGCCAAAATTTCCTCTTGCTACAATGATGTTGATAAGTCACTCTTAAAACTATATTTACTTATTTAATGCAAAATGCAAAGCAGGTGTGTTTATGCATTTGAATATGAAGTTCTGCTTCATTTCTTTTTTTTTTTTTTTTTAAAAAGGAGATTAGCAGTGACCTCTGTGGTGGAAGAAAAGTAAATTGAATTTGATACCAGGGAATATTTTACTGACTGTCTTTTCAACTCACAGTTCAATAAAGTTTGTCAGTCGCTGTGGAAGTATTTCCAAATTGTCTGGTAAAGTACCACAATTATAAAAGACTTCGACAAAAATTGAAGCACAAACTATTTAGCCAAGTTCAGGGTCAGAACCAACAGGTGAGAGTACTTTAGTTCTAATCTATTTTAAAGTAGTTGATGATCTAGAAAACCTGAGCAAGACTTAGATGTGTGGATGCCAGGATCATGAATATACGCCTTCTCAAATGCCAGCCTCTGGTAGTGTTTTGTTAGTGCTTCTAGGTTTGACCTACCACAGACACATGGGAGTAACCTAACCAAGAGCACCTTCCTTGCCTGTGAAAAAACTCTGTCATATTTCAGGGGCTGAAAGCACCAAGTGCCCAGGAGCCCCAGTAACCCTGCTTGTGCCATGGTGCCCCTCTAGCTCGCAGAGGTAACCACCCACAGAGGGTGGGAGAGGAAGGTGCTCTAGAGGAGGCGTAGGACAGTTAGCAAGCTCCCTAGGACTTTTATCCCAAACAAAATAGGTACCTGTGGAGGTGACAGTGATGAACAAAAGTGACGAATGAGATGTGACTAGACTAGGCTTCCATTTAAAAAAGTGGAAGTCAGCACATTAGACATGTAAGTAAAAGGCAGCAGAAGCAAAATGAAAATTATCTACTTTTTCCCCCAAACATAGAATAATTTCCATCTTTGACTTTGGAAAAGAACTAGGATGTTATTGTAGGACCAATAAAATAGGTAGATTTGGGCATATAGTAAATCTATTATGTATGTTCTAAAAAGAAAAATCTAAACAAGGCCCTAGTAAGACAATAGGATACATTTAACAGAAAATACAAATATTTAAGGCTTGAAAATAATGCCAAGTGGGATAAATGCTTGAGGGGTTTACTAAAGGTGCATTGTGCCAGGTAGAGAGGTTATCTTTGCTAAAATGAATGAATTTCTAGACCAAGGAGGTTTGGTTTACATCATCTGACTGTACTGGGTATCTGGTAATTACTATCTGAATATTAATAATCAGAAGTGGAAAACTGGGGATCTGCAGAAGTAATATAAATGATTAGCTAATGAAAGACAGCACTTTTTAGTGCTGAATGAGAAAGTTCTGGGTTGTGTAGGTGTCACTGTTGGAGTTCCTGGAGGATGAGTTTTGTGATCAGTCTTAAATTTTTTAAGCGACTTACTTGGACATTGAAAATGAGAGCAAGTCGATGAAATTTGCTCATGAGAAGGAAGAGAGTTGAGTCAATTAGTTGATCACTGAATGACTAAGTCACTGTTATTATCCATCAGTTGGAAAGGGAGATGGAAAATCATATGATGCATTTGAATTTGATTCTGCCCAGCTGTTTTATACCAATTAAAGCACATTTTGTTTTTTGTGACCTAAACTACAACAATTAGAATTATTGTCATAATAGATCCTTTTTCTTTGCCCATAAGAGCCTTGCAGGTATGCACAGGCATATCTTAAATACTTTGCTTTACATGCAAATCAACCCTGCAGTGCAGTCATATGAAGAAAAAAAAGGACAGGAAAGTGTTTTGGGAGACTTTACCCTGTGTGCAT
The DNA here is from genome assembly GCA_013397775.1 of Eulacestoma nigropectus. NCBI lineage: Eukaryota > Metazoa > Chordata > Aves > Passeriformes > Eulacestoma > Eulacestoma nigropectus. The sequence continues at coordinate 1,813,691 of VZTE01004593.1, forward strand.
GATGGTAGGAAGCAAGGATTCTTCTGCAAATTAAGCTGACTACCTCAGATTTGACACAGTGCTGAATGGTTTGCAATGTGGGCTTGCACACCTCTGCAAACATGAACATTTTTCCTGCAGAATCAATTTGTGAGAACAGATCAGAGAGAACTGGAGAGAAATGGTACAAAGGGGAGACCGAGAGAAGAGTGGTGCAAATAAGGAGACAGAAGGAACCAGAACATCAAAAAGATGGAAGGGAGAACAGTATAAAGATGAGCAGGGATAAGGGGCGCACGAAAGAGCAGATGAAAAAAAGAGGAGAGGGCATGAGGGAAAGCAGGCAGAGGAAGGTGTGTATGAATGCCAGTAGGAGCTGCTGAGAAAAGGCTTATGTGCACTGCAGCAGCAGAGGAGGATGCAGGATGAATGCACGTACTGGGGGGAGGGGGAGAGGCAGTGAATACTCTCAGCAGGAGGGGGAGAGGGATAGATGGCAAACATACACAGAGGAGTGGTGAGGAGAAATAGTGGATGTACACAGCAGGGAGAGAGCAAGTGAGAGAGAGACACAGCAGATGCACACAGCAGGGGGGAGAAATGCATAGAATGAGGAGGGGGGGCTGCACAGGGAAAGTATCAAAAAGCCTCAACAAAATTTTACAATAAAAGAATAAGAAATAATAAAATTCTTGATTTGAACATTTATCATTATTTAACACAGGAAATCAAGAAGAGAATTGAAGAGAATTTCCATTAGTTAAAAATTTTAAGCACTTCAAATGTTAATAGTGTTTGGTTTGGAATAAGACTATGCTTGACTTAATGAATTCCTCTTCGCATTTGCAGTGAAGCAGATGTCTGCTTTCTGTGTCTGACAGGGGACCCAATCCATTGCTTTTTGACGTCAATAGAACCGGGGCTTTTTCAAGGGCATGCATTTATCTTGTCAATGTGGTCTAACCAGCCAGCCTCGCTTCACTGCTCTGGTCTCACACAGGTGAGGAAGGTGGGTGGGGAGTGTCGTCACCTAAACTTTCCGAAATCTAACAGCTGTCACATGCTTCTCAGTACTCTTATGCGTGTTTGAGCACTGATCCCTGTTACTCAGTGCAGCAGGTGAGGGGAGGTTGCTGTGATGTGCCTCTGTGTGTGGCTTGTTGAGGTATCTGGCACCAGCCCAGTGGCACAGACAAGGTCAGACCACCTTGATGATAAGTAAAAAGCAGCACCAGTAAGAGAGCAGTCAAATGGTAAACTAGGTTAAGGAACAGTTTTTAGAGGATCCTTTTTTCTATTATTGTATTAAATGATGTGTATGTTTTCCCAGATGCTGTGGAAAATATACGAGAAAGCTCCACCAATTTTTATGAGCATGACATGACTCCACTGATATGCATATGGAGAGAACATTGCTACTAGAGTGATTTTGTTATTACACCTGTACATAAAGTTGCTTCTCTGTGACTGAGCTGGCAATTCAATACAAAAAAAATAACATGGAAAAAGGGACTCAAAGAGAGACACTACTCATTCGTGAGGAGACAATGTTGGTACAGCAAAGGCATGAGGAACTGGAGGTTGAAGATGCTGTTTCTTAACAAAGCAAGGTTTGCTCCACAGGAGTGGGGGTGTCCCTGTGGAAGAAACAAAGTGTGAGTGGACAATTTGGTTTGTTTTTGTGGATGGAATCAAAGGAATGTACTGAAGTTGGGCATCAATAGGAAAGTCTCTTTCTCCTTCAAATGGTTTATAGCCCCTAAAATGGTTTATTGTCATTGCTGTGAGAAAGGCTCTACATAGTACTGATAGCACGCTCTTGAAGGGAGAGGTACCAGTGTCCAAATTCAAGGGACAAAGTGAGTACAGCCAATGTACCAAGACAGGCCCACACCTTTGATCAGGGAATGGGAATGTGAGGTTTATGTATCTCCAGTGAAAAGTGGAATAGTGATTGGATTACTCTAAGGTGGAAATGTGGTAGAAGACATGCTCAAAAAACAATAACTGTTCTTATTCATGTCACTGTTTTCCTTTCGTCTGAATTCTTACTTATTCTGAAAGCTCACAGAGAAAAGATTTATTCAAGTTTCATTTAACCTCTGCAATATGTTCTGTGGTTGCTGCTGTCCTCCTATGGTGTAAGGAGCTTCATGGAGTGCTGTGCTCTCTGGCCAAGCAGATGCAGCAAGAAGAGAGAGAAGCGGGGTGAAGTGTGTGCTTTTCAAGAGAGAAGATGTGTATGTCAGAGACTGGTATCAAAATGCCAGTGTAGTAGATCATACTGAGAAACTAGGAAGTTCTAGAAGGGTCTGTTTGTTTTGTCCAGGTTTGGAAGGGTCTCACTGCCCGTTTCCTTCTGCCATGGTGAGGCCTGTTATGATTTGAGAAGCAATATGGAAAAGCAGGGAAGGACAGTCTCCTGCCAAAAAGACTCTTTGTCTTTTTGTGCAAATGGAACCATAAATAAATATGGTGTGGTGGGACTGATGCATTCAATTAGATTTTAATATGTCTGAAAGGGCAGTTCAGAGACAAGCTGGGCCTTCTGCTTCTGTGTTCTGAGGGTCTATTAGTGATCTTAGTGTGAGTGTTTTATGTATTAATTGCCTGTAAACATGCTTCCATCAGTCTTCTGCTAGCTCAGGATGATGAGTTTATGCTCCTTTTTCTGAACTGGTTGGACAGAAGGATTTTGCTTAGACCCTGCTGCAGTGGGGAAAGCTTCGTTCTGAACTGCTGTCATGGCCATTTCCATCCTCAGAGGCTCTGTTCTCTGGTAGAGTCAGCCCAGGCTTCTCTCATTCTGTGCCCTCATGCTGTTTTAAATACACCAGGGCATGGTTCAGCCACTTGAGTGACCAAAACAAGTGCTGACGACTAAGAGCTCTCAGTTGCACACATATGCAACCACATTTTCAGAGCGCTGCTGGGGTTGAGGCAGAGGGAGGAACTTGCACCACTCCTGGGAACTCTGGAAAGCTATCTGAAAGTGATGGGAAGATGTGTCTTTAAGCCGGGCCCAGTACACATAAAAGACTAAAAAGTTGCTTTTTGAATCATAAAAATAGCTAGGATATTAGTATTATCTCTTTCTGTGTTGGTAAAATAAGTTTTGTCTCTCTTCTTAGATGCTTTAAATTTATACATGATTTTCAAAAGGAAATATCCTGTTAGTCCAGATGTTTGAATGAGACTTGGAAAACATTTACCTTTGCATTCTGATAATTCTGGTTTGTGACCAATGTTAGCCTGGGAAAGCAAGGGTTATCTTGGGCAATTCAAGTGTGACAAGATGAGCTGAATCATATTATCAGAAATCCAAAAAAAAAAAAAAAAAAAGACTAAAGTATAGGGAATCAGTAAATGGTGGTGATTTAAAAAAACAGTAGATACAGCTTCAGTAGGCCTATTATAAAAGCAAAAGCTTAGCTGATAGTATCAGATGGGTGACAGCTGATAACTCATGAAGTGAACGTTGCCATTATATAGAACCCATGTGTGGATGTTGTGGGGACAGGAGCACCATTTGGCTTCAGGTACCACAATTGCTCTGTAATTCTCTGATGAAATCTTTGCTTTTTGATAACTGTTAGTTTAGTTTCTTTAAGATACGCTTATATGTCAATAGCACAACAAAGTGTTTTGGGACGTATATTCTCCTGCAAGAGTAAGTAACGCCTCAAAACCCCTGAATCTTGTTTATGAAGTGACTGCTGTGAAGATTTAATTCTGGAGGGACAAGCTTTAGAAATACCTGTAAAATACTAAAATCTTTCTGGTTTTCATCAGCTTCTCTACTGAAATTAATTTTACAGAACATCAAATTAGGTGCTGTTTGTTTAACTACTTGAACTGTAGGGGTTACATGCCAGATAAAGAAAAGTGTTTTGAATATAAAATAGTACAAAATTAAGTCATTTTAAAATGAGAATGAATACTGTGAGAAAAGCTCAGTCCCCTTCAGCTCTGATTAGTGACATGATACTTAAAGGATAGGTTTGAATATTAATATGGTTGATGTGTCCTATATTCAATCTATTCTGTAAAAATTAGAATTAGGTGTAAAGCATAAATCACCTCTGATTCTGTCATTTCATAAGATATTCTGGGCATTTTAGGTTTAGAATTTTATAATTCTTTTAAGGAATGTGTGTTATTTGTTTTTAACTTCAGCATTAGCAGTGTTGTGATTTAAATTATCCTTCTCATATTCAGAATGGAATTAGAGGACCTTATCTGGATGTTGATTGCAGTTTTGCTGATTTTTGATTGAAAAACTGATTTTTGTTCCGGACCAGGGAGTGTGCAGACATTATAGCCTCTCCCTGTCAACAAGCAGAGGACAAAACATATAATTCTCACATATGATGAAAGACTGGAAGGAAGAGACAGAGAGAAAGAGAGAAAAAATGTAAAATGGTAGGTAGGTTAAAGAGAGGAGTGTAATGCAGCTGAATTTCTTTACATTTATGCAGTACAAGCTGGGACTTAACACAGCAACATGACAAAAATATCAATTATGACCATTTCACTGCTATGCAACTAGAAGGAAAGGCCTGCTCAGCTCTTGACATATAGCAATATCTTGATTTCAGTTATGTTATTGAAGTTGAATTTAGGTAATGTCATAATTACAAATGTATTAAAAAGGAAGAAAAATTGAAAAGTTTATACATGATCTTTCAGACCTGTCTCACCTTTGATGTCTCACTTGACAGTTCAAAGCAATTAGAACATACCATGCAATTTTAAAAGTATTTTTTACTTCATTATTCGTAAAGGTTTTCTTGGTGTATATTTACATCAATTAATGATACAATAGGGACAAGAAGTATCTCAGCGACCTTATTTTGAAATACTGTTTTACATATGTTTTTTCCCCCTCTCCCCCCCAATTATTAATATTGATTACATATTCTGAGAATATTTTTCTATTCTATTTTAATTTTTTCTCCATCTAGTCATTGTATTCAATCAGTAAGAACTTTCCTTTCTATTGTCATTGTGTCTAGGGACTTGGCATATGAGGGCATGATGAGAGAATTCAGAACATCATCATCTTTTTTTATTGTTTTTCTTGTGACAAATCTTTAACAGACTCTAGAGAAAATCAGTATATTTGAAAAAAAATTAGACATATCCTCCCCTTGGATTTTTTTTAGAAGATGGATACAATATTGACTTCCTGATATATGTTAAATAGAGAAAAAACATTTTTACACCCTTAGAAATGCATGTTGTCTGTGTGATTTGCATTAGACTGGAGTAGGATTGTAGCAATAGACTGTATTTAGCATTCCTCAATTAATGACTTACACCATATAAATGTATCATATTCAGTTCTGATAAATACAGCTTTCCTTATTTCCTAAATGTGCTTCCATTTAGGAAATGAGTTAAAAATAAACATGACAGCTAAGATATAAGATAAAACTCTGACTTTGGGCACATTTGGAAGAGTACATGACAATAAAGTAATCTGTCATTTGAGAGAAATTCTTCCTACCCTGTTAATGGATACCTACTTGGTTCGTCTCTTGAAGGATACTCATGATGGGCTAGGAAGAAAAGAAAAGGCCCAGTGAAATCATGGCTTCTGTGGTGTCTGGTGGCATTAAACTCTGAACTAATTTTGTGTAGTAAAAGCAATTGTTTCTTTTCAGAAGGCTCAAAATGCATTACTATATTCAAAAATTCCTTTTCATATGTGTTGTGAGAAGAATTAGCCACTCATTTTAACTCTACATATGTATATTTATTTATTTACTTATTTTTGCAGATGGGCACCCTAACTTAAGAGACTCCTGACCAACTGTGGGGTCTCAAGTAGGCAGAGGGAACAATATCATGTCCTGTATTCTGTATTGTTTTCTTTTTGTCGTCAGTCAGAGCAAGTCAGTTTTCTAATTATGGGGTGAAATGTTATAGATAGAATATAAGACATAAGGAATGAGAATAAACAAGTGAAAACCTGTTTGTATGCTTTTCTAAATAAGCAATAGGAATTGCATTTAAAATGCTCAGTGCAATATTGTATCAGCAATAAGAAAATGTTGGAGAGTATACAGAAAAACCTGACCATTAAAAACATTTTTAAAGGCAAAAGCAAAAAAGGCTGAAATTTCTTATCATCAAATAAATGAGTTATTGTTAGCATTTTTTTATTAATAACAGATTATTCAGTAAAACAGGAAGGTGAGGTGGTAAATTCCAAATGTTTGAGACAGTTCTTCCAGAGGGCTTCTGTGGAACAGTACTAAAAAAAAAATTAAGTTAATCAAATGTGGTATAGTAGGAAATAGTTAACAGGTGTTTGACTTTTAAATCTAATTTATTTTGAACTTCAGACTATTTGTCAAATTCTTTACCAAATGATCTTCAGAAAAAAATGAAGTCAGTGTACCTAGATGACTTTGTCTACAAGGTCAGGCTGAACAGACTGCAATTTTTAAGCACGGAAGAGGTACATATGTGGGAAGTACTCTGGTAGAGGGGATAAGTATGGACTTATGAACTGGTAGACTTAAACAGGGGAAAAAAAAAACCCTAACCCACTGAATTTCTTTTATCCCCTGTACCACAGAATTTAAACTGTGAAATGCACCTCTACTATTTTTGGATGGTCTAAAGTGCAAACTGATTTAAAAAGGGACTGGAAAAACAAGAGAGAACTGGCTAATGAATAGGTGTTGAAGACAACTATGTGGACACAACCTGTGACTTGTGAGATACTATCCTCATTTATTACTGACAGGTATTTTGCACATTCTTTGATGGTAGCAGCTATGGAAATGGACTGTGTACTATATGGACTAATGTTCTGATTTGCAGTTGCATTTTTCTAGATTTCCCATTTGAATATGAATATATGTGCAAAAATCATCGCTTTAATCTTTTTCCAGAGCGTAAGAAAGATCCAAAAATCACTTGCTGTAGTGTATCCCTGTAAAACACTCTGCATAAAGTATGGGTTGCTGTGTGGTTCATTGCCTGTTTTCTACTTGGTGCATTACAACACCAAAGGTGACGGAATTTTGCTAAACTGGATGGGCACAATAAGGTTAACAGCTGTTCTTGCTCTGGAAAATATTCTAGGATGTGATGACGAGAAATGTTTTTAAAAGTCAGCCTTTTTTGTATAAGGGGCACTTATCTTAAAGCTTCTGGTGGCAATTATACCCTAGTTATGTTCTGCCTGGCTCCTGTTGATTGCATTACAGAATGACGATTGAACCTCTGGATGCTTTATAATGTATATACTGTTGGTGCATGAGTTGTGGTGGAAAGCAACATCCTTCTGCATCTCAGTTCAGGACCAAGGAAATAAATGCACTGTGCAGTTTTGAGTAATTACTTGTACTCTGTCCATGAATCTGTGTCTCTGCCATTTATTTAAACATAAACAACTCTCTGGTTGCCTCCAAGACTTTGGCTTTTCTTTTAAAAATTCTTTGGCAGAAGAATGCTTTCTCTCCTCCTTCAAGAGCTTAGTTGCTTGTCAGCCTATTCAACTCGTCATTTCCTGAGAACACAGTTGGGGAACAGTTAGAGCAGGAGCCTGCTGCTGCGGGCCTCCTGCACACTGGGCTACAAATGAAAGGAAGGTTCACTTTATATCCATCATGTTGTATTTTTAACTGATAGTTTTTTTCCCTTATTTGAGCAAAATATTTTAAAAATTATTTATTTAAATGTAAGACGTAAAAATGTTATTCAGTCAATTCATATATAGATCTAAGTACAACAGTCTTTGAAAAAGTATTTATTTGAAAACATAAATATGATCGAGTTTAGAAACCGCAAATAAAAACGAATTCCTAGCATATGGATCTGGCCCTTCAGAAAACACACCCAATTGCAAAATGTTGATGAATTAATACTTTTGAAGAAGCTAAAAGCTTAAGGAGCCACCTGCTTAATATGCATAGCAAGTAATAACCTGTCTGCTGCATACGACTTCAGTTTAGCAACATAGCCAAAGATTATGGTTTTGTGCAATTTTATCAGCACAACATTTAGGCTTATACCCAATTTTTCAGCATATTCTTATATTTCATTGGCTTCTGGACTGAAAGTGAAACCTATGCCCACTTACATTCCTTAATGGTGGCGGACCCCACGACACTTGAATGCTTTTGTGTGCTTAGGCCTAATCAAGAAGTATATGGAATATAGGGTGTTTCTGGCAGAGTCAAGTATGTTACTGGTTTAACGGATCTCAAATTCAACCTTGTTTTTGGCATAGCAGTGTGTTTTCGCAGAGTGGCCTGCTTTTACTTGCAGAATGTTGTACTTGTGTAAGGCCTCTCTTGTATGCCTTTCCTTTCAAAAAGAAAAACAATCAAATAAAAGAAACCACCCAAAAACCCAAAAGAGATAGAAGATCTTGCATAACTCTTAATGGAAGAGCTGTGCTTCATTCTGAGGTTAAAAAGGAAAATAGAAACAAAAGAATGGCCAGTTAATAGAATGTAGGATGTTTAGGTAAAATAAAGTAATTTCATCCATGATGAAGAAGATGCCTACTGTCAAGTAAGCACAGTTTGAAGAAGGCATAATAACTAATAACTTATTTGTACCTAGGTTATTAGGATAAATCTGCAGATAAGGATATGTGTATAATGGAAGCTTCAAAAGCTGCAAATCTGATGTGATAAATGATTCAAAGTGCAACACATTAGCTTAGGTTTTAATGTTTGTAAAATGAATGAAACAATACATCTATATGCCAAAACCGTATTATCATAAACGTATTTGCCAAACTATAAGACATAAATTGCACTTAAATTTAGTAATCTATGATGGTATGCTTGAATGTATCTTTGTGATTAAATGTGAACAATTGCTCCTTTAAGGTAAAGGTCTGTGTATATGTGATTAATCAGATTGAAATGACAGGGCGGACAGCTCATGCCATGCCTGGTTATCAGAGTGATTGATTTTAGTCAATGCTGCTGGATGAAAAAAAATCTGTTAATAACTACAGCTGCAAAACTCCTGATGTCACTGATAGCACAAATCACTTCTCACACTCGTATTATCTGGCTCATTTGCAGATACGGAGAACACAAACTGATCCATTGGAACGCAAAATTATAACGTACAGATTTATGCAAGAGGGATGGATGCAAAGTGCGCTGCATGAGCAGTGTAAGAAGCTGAAAATTGCTGCTGTTGTAGCTGTCATAAGCACGTTATTTTCTTTGGTATGTGTGGAGATTTTGCTGTCAGGTTTTTATCCTCCAGATTGTTTGTGCTGTACCTCTCTTCCTGCTTAAAATAGAAAATCAGTCACTGAACCTAGATGCTATTAAGTGTTCTTGGAATAGTTCTTAACTAAGTTGGCTGATTTGCACCTTCTGATGAAGGAACATTTGGTTGTTTATTGCAGGCTCTGAACAAACATGTTTTTCCAAAATCAACTAATAAGGTTACAAATTTCATCAACGGAATTGTTTATCATAGGTATATTCCTTCCATCTAATATTTATCTTTGTAGTTGTTGTGTTTTTATTTTGAAAGATCTGGAGTTTATCTCCATCCAGCATTGTGTTTTATCTGCATTTTGCAGGGGTTAACAGGGAATGTGAATGTCTTACAGACTTCATAGGAGAAGGGGGACAAAAAATAGTCTCTGGTGTTTGGTAGGATTGTTGTCCTAAATCCAGCCCCTTACCCAGCCTTTCTTCACTAGCTTTTCATCTGCCATTCCCCACTGGCCTAAAGCAACACATTTGATATACCTCTAAACATAAAAATCTTTTTGGGTTCTTATAGTCCCTTGTCCCCTCAGAATTCACAAATGCATCCATTTTCAGGAAGCACATACAGTTATGGTCTGAAATGCTGGGGCTCTTGATTTTTTTAAATGATAAAATCATCCTTTGCTTTTTCAAGCTTCTTCCTGCTGCTCTGTAGGTAAGTCTTTCTTACTGCAAAAGTATTCATATGAAAGACCCCAGACTTACTAATATGTATGCTATTTCATCACACTGCTGTTCAGTCCTGTCTGATACTCTGCAGAAGACCAGAGCATGCTTATAAGCATACCGGTTAGCCTCAATATTTCATGTATGTTAATGACAGGGGAAAAAGCGTTCAGTTCAAGAAAGCAGAGGTGATTCTTGCTTAGGATATTAAAGCACTACTGTCATTATTATTTGTTCTTATTTCTCCAGAGGATCTCGGTCTTGATTATGATTCTGTTGTGGTAAGTGCCTCTATCAATCACAGGGAGATCAAGTCCTTGCCTGAAGATGTGCATATAAAGATACCCCACACAGTAGCATGCCTTGAAGGAGCTTGATGGTAATTTCATAGGTACCAAATATATTAATGTGAGTTCAGGTAGACTGGCATGTTTCTGAAGTCTGAGATATTTCAAGATAAAACCTTCTACTTATTTATTTATTTTAATTATTCCTGTGATTCAGAAACAAAGGACTTACCTGACTTTTAGATTTGTGACTTTCTGAACTTTGGATATTGTCCTTTAATATGTTGAGTGGGATTGTGTAGGAGTTCCGTGTTAGGTGCTTTCATCAAAGGAATAAAAAACTGAAGATGAATCCTTGCCACTAGTTCAGTTTACTTAGGAATTTACTGAGGAATTATCCCTTAATCTAAAGGTCATAAAATTTTAAATAACATGCTTTTAATATTCAGAATGGACCCAATTGTCCTCTAAGCAGCTGATAATTTTGAAATGCTGTTTGCCACAGATACCCACGCATTACCTTCCCTCAGTTTCCTTTCATACAAATAATGAACCTTGAACTTTACTGCAAATATGCTTTTTTCTTTTATTTAAGCAAAAGAGTAAGATTTGACTTTAAGCCTGCTCATATGTGGTGCTCCTGAGTTCACTGCTTGATTTGTTTGCTGATATGGCAAACCAAGAAGATATGTTTAAAATACTGCCAGTTGTTTTTATGTGCAAGAAGAATCCTGTCCATGAAGGAATCTGAACTAGGAGGAGGAGACAGGAGTTCTTGGCTGCACTCTTTTGCTAACATCATTAAGCCATTGCCATAAGATTGTATGAAGATGCACCACCCAAGAAATTTTAGATAAAAGGTCACAGTTTGACACCGAATACAGGGCATATATATACACATCCATTCCATTTCACAGAGCATCCACTCTGTCTCCAGGCACAGCTGCAGGACTCTTCATAAATAAATAACCTCGTGAAAGACAGATTATGTTCCTCGGATATCAATCACTGGTAAATATCGTGTTCCTACTTACGGTGTAAGAATACTAAATGGAAACTCATGAAGATTTCAGATTGCCATTATATTTACAGTCCTGGGGCTTACTGCTGAGAATTATTGGATGTCTTTGCCTCTGAATGTGGGCTAAAAGCTGCAGTGGGATACTCATTTCTAGCTTGCCTCTCAGATTTTTGAATCAATGTTGATCGTACTTCTTAAAACCCTACCTCTGAATCACTGTAAATATTGCAAAAAGATTCCAGTCTTTGTCAGATGGGGTCAGTGAGGAAACAAAAGCCCAAACTCATCCTTTCCTGATTCTATATCTGGAAAAAGTTTTGGACCAAAGTGTTCTGAGTATCGTGTGATTACAGGGACTAAATGCAGCGGGGGAGATGGAGGGAAAAATATATCAAAAAGCACCTGGAGTGTTAGAGTGCCTTCTAGTAGCTGCACAATGAAAGGACAATTATTTCATTCCCTTTCTTCTACTGGGTCATCAGCTCTTTTTCTGTCAGTGGTCAGACATTCCCCAATTCCAGCTGCAAATAATACATCCCTCCATGTGCTGACATCAAGAAGGAGGGTTGGTTTAACTCTGAATTTTTGCCATCTTTCAGAGGCAGCGAGTCCAATTTCTTTGCAGTTTGTTTGAATACTTCCCTCACCAGCCAGTGTTCTGCACTGGCCAAAATAAAGGTGTGAGATTGTTTACAAATTCAAGAATTCTGTGTTGGAGACTCAGTGTTTTGAATGAAGCCATAGTTGTATGTTCTGAGATTACTCTGATTTTTTCCAATGTGATTGCAGCTGCTATTTCATTCTGTATTAATTTTGGCGTATTTATAAATAATTCTTGACAGGTTTCAATGTACCTTTTTCATATTCTGTTACATTCTGTTTATTCTTACAGTGAAAAATATAGTTAGAATATACAGATTCCCCTCCCACCCATTATTTAGTATATCACAGATTAGCTTGTGATCTTTTTTATTGAACTATAAGGTAAAACTCAAAGCTTGCTAAATACTCTTTGTTTTTAATTATTATTTTTATTAGGGAATGTATAAAGATAAAGGGATATCTGTTATCATTTACCTTCTTAACGTAATTGCTCTTATTTTAGGATTGGATTACTTCAGTTCTGTAGCATTCTCATTAAATAGCAAAAGGATGATCACAAACAGAGGAGTAGCCCAGCCACAGAACAGTATCAGCAGAGCCAAAACCACCTTGGCCAAAATGTGGGCTAAGAGGAGTACACAGCACTTCATACCCTGGTTTTGTCCAGATACCCTGGAAGTAGACCTATGGAGGTTATCTAGCCAAGACAACCAACCCAGCAAGAGAGCCACTGGAGCTTGGTGTAGCCGTCTTTATCCTTAATGATAAGGAGCAGTGGGCTTCAGGCTGACCAAAATTCAGATGTTTCTTGAGGGATGATTGTTTTCAACTGGCATATAACAAATATGGTTTTTTTCCTCAAGTTTTTCTTATTTCTGTTTTGAGTTAAAGCTGCAAAAAAATAATTTTAATGTGCCTCTTCATTTCTAATTTTTTGTGGTAATGTTCTACTTCATAAAACATTGTGGTTAGTACACCATGGCCTTCATAATATAGCCGCCTGAATTTTCCAAGAAGATTGCTTCAATGTGGGGGAAAGCTTATTATTTTGCTATTAGTTTCTATTACAGAGTAAATAATTTCCAGATAAGAAGTGATTTAGCTTTCCACAGAAATGCACAATGTTTTCAAATGTAGAAATCAGAAGCTTATTTTTAATACTTCTACGAATCACTAGGAGAAAGCCATTTATGAATTGAAAAAGAGGGGTAGAGACTTTTTAGAGGTATATTCAGCCAATTTTGATTCTCTTAAATTGTCTTAGGTTTTTTCAAGCATTTTTCTTCAGTGGATTCATATTTCAGACAGTATTTCTGACAATCTATTTTATGCTTCATTGACCACAAGGTTTGAAATTCTAGTTCATATTGGCACAGTTGTGTCAAATTTGTAGTGATAAATGGATAACTTTTTTTATTTTAAATAGCTCTCTTGTTTAATTTGAGATCTGTAATTTTTTTTTCTGGTTCATTACTTCTGCTATTTTTCTGTCTAGGGAAAACTGATCAAAAGAGACAGAGGGATCAAGGTGCTTTAGACTTGTCCATGTGAAGAAATGGATTGTCGAAGGGAGGGTAAATGTACTCATGCTGTCTATTCATTTTGCTTTAAGAGAATTAATGTTGTAGTTTTCTGAATTTATTTTTTTTAGCAAACCAACACTGCTACTTTTGGGAATCTGTTTAAAATGTGCAACCCAGGATTCATTAGTGGGCAGAATGCTTGCTAATGTTATTTTCATAAGCAGAGATCTTTTATTTAGGTGTATCGTGAATTAAATTTCTTGAATTTCAACAGAGTAGTAGTGTTGCTAAATTATAACCTCCTCATACTTAAAGTGATAATACCTCCTATCATTATTTAAGTATGTTCCACTATCTAATTGTAAGGCAGAGGAAGCTGAAGAGGAAATTAAGCACTGAGAAAATGCTTCTTTTTTAGCATTTTCTCTATTATTCTTTATCCATTTCATAACAAACCATATATCCTCAAAAATGAGCCCTGAATCTAAAGTTATTCGTGTTGCTTTCCTAACTACAGAAGTTTGCATTTTATATTAATCATGCAAGATAATTCTGATCTCAGTCCTTAAGATTGTGTAGATTTTTTTTTTTCCATCTCTTTTTTCTTCAAATTGGTGGAAAATATTCCTAGATTTTCATATGCTGTAATATCTGGGAGAGTCCACTTCTTATAGAGACTGCAGTTAAATAGAAAGGACACAGAGTGGGTTTATAATGTGTCAAGAGGCAAAGAAGGGAGTTGCCTACCTGTGGCCAATGAATAGCTTGAGAGAGCTCAAATGTTATATTTAAAAACAATACAGAAAAGTAATTATTCCTTAAAGTGGAATAAAGAACTTGCTTCTGAAACCAGTGAGTGACAATTTAAAGACACGGTGTGATGAGGAATAGGACTATTCCCCTTATATGGGTCTTTGGCTTGTATGTACTCGTGTGTTACATTTCCTTGTGTATATTTTGTTGTCAACTATTCAAATTCCTGCTTTTTGTGTGTATAAAATCTACACGTGTTTGTTTTCACCACAAAAATCTATTTGGCATGTGTTTTGATTGCCATTTGTCCAGGAAACCATGATAGTGAATCATAAACTATCCTGAGTTGGAAGGGGACTCAAGGATCAACTCCTGACTCCACATGGGGCACGTGAAAAGTTAAACCATATGTCTAAGAGTATTCAAACACTTCTTGAACACTGACTGACAGACTTGGGGCCATGACTTCACTGGGGAGCTTTTTTCATTTCTTAATCACCTTTTTAGTGAAGAACTTTTTCCGAATCACAGAGTCAAAGAATACCAGGTTGGAAGGGTTCTCCAGGATCACCTGGTCCAACCACTCTTAGCATAAGCCCTGTCTCAACAAGATGGCACAGCCAAAGTGCCCAGTGTTGGGGAAATCACCACTTCTCTGAGGAGGTTATTCCAGTGCCTGATTGTTCTCATTGTGAAAAATTTTCCTTGTGTGAACAATCAGAATCTCCTCGGGAGGAACTTGTACTTATTACACCTTGTCTTTTCCATGTGACTGTTTGTAAGAAGTGTTATAGAAGAGCTTCATTTCGCAGTGGTTTCAAAAATCTGATTGTTTCTAGAAATGCTAAACTGTTGTGTTACAGTACAAACAGAAAATCTTTTAGTTAAGAAAAGATGAAATGTTTCAACTGGCACATGTTGATGTGCAACTGTGTGTGTATATATACATATTCATATATGTAAAACACAGTCTTATGTATATAATACTTATATCATGAGTAAGTGAGAAATATAATACTTACATCATGAACTGTGATAATGTGCTAAAACCTGAGTGGAAATTCCAGAATGACCAGCTGACATTTTGTCCTTAAAATTCTGGTGGAAAAGCTACTGTTTTACCATTTTTTTTACTGTTACAAATTCAAGAAAGCTGTCTTTCATTAAAAGTGAGAATAAGGGGGAAATAAAAGTACAAAAACCCCTTCTCTTCGGGTTTTTTTTGGCATAGCTTACTGTTGGATTTCAGCAGGCATGTGCATTTGAGGAGATGTTGGTCTGTATTCCAAAGTGTGCTGACCTTACCACCATAAGCTATTGATATCATAAAATGCCTCAAATACTATTTAGACATGAGATCACTATCCCACTCTCAGATTTGATTCTATTTGGCCAACAAGTTAAAAAATCACCGTACCTAGAAAAAAACCCCGTGATCTCATTAAGCCTAATTTCCCCAGAAATCAGGCCAAAGTGTTAAGACAAAAAGATACAGTGTTTTTGAGAAGGGAATTTAGAAATAACATTTAGTGTTTTCGAAGAGAACTGAAGATTTTTTTGGGCTGGGAGTGAGGATTGATTTCTGGTGAATCGCATATATAATTCGTCAGTTGTCCTCATTTATTTTGATACTTGTGAATTTGTAACATAGGCAGTGACACTTTAAAACAAAATGCTTCTCCTCCTCTTCTTTTTCTCACTGATTTTCTTTAACTTCATCTGTGTTGACAGAAAGGAGTTGGAAGGAAGGAAACTTGGACGAATTTATCAGTCATAATGGGAGAAGAAAGACAAGGAAGAGCTTCTAATGTTTTAGTATGCATTAGAATGTTAATAGACAATTTTCGTAATTAAATAAAAACATTCTGGTTTCTAAGTAGTGTGCCAGTTTTCAAAATGCAAGTATTCCTTGTTGTCTCTTACTTGAGAGATATAAATCAATTTGTCTACTAAATCCAGGAGATGTCAAAGCACATGTTTTATTTATCATGGTGTGTTCCTCTATTTGTCTTTTCTTTTATTGAAAATGTGGTTTGGTTTGAGATTTAAAATTGTTAATTTTCTACCCTCTCTCTCTACTTGAATGTCCTTTATTTTCATGTGCAGTCAAGGAAGCATGAATATAAGCTTCCATGCTGTGCGTATAAATAACTCCTCTAGCAACTGGAAAGAATTAAAATACGGCATTAGCGGCAATAGCTGCATTAGTTGGAATGGTTTACCCAGGATATGCTAACTGATAAACTTGTATCTATTTAAGAAAGATCTAATTAGGATCCTTTTGTTACATAAACTAAACCATATTATTATAATAAAACATACAAAAAATAATGAATAGAACATAATTTTTTATTATTTCATTCAAATGAGATGACTTAAAGGTTATTTCTACATTTTAAGCATTTAGTTTCATGATACTTCCCAGCAATTCACCAATTATAATGCCTCAAATGTTTGCCATTATTAAGAAACATTTAATGTAAGATTAGATCAGTCATAAATATTTTATAGGGAGAAAATGTATTATTTCAGGTACATTCCAACATCTTTATGCCTGTAATTCTGTGCATCTGCATACCAATATAAGGGATGCTCTATTAGCATATTGCACTCCTACTACATCCTTCTGTTGTGGGTGAGTCAGTCTTGAAACAATCTGAAGATTGTTTCAATTTTGTTTCCAAAGTCAGCAAGATGCATTTTGGGATGACTTTTCTTCTCTTTCCCTGCTGCTGTCATCTCAGCAACCTTTGAAGTTATGGCTGTTCCCAGGCATCTGAAGATCTGTCCTTGCCTGTCCATAGCATGGTTCTGCCTGGTACAGTAAGGGACAGGTCTGGCAGCCTCCTTGTTGTTTTTCTAGGTAGCACTTAAGAGACCACTACGACAGATATGCCATTTTGGCTTATTTTTAATGAAAAACTGGAGTACTATGATGTCTTAAGTGACGATGTGGGGTTTTGAAGGGCTGTGGCATGGAGGTGCTTTGCTCAGAACCTTTAATCACTGTTGAGGCATTGGTTTTCCTTCCCAGGGAAGACAAGGTTTGCACCATGGCAGTCCCATGTGAGTAGGGAAAATCAGTCTTCATGACTCAAGCCAGTGAAGGGGAAATTGGAGGGAAGGAAACTGCATTTCATTTCATATTTAACAGCCTATTATGGCAGGATGGCTGCAAACATAAATATTTTAATTTTTAGGCACACATTTTAAGGAAAAAAAAAAAGTGAATCTTCTGAGGAAACAAGACATATTCTGTAGGGGTTTTCCCTCATCATTCTCTTTGCCTTTTGTAGTCAAGGAACTGCATACCACTCGCTTCTGGTGCATTGTGCCCACATCCCTCCTGACTATACTCTCATTTTTATGACCCAAACAGCAGTTCCAAAAGTTCCTTTCTCAGGGGCTTATGACAGGTATCTGGGTTGTGACTCACCTGCGGCAGTCCAGGTGTCCCATGGGTTGGTGACCACACAGCTGTAAGCACCCCCTGTCTCACAGCAAACGGACCTTAACTGAGGAACTCTTGGTGTGAGCCCTAAGCAGGAGCTGGACGCGGGCAGCAGCAGCAGGAGCAGCCTGGTGTGGAGCTTCCTAGAGAAACTCACATTTTCACAAAAAGTAACACACCTCAGAAGACCTGCTTGGTAAGATTTCTCTGCTGTGTGCTTTAGGGCTGTTCTTCACTGTGGAGGTTTAATAAGCTTGAAGGAATCATAGTGTCTGCTCTGGAGCCTGTCTGCTCCGGAGCCTGTCTGCTCCATTTATTCTCTTGCTATCTGAGGACAAAACAGTGCTGGGTGATTCTGTTTGGATCACACATTAACCAAATTTCTGTCAATGACTTAGAAATAATACTAGCTGCTAAATACAGAATAGTGTTTCACATAACCATTTAAAACTGTCAAACCAAATCAAATTAACAATAATTTCTTAAAAGGTTGTTTTTTAGTTTACATCTATCCTCTGTTTTCTGCAGTTTTGTGCATCTATAAATTCTGACAAGTCTGTTTTTGTTGACAGGCAATATTGGTCTTCCTTTGAAAGTTTGATTTGCTTCCCATGAGATTTCTTGACATATAGTAGAAGTTTAGTTATAATTTAAGCTTAAAAAATCCCATCTTGACTGTTTCATTGCCTCTGTGATAACCTTAAAAATCTGTGTGATCCACATGCTACCACATGGGTGTTGAAGCAACAGCATTTCTTTTAAAAATGAACGTGATTATTAAGAAAGATAAGGGACTAAAATAATAAAACACAAAAATATATATATTCTCATGTAGAACATAGGATTCTTATAGTTTTAAAATAGTTTTAGCTGTATACTTGGCAAAACTTCTTAAAATTTTATTTTCATTTAGCTATGGGTTCCCATTAGTCATCTATACTAATGCAAGCAGCAGTCCCCATTCAATGCATAGAAGGCTTTTTTTAAGTTGTAAGGGTAAGAATAGTGTCTTTGCTTTTCTAATTCTCCCTTTTTTTGGCAAACAGGTATTGGAAAGAGGGAGAATAGTCTGGCAATATCCTCTCTGGGTGCTTAATGAAATGCTGTTAAAAATCAACAGTATGACAGGATTTATTTCCTTCCAGCAGATACGAAAGAAATACAAAGTTCTTTACAATAGCACCATTTTGCCATTTATTTGCCTTTTTTCACTGCATGATAAACACAGTATTTCTTGTGTAAGAAGACCATTTCTCTTCCTCATACCCCCTGTAAAGTAATAACAGACATTGGTTCCTTGGTACCAGTTCCGCTGGTACTAATGAAATCTCTTCTACTGATTTACCTTGTCGTTAATTTTACTTTGGAGCCTTGGAATGACATAAACATTGATTAAAACTTTTCATAGGTTTTGTGCCTGAGCTCTTTCCAATGTTGCCTTCTTTGGTGCATACATTCAGGCCACAGCCTGTCCCTCTTTAGGGGTGTGTGTTCGAGGTCTCTCCCTTTCACCAGAAGTCTCTTTTGACAATACCTGTGGGAAAAGTGTGTTTAACCCCTCCACCCTAAAGTTAAATTTCAGCAAAACTAACAGTTCAGAAAGTGATTAATGAGGGTGGTAAACTGGCTGACAGGGCAGATAATATTGACTTCATCAACCTGTTTAACTAGGGAACTGGGTAATAAAACCCATGAAAAATAAATGTAAGCTCTAATGCTTCCTTCTCATGTGGTATGGGAAGTGGGAATCACTCACAGTAAATTACAGTTCCAAGGAAAATGTATGCCATTATGATAAATGTAATATAAATAGGTAGATAGCCTGGCTTTCACTGCTGCCTTTCACTAAGTCATTGTCCCCCCCAGACTGGCTGTACTGTAGTGATTCACAGATAATTTCTTGTAATGAATGAGCAAAATTCTGGTGGAACTTGGAAATTGGAAGTAAAGTTTGTTTTTAAAACATTTATTTCTGGTAGTGATACAGTAGAAGCTGAAACTAAAATAAGAGCAGAAGTCTCCTCCTTTTCTCCTTCAAATTCTTTTGGAAAGAATGCAACATTTGACTCTCACATCTTATAAAGGTCTAATAAGGCCAATGTCCCTCTGTTTGAAATCTCCATCTTAATTAATTTAAAAAACTGAGGAGCTATTTGAGTTTGTACGTTGTTTGAACCAGAAGTTGGAGATTAGCAGTCTCACCTGTGATAGTGCTTGTCTGCACCTTGGAAGAGAAACGAAATTGAAAGAGCTCTTAAATTTAGGTTTAATTTTCTAATAAAAGTAAATTTTTTTTGAAATTCAAGTCAGGAAATGGAAAAGTTAATGTTCTCAGGATAACACTAACTCAGCTTCTTTACACAAATAGATTTTTTTCCCCGGTAGATTTCTAAAGCTTATTATATTACCATTTGTTTTGCCCTGCATGGAAGAAATTTCCTTCCTTGCAAGGTATACACTGCCTTCTGTACACTGTCAATAGCTAAACAGTACTAATAGCAATGATTAAAGTATCAGATGTACAGTTCAATTAGTAGAAGTGGATTTTCATTTCCTGAGTCTTGATTGGGGATGATATTGATGTAACCTTAATTTTAACTGTGTATATGTTTTGAAATGTAAATACAGAACAACACATCCGGAAAATGTCACCAGGCATGAGTGAGATGTGCTAGACTGTGTATCCCTCTGACGCAAGAGCAAAAAGCAAGGAAATAAGCAGCTAAGTCACTCGATATCCTGTGCTTCACTCAGGTCTGCATCGCAGCCTTATCTTCCTCCCTTTCATCACACACAGCTCACATATCATTACCCTCCCCCGCCACGCAAGCAATTTTTTTATCAACCACAATTATTATTTGCCAACACACTGGATAGAAATTGTAGAACTGAAGTTTATGAATTAAAACTGTCATGTAGTTCAACTGCACTCTGCATATTTCTGCTCATGAGTTGTGCTGGCTAGTGCAAGCTAGGTGATGAGATCATGTAGAAGGATTTTTAAAGTTCTTCTCAGGGTTTTTCTGCACTTCTGAGATCTGAAGAGGTGTCCTCAGCATTGAGTGTGCTGCCCTCTGCTGCTGTGTCCCTGCTCGTTGTAGCCTCTGCTCTTGGGGAGCATCCCTCCTCCGGGCCAGGAACCTCTTTGCATGACCAGGGCTGATGGAGATGAGGTCAAACAAGAAGCAGCAAGATGCAGGTCTGCCTACAGCATAGCATGGGAGCAGGCCAAGGGCTGGAGCTTAAATACAGCTCCTAAGCTGAGGGGCAGAGGCAGGTTCCTTGTAGCTCTTTTCCCAGCAGCCTATCCAGGGTTACCCAGCAGTGCTACTGGAGCTAGCCATGAGCACAGGCAACTAAAGCCCAGGATGGGCCAGGGGGAAGGCTGCAGGATGCCTCTGTGCCTCAGGCAGGGGTCTGTCATAACCTATCTCTCTAGAGAGGAGTGTATCAATGTAAATAGAGTTTAATTACTGTCTCTTCCTTCCCTGTTGAGAAATGGTGAAAGACTGGAACTAGGACATTTGGAATTGGCACCAGGGGGAAATTATCCCAAGTAGCATTTGTCTTTTATTGGCCACTTCTGAAACCCATACAGTGATATTTACTATCATCAGAAGAGAAAACGTGGGTCTGAATATTGCAGATCTGATGACAATTCTGATCTTAGTGACTAATGCTCTCAGGGGAAAGGGAGGAGGTGATTCCTTGTGTGGGAAAATAGAGGTGAATGAAAACTGAGCTGGAGAAAAGTCAACTTTGAGGATGCTTTAACATTCTCAAGTCTTGCAATAGACCTATTGCAACTCCAGAACTTCTGCTCGGATTTTAGAAAATAAACTCCCATCCAGTATTTGACACTTTTGCTGCTCCCTGAAATTGTAAATTTTCCCCTCCTGTCTTAAGGTTCATGAACTACAGTAGCAGCCTAAATATTTCACCTTTCTTTTGTCATTTTGTTTCTGTAGGAGTTGGGAAGCTGAGTTGTTTAACATATGGAAAGTGAATAATTAAGAGACCTTGATTCCTTCCCTAATGGATGTGAATGCCAAGAGTAGCTAATAATGAGGAGGAGACTTGCATTTGTCGATTTTTATTAAGAAATGCAAGAAAGAAAGGAGAGAAAACTGGTTTTCTCCTTTGTTTCCTCTGGAAAAGAATAGCAAATAGGCTGTGATATTTCTAATATTGGTCAAAGAAGAGGATATATTACAACAATATAATTCCATAGGTTCATTAAAGAATGGCTAATTGAAGGCCAAACAGCTCAAAAATGTGCCCTCAGGACTCTTTGTCCCTGCAGTTCATCACGTGGAACCGTAAGTTTTGCTTCTTCTCAGTATTAATAAGGTGATCCATTTTATTTCCTAAAAATGAATTAAAGATGGTGAATTTTCCTTTTTATAGAAAGATAGCAGAAAGAATACCAGAAAAGACCAGGTCTAGAACTGTTATTTGGGTATCTTTCAGTCTGTGAGGAGGACCCCTGTGGTGTTATATTCAGAGACATTTATTCACTGTCTCAAAGTGAATCTTTTCTCAAAGATCTAAATTTCAGTTGTCAAAACCTTCTTCTTTCAGATATAGCAACAGAAGACTTTAAAGCCATGGGAATAACTTTTGGCTTGAATTTAAAAGCATATCTCCAGGGACTATAAACTCAAATCAGACTGCTTTCTACCCAACAGATTCGGCAGGTAATACAATATAGTTCAGAAATTCTTTTCAAAGCCAGGCCTTGCCCAATCCACCACGACACGCACTGTGAGTGAAAGAAGAACCCTCAGTACTCCAGACAGACACACACAACCCCTTTTGTTTATATTCCCTGGCATTGGTTCTTTTTCACTCTACATCAGGTTTGCGTGTCTTTAGCCACTGGCGCTTGTTTCCATCTCTCTTGTAAACTGAGTTACTCATACCTGTCTCTTGGTTTCATGGTACGCAACACTTTTGCTCCAACTTTGCTTCCTTTGTTTTGGCTGGTATGCTTTAGAATTCTCAAAGTGTTTTCCTGTTTCAGATGAGGAGGTCTCTGAAAACACAGGCCAGTCATCACAGCTTGATGCAGCATGACACTTTTGCTGGCTGTGAATGTGCTGAGGAGCTGTTAACATGAAGGTTTTACATCTCTGTATAACACAGATGTGTGTGTACAGTTCTGGCTATGGCCAGTGTGGTGCATACCCACACAATCTTCTCTGTGTGGGCCTCCCTGATTCATGAGGTTTTCTCCTACACAAGAGGTTTCTGGGACCTTGACCGTTCATAATCATTATTAAACATTAAGGAATGATAATCCAATGTCCTCGTAGGCATTAATTATCATTTTGGTTTCAACTGTGTTGCGCATACGTTGTGTTCATCTCAGTCTAAGGACTTCTGTAGCACTGGCTGCTGTTAGATATCAGACAGAAGATGGCCTTTATGGGTGATGTACTTCTGTTTCTCAGAAAGCTGATGTTCTGAAAGAAGCTTTGCTCAGCCTTCCCGCTGCAGTGCCGTAGCAGTCACATAATACTTCCAGGGAATGGAATACGGGGGGGAGCATGTGTTAAAATGCTTATGGGAAGGACATATAGGTGTCATTAACAGAAATAAATTAATCAGTTATTTTTACATATGTTGAAAAGGAGCAGCCTAAAACAGCAGTTCATCCCATCATGGGCAGCAGCACAACCATGATGTACTATTTTACCAAACCAGAGAACTCATCCTATCCAAGTCTTCACTTGTATCACACTGTGCAGTGTTTTTTATCCAGCATACACATTAAAAAGGAACAGAAACAAAACAAAAAATCCACAAACCCTCAAGGTCAGTCAGTCTAAATAATGACAGGCAATACAAATGCATTTTTATACATAAACAGAAAAGGAGTGGGGAAGGTCTTTCTCATTATGCCAAATGGCAGTCTGGCTATGATTTAATGCATTTGAAATTAAGTCTGTCTCTTCAGCTGTACATTTTTACTAGGTCTGCAGAACAGACTGGCAGACAGTGTGAGCAGATGCTTCTGGTTGGATCAGGATAAATTTCTTTGTGCTGGGTTTTTGGTCTGATAAAATCTTTTGAATTTTTTTGCAGGATGACAGCAGCAGTGAGCTTTAGGTGTTTTCCAGATGAAGTGTTGGACCAAATGAATCTACTGGTGTATGATTGTAGGGAGTCTGTAAAGGCAGGTTCTGTTTAAAGAACTCTGCTTACTGCATAGGTAAAGAACAAATATGACTCTGACTTCAATATCTTTCTCCTTCTTTCAATTTTCCCGTGGACCCTAAAATATGTCATTTTTCTTGTGAATTCTTGTGATTTTTTTCACCCAGTCAGTGCAACATCTGGTCCTTTAGGGATTTACAGTATGTGAAATCAATACCTTATTTCATTAAATAACCCAAAGAAATGGAGAATATGGTTTGGCATTTTTTTCTTCAGAATCAGAAGTAGTAGTAACCTACTCTTTTTCCTGCTGCCTTATGTGTGTGGCTGTTCCTGGACAGTTCTAGTGGTAAGATATTTATCAATAGTCAAACTCATAAAGTCCCAGATCCCTGTTTCTATCCCACAAGCAGACCCTGATGACAATGACCTTTTCCTGAAGAGTGTGGAAAACATATTTTGCAACCATCTATTATGACCTGTTGTCTATCATACTTCAATACACAACAATCAAAAAGCACCTCCAGAATGACATGAGACACAGTATAGCCAAATCATGGCTGGGCATTGTTGACTGATATATTAGAGGTGTGATTAATTATTGTTGATATAAACAGTTCAAAAGTTTAGCTTTTTACTTTAAACCAGAAAAATATCTAGAATCCCTAAAAAGTGATTATGCTTGCTTAAAAATCCAAATAAATTGAATTTATTAGAAAGGAACAACAACAACAAAAAGAGTTTAAAATGCCCTTCTTGATAATTCTCTGATTTTTCTTTGTTCTTCTTTTTTGTTCCTTTTCTTTTTTTTTTTTTTCCCCCTACTTAGAAGCTTTGTTATCTGGATCTTTAGTTCTTCCTGCTCCTTTCATATCTTAGCTACTCTTTCAGCAAGAGTTTATGGCCTGTGAGCCAATTGCCTTTTTCTTCTTTAATTATGGAAGCTGAAGGCCACTTTGTCTGCCCTGAGTGCATAATTGAAGGAGGACCATGCCTGCTTTTTTGTTCCTGCCTAGCTTGCCAAGAGATTGGTGCACTGCACAGAAGGGACAACATCTTCTTCGGTGATTTCTTTTTAACTAGCATCCCGAAGTAAAGGGGGGAGCCAATAAGGAGATTATAGTACTCTGTCCCTTATTTAGGAAGGATTGTAATGGCCTACTCTAGGTTAAGTATATGTAGAATGTTCTTCAGTTTTTCTTTTACATTGGCAGAAGATATGGAAAGTACTTTTTAAGGAGTTCACTTAACATATCCCATGTCTCTCTCTTTTTCCCCATACTAAAGGGGGAAAGGGGTTATATTCACAAAGAAATCGCCTACTTTTTACTGTTTCATCACTAAGTGATTTTTTTTCCTCATAGATTTGTTTTGAAAGAAGTGTATGTGTGGTCACTGCAAGCTGGTTGTTTGGCCTTTTATGTGCTATTCCTATAAATCAGTCAGAATGTGACTTTGAACAATAATTATCTCCATGCAAGTTTTATTATTTATTTGCCTTTGTTTAATATATTTACCCAGTTTGATATCTGAATGAGTCATTGTTTTATAGAAGGCATGTCTTTAAAATTATTCAATACAGCAATAAGATTTCTAAGCAGGGAATTTGAATTACTCTTACAGTATTTATGCTAAAATGACAATCAGACACTCTAGTTCTACCCTGAGATACTTGCTAAATTGGTAGTGGGATTGAACTTGGCTCTGACTTTTCAGAACATGCAGACTTATGACTGAGTCATGAAGAGTGAACTGTCACATATCAAAGCTTAATTATTGCTTAAGTTTATTCTTCAGTCATTCTCCTCTGATTTGCTCATACTAAAGGAAAGATATTTCCTGTTGTGATGCCTTTTATTTTCCCAGAAACAAATCCAATGATGCCAAAGGAAGCTGTGGTTGCAGTTTAGTGACAGAATACAAAAAAAATGTGATAATTAAGTTATGCTATGAATATTGGTTATAAATTGTGTTGTCTTATGTAAGCACTTGGGACTTCTGTTGTCTTTTTCTTTCTAGTGCATCATTTTTTCACAATATTGGAAGCTTGGCCATGTGCAGAGATTCTCTTATCTAAGGATACCAGCTGTTTACTGGAGGATGAAACTAGTTGTTCCTTTCTCAAGCAATGTCTGTCACAAGGAGACAAAAATGTGTGTATGACTTGATTTGTTTTCATAATGACGAATGTAGTTTAGTTAGGAAATTGATTATAAAAATAGAAACCAGGCTTTGAAAAGCAATTTGAAGATATGGTGTAGATCTGTTATGATCATTTTAAGGCTACTGAGAATATTTCACTTAATGTAGTTAATCTTTTTAGTGTCTAGCAATAATGTTAATGTGGGAAGCCAACGTTGAGAGTAGGATGCATGCTTGATATGCACCCAAATTATATGCTAACTACTTAATGCATTATTTCCATGGAATGAGTACATAGAATGCAAATGTAATATAAAGCTGAGACATTAATCTTCTTCAGAATATACAAGTATCAGCACAGAAGAGCAGTAATCTCATTTAGGCTTTCTTCGAGAGAAGATTTTGACTCTATTGGTTTAGAGGCATAAGCAACAATTTGAGAGTCAGGATCTATCAGATTCAGGCTACCCTTGAACCATGTTTCAAATCCCAGCCTTGAAATATCTCAAAGTCTAGGCTGGAAGAAACATTCCTTGTAGCAAGGGAGTACTGTCTTTGTATTACCCAGACAGGGACTAGGCTGTGTGTCATGCTATTTCTCCACTCCTTCATGTGGTCAGTCTTGCTCACTGTATTAATTCTGACCAAATTAAGGAAGCATCCTCTCTGTAGCTATGGAACAACTCTCTGTTGATATCAACAAACTACGTGGTGTTTATTTTACAAACTGTATGCACATTGCCTAGGCAGACCAGTTACTTCAAATTCGCTCAAGGCTTTGATTATGCTCTCAGTACACTGCTGACTTCTTTGAAAGTTCTTCCACCAGATGAGGAAATGAAGCAGGTGTCATTTAAATAAGGAAGTATATGAGAAAAGTAAAATTATCTTGGGCTTAAATATGTTTGCTTGCCTTTTAGCATGCTAGAATTGTAAACTTTCAAGTTCTCTCGATTCAGTGTTGTGTTTATACATTCACTTCTGTGGTTATTTTGCTCTCTTGACAAATGTAACAGGGAGGCAAGAGAGGCACTAACAACTAAGGAGGCAGCAAGTATATTTTAGCATGAGACTTGATTTCTGTGATTTAGTTTAATCAAAATCAGTATGGAAATGCCTGTCTCTGCTTTTGAGTTTTATTAGTCCATGTAAAACTTTGCCATTTCATCTCTTTACTTTGCCTGATGTATTTCATGATTGTGGCATAAATGAGTCCATATCTTTAACAGAAAAAAATGTTGTAGATTACGAGAAGATTCAATTTTCTTTAGAAAAAACCCAGACATATCCTTCTTGATTCTAAATCCTGAGTGTGAATCCATTGAAACAAATACCACTTTAGCTGGAAAGACCAACAGAATGTCTACAGATTCTCTGCAGGCTGAGTCTCTCTCATTCTATGAAGACCCAAGACTTTGTCAGGTCTCTGCACTTCTCAGGTGCTGCAATAGCAATTTTCAAGGACTCTTTTGGGATATTTGGATATACACTGTTGGACACATAAGACCTGAGATGCCTCATGGGTTTTTTTGTTTGTTTGTTTCCAATTCTGTTGTACCATTTTGCCACCCTGAGTACAAGACTTCCTTGGGAGATGGGAGGAGCTGCAGGTAGAGTTAGAGGTGATTGCCCATGTTTTATTAAACACCAGTTTTTGCAATCCTCCTACACAACGATGTCTTCAAAACATGTTGAAGAATTTAGTTAATCTGAAGCATGTTTAGCTTTGCATGCAAGTGGAGCTGTGGTTGTACGTAAAAGAATTTAAACAGAGTTGTCATACTAACATTTAAATCTTTTCTTTCCTGCACAGCACCACTGTGGGTGTGTTACATAAATTGCCACAATGGAGTGTATTTCAGATCCTTCATCTCAGAGGCCATCTGTCATTATAAGTGGCACATTCACCTGCCCATCACTTCTGCGGCAGTGTGTGCACTAGACAGGGTACATCCTGATGAAGTTAACAACAGGAGCAGCTCTTCATACAGCTGACTTTGGAAAGACTTAGTAATCAAGTCACTCTTTCAGATGGGAACAAACACCACAAATAGATTGTTCTTTCTGTCCAAGAGACACCAAATGCTTTCTGTATTGCTTCAGAAAAGAGCAAACTAGTTTCCCTGAGGGATATTTTTCTACTCAGTGGAATCCAACATCGCTTCTGTGAGCTCTTCTCTACTGTCCCTGACCCTTGACAGGTAATCACAGAATTCTAATAAGAAAAATGATCCTCAAGTCCTTGAATGGATCTAGACAGGATTCAGCATTTTTATGATTGTTAATACTTACATATGTCTCTCCATTTTCCTTCCACCTTTGTATTTTCTTTAACTTGAAAAAGTGGTAGTAAGACAGGCATGCCATTGACCATTTTTAATATTATTTGTCTGGAGTGTTTTTTTGGTTTGAGAATATGTATGCATTTCTGTATTTGTCTGACTTTTCCTTGTTCCATGTTTAATGCAAACTGTGTAAGTTGTTGAAGGATGAACTTGACAGTGTGGATGTGTGCTCACAATTTGCTCAAAGAATTCCAACTATGGGTCAGAGATTTTTCTTTCTAGTCCGTGACAATGTACATAACCTTTCTGTCTGCTGTAAAAGTTCCTGTCTGTAAAATGAGGTTTTACTTGCCTGCCTCACAGGCATGTTGAAGCTTAATTAGTGCAGGTAATAAATGCTAACTATTATTTTAAAAGATCTATTGCTCTCTAAAATGATCAAGTTTGGATCTTAATTCACAGCTTTATGAGCTAGGGTTCAGTGTTGACTACCTTAGATTTTCACAAAGCCTCTCCTGAATTTAATAAGGGATTTAACAAAACTCTTGAAAACACTTAGGATTCTTCTTAATACAAAGCTAACTTGTACTTGCATAAAACTCATAGAGCTGTGCACATTATCAGAGTTTTCTTGAATGACAGAGTCTTTGAAATGCAAATGTTGTACAGGTCTTCCTCATCTGAAGAATATATGGTTGTTATTGTATTACCATATGTAAAATGTTTTTCTGCAGATATTTTCTTAAATTGTTTTCTTCAGACTCTGGTATACAGAAAGAGCATCATTTAAAAATCACATTCATGTGGCGTTCTTTCAACATTTCATAAGTAAAAATAAATTACACAGTGGAAATTGATTCAATTTTTTTTAAGCTGGGAGAGCAAAGAGTAAAATATTGGAGTTTTGGGGTTCCTGGACTTGTGCCTCATCATGTTTAATCATGTTTAATCAATTTTTCAGCATTCCTTGGAAGATAAGCATTGCATTTCTTTGTTTTCTCTTCTTGTTTCAAACCTGCTCAAAGACTCAAAGAGATTGTACTTTTTTTTTTTTTTTTTTTAAAATGTATCAGAGGTATTTATGGAAAATTCTATCAATAAAGTTAAAATATTCAGTATAACCCCAAGGAACAATATGTGTTCTGCAAAGTTTAGAGAACAGTAAGAGGAGCTTTCTAGAGAAACTTTTTATCTGCTGTAAAGTTAGCTCTGTCTGTTTTGAATGTGATTTTCCTTTTTCTGCTCTTGCACTTTTTCTTGAGGCCACTTTTTGCTATTGTGGTATCTAATTAAAATTAACCTTACTTTATTCAGAGATTCTGAGAAAGTTCCTCCCATGAATTCTTCTAATCTAAGGGTTGTCTAAAGCTCCAAGACGAAAATGAGGTTGCAAGTGTCATTCTTTTTAATACGATGTAAGCTTCTTTGGTAGTGTTAAAAATCATCTCATCCTTGAGGTTCATGCAAGGCTCTGGGATTCTCCCAGAAGCTAAGAATCCTAGTAAATCTTGTTTCAATGTCTTTTTTCATAGTTAGGAACATTTTTGAACTTGCCTATGTAAATACACAACAATAAATAGAAAACAATAAAATAAACCCCACCAGAGTTCCCTTCATTTTAATCCTTCAAACAACAGTTTAACGTGTACTTGCTGATGTGCCAGAATTTGTGGTCGTGGTTGTTGTTTTCAGTGCATGCATTGTAGTAACTTCAGATAGTTGCATTCACAGCTGTGCCAGATGACGTACAGAAGTGGTCATGTATAAGCTCACACACATGTTTAAGTAGACACGGCTTAAAAAGGATTTCTCTCTTCGTGGTTAGTTGTTGATTTCCAAAGATAAGAAGGTGCCCTTGTACGCTGGTGCAGTTGTTAGGTACAACAGTAATGGCATTCAGGTTAGTTGTCTTCTAGCAAAAATTGCAATGTCTGAAAACCATCTTTTTAGGATGAAGAATGAAATATGTTAAAGGATTTTCTGTGTGGCACAGTTCTGTCTCTCCATCTATTTGAAGGGGAAAATCTGCATGTAAATTTTCTGCTAAACTGTCATAAGCAGTTAGGTATGTCCTTGATTCAGAGCTGACTCTCTTCTGGATGTATCTGATGCTTTCATTCATTAAGGAAGATTTCCAGCAAATGGTTTTATATGTTCATATTTTAGCAAGTTGAGATGTACTGAAAACAAAGCAGCAAAGCACTTCTATATTCTCTAGCACTGACCCAAACAAAGTAAGTGTTTAACTTTAGGAGCTTTAAACTGGCTCTGAATGACTGGTCTGACACTTCATGCTGCGCTTCCTGTACTTCAGTATTTCTTTTCTTGTTGGGAAGCAAGTGACTTCTTAGTTTCCACTTACTGTACAGGAGAAATATCTTCATGATCCTAAAGATAGTCTAAAAGGCTGTGTTATTTCTCTTTCTAAATACATATTCAAGGATCTCAATGGAGATTTTTGGTTGTCTTTCTCAGGAAATGATGGATATCTTAGATAGGGAATTCCTGATGCTAGTGGCTTTGGTTCTGACGAAACAAGTAGATAGAAAATACAGTACTTTCTTCTAGAGCTGGTGAGTAAGTAAATCAGGAGTTCATCTGGACATGGGGAAATGGAATGAAAATGCATCAGAGAAGTTCAGAGTTAGCACTAGGAAAAGGTTCCTCACCCAGAGGACGTTTGATTGCTGGAATGGGCTTCCCTGGGAAGTTGTCATAGCACCAAGCCTGACAGAGAACATTTGGATGAAGTGTTGTGGTGGTTCGGTCCAGTGTGGGACTGTCCGAGCCGCAAGGGACCCGCACCCCGAAAAGAGTCCGCTGGCTGGACCTCGCCGCAGGCTTGAGCCCTCAAGATTAGGGTGAGACACCACAAGGCCCTGTGATAGCATGCAAACTGTTCCTCCTCGTTGGTACCTCTTCTCCTCTCCCTACTCCCTCTATATAAGGTTATGTTCCTGAATGTTCTACTCCTTCTAACACCCCATTGGCTTTCTGTTCTTCCTCCCCGCCTCCCTTATACCTCGATTGGTTTGTTGAGAGTTCCTCCACCCCTGTACCAACCACTTGCCTAGCTGTGATTCATTCTTAAGAGTTTACTCCTCCCCTTTTGTAGCCATATAAAACCTTATGCCAGCCCCTGTTAGGGGCTCTTTGTGCCTGCTGCTACTGTTTTACCCTATAAAGAGCCCTTCCTGCTTCCCTTATCTCCTCCGGCACCTTATTCATCAGTGGGTGACACGGACTCTTTCGTGTGCCTCCGTGCACCCTCCCACTGTTGCAGACTGCACCAGCCGTCCTTGAGCCCGCAGTTGGGAAGGATGCGGTCGCCCGGCCACCCCGCTAGCCATGGTCTTGCCGCGTGCCGTGTCAATGAAGCTCTTAGTACTATGATTTAGTTATAGGTAGTCCTCTGAGGAGCAGAGTGTTGGATTTGGTGATCCTTATGGACTCTTCCAACTTGAGATATTCTGTGATTGAAGACTGCAGAGTTTTTGACTGATTTGAACTAGGACTGCAAACTTTAAAACATATTGTTGTTCATGTCTCATGGGAGGTTGCAGATTTTCAGTATTTGATTAAACACACTTTGTGTGGAGGATGGTTTTGGAAAATCAGAGAAAGTAGCAAATTGTTTTCCCCAGAAGCAAAAATTAAGAAAATGCTGTATGAGTGAAACAAGGATGCTTCTTTTATCTTTTAAAGTAGAATATGTGTCCAGGAAAAGTATTTTTATTTTCTTTTGTGGATAGTTTGCCGGCTGATATGTGGAAACCAATGATTATATAGTCTGTTTCTTTAGCTATGTACTCTGCTCCCCTACCCCTTTCCACTCTAATCTAGAGGATGAGAAAAAGGGTCTCATTGCTGAAGAACTGTTGAGGAAAGGGATTTCTCTGTAGATTTTTCTTTTTTTAAACTATGAATTTTAATGAATAAATGTGAGGTCTAAAAGTGTTGGCCTCTACTGCCTGAGCTAAAAGACAAACAGTGTCTGTGTGAGGTCTACCTGCAGTGTGACAGGGGGAAGGATTGTCACACTCTGAGCTTGACCTATTTTCCTTATTTGATGAAGAGAATGAGTGAATGTCCTGGATGCCCGTCAGCTGCGTGACTGAAGAATCATTTATATTAGAAGAGATTTAACTAAAAGAGTATAGCAACAAATATTTACTTACTTTAGTTAGCTCATTCCTGCTGTATTTAAGAGTTTTCTCCAAGGAGAATATGCAGAGCTGTGTGCAAAGAAGCATGAAATTCTTTTTTTAATGCAGACTGTTAGTCAACTCTTCATTTCAAATGCCCTGTTTAGTCTCTAAAGGTTAAAAAAAAAAATTAGTTTGTGTTTTCCTTCTAAAAAAGTAATTTCCTGAGGGTAACTTGGCTTAGGGAAAGACTGGGGATAAATTCAACAGTTACATACAATTGCCTTGTGAATCTTGCAGAAACCATTTGAACATCTTATGTATGTAAAGTTTGGAAATAAAATACTGTGAGAACATGATTTAGTGTTTCTAGGTAGGATGAAACTGACTTAAAAGATTTTTTGTTTTGGAAAAGACGAATTTCTTATCCTTACTGCTTCAAAAAAGATTTCATAGTTCTTTTTATTGATAAGTTATTTTTAAGGATCTGCATTTCCTCCTTGTTGCATAGAAATTCTCCTTGATGATTCAGGTTTGTGCTGAGGTATGTGTGCATGCAGGATTTTAAAATAACTATAATGTTTAAAACCGAGAGTGTGAAAAGTCATAATCATATTGGAAAGTCAGGGTTCTACTCACTAATGTTTAGCATGGGTTATTTTTTTTTCCCCAATGCATTAAAAATCTGCACAAAGACAATATTTATCAGGTGAGTCAGGTAATGTTGATTACTTGAACATAGTGCCTAATTCTCTCATTAAATGGTCCTTGAGAGTGTTCTGGGGGAAATAGGTGTGAAGTGTGGGTTCAAATTCTATCAGGTTTGCTACAAGGGACAGTTTAGTGGCTGCTTGGCAAGGGGTAACAGGACTTTAGGGAGCTCATCTAGCCCACCCTTGTGTCCCAGGGCAGCAGCAGCTGTCTCTGCATCTTTACAAAACTGCTGCATCTCTCTGTACCAATTTTGGCCAGGACCACTTGTGGACTATGTCAGCAATCAACACAATCTTAGTAACTCTCAGCTTTTTATTTACATTTAGTCCTTTGCTTACATCTTGCTGCAAATTCTTTTTCCCAGTAAACCTTATTGTAAGTAGTAACATACTTTATGCTCACAGTTAGTGCCTATTTAGTGGCTGTGGATTCCTATTGATTTTAATAACCCAACAGCAAAAGTCAGTTATATAATTTCCTGTATAAATAGATGACAATAAAATAGGGAGCTTGGTAGCTTTCTGTAGATAATCTGTTTGGAAGTCAATAATTGTCATGAATGCATCCAAAAGAAAGTAGTCTGTTTTTTCTCTTTTTTTTTCCCCCCGTAAATTAAAATATCTGTTAAACTCTACCATATTCTGTGGGTTTTTAAGATATTTGTCCATGTGAACTTTTCCATTTTTGTATGAAAGTAAGGAAACTCATTATTTTTATAGTCACCTGAAAAATTTCCAGCTCAAAAAGTTTTTGTAATATATTTATCTCTACAGGAATCCAGTATTTTGAATGTTAGACCATTTCTGACTCACAAGTCAGAATCTTGTGAGTTTCACAAGTATAGAAACTCCTGAGAGTGAAGGAAATGGCTGGAGTTAACCACACACTCAGTTTCTATTAAGCTGGTTAAAAGAGGGGTAGAGAAATACTGTGCTTGCATTCTGCAACCTAAAGACTACATTTTTAAAGGAATGATAACTGAATAGAGGTGTTTACTTAGCTGAGTTCTGTTTTGTTGAGAAGATAGTGGTTTGTTTAGTGAGGGGTTAAACAGAAACTAATCCTTTAGGCTTACTTTGAAAGGTGGTTATCTTTCCAGCAAGAGAGAGTATTGTTTGCTTTGCCAGAAACAGTGTAAGTGTTCCTTAAATCATCATGTTCTCTAAAAGAATAAACTTCTTAGAGGAAGAATATCATTGGTATAAGCAATGTCTTTAGAAGATTCCAAAAATTAATGAAAGTGCTTTCATTCATACCTTACAAACAAGGCATTTTTCTTGGTGTAGGCTGTGTCAAAACTTTTTATGAAGAAAGTAATTTTTTTGTGTGAGAAGTGCTCTAATAAAAGTATCATAGGTTATGGGAAATGGAACAGAAGTGTGGTTGGCTCAAGTTAATTACGTTTATTCAGATGAAAAACTGTTCTACTGTACTCTTCAGGACAAGCAGAGAAAATACCAAAACGTTTTTCAGCCAGTATTTATCTATTTCAATTATTTTTGACAGTTTGTGTTGCGTGTATGCTTTAGCTACAGTGCCTTTATATCGACAGTTGGTAGCACAAGCCTTTTAAAGCACAAAGGGTAGCAGTACTTCAGCCAATCTGTGATAAAAGGGAAAAAATGAAATCACTATGGAAACTGCAGGAAGAATCTAAAAGCTTTCTTTATAAAGTAAACGTCTGATGTTTGTGACTGCGGGGGCAAAAAATTCATAAATCTGTACGATGCTATCATCTCTGATTTGTTATCGCAGCAAATGCCAAGTCTAAGCAGTCTGACCTTAGCCTTATTAAGTGCTTTCTTTTCAGATACAGTTATTATTTGACAATAGAGAGACTGCAGTGCTGCAAGGGGGAAAACTAATATATTTAAAATATGTGTGTGTGTGTGTCTATGTGCGTCTGTGTGCGTGTGTATATATAACTATCCATCTTTTTTACCCTGTGAAGATTATAGAGTTGAGAGCAGTGAATGTGGGAACTCAGGGACTACTATTCTGAGCACAATTGAGAAAACTATGTTTCGTCCCATTGCATGTGCTTGTCTTTGATCTCAAATTGAAAATCTCTCAGCCTCTTCCTCCAATCCAAAAGCAAATAAATACTGAGAGAAAGAAACCTCTCTCCTCTCAGCACATAGGGCCTCCACAACCGAAAAATGAAGGTGGCTGTAAGAGCTCTGATGAACCTGTTTGGACAACAGACAGCAAAAAAAAATACCTGTCTTGGTGGAGGGGTTTAAGAACACTGCAGAGATCATCAGACAGTACAGAATATCTTGGCTCACACGGGCCATTCTCTTTATCTCAAAACAATACCAGCCAAGCTCCTCTGTACCTACAACTGAAGAGCTGCGGGAGCAGGAGGACAGTAACTGATACAGCTTTTAAATATGAATCTCCTTTTCTTGCTAAGAAAAAAAAGAAAAAAGAAAAAGAATGATAAATACATGAATTCAAAGCAAGGCAAGATATCTGGTAAGTATTTTTATTGCATTTGGCTGCTTGAGATGGAAGATTGTTTTTAGTCATAAGTATCTGCTATAAACAAGATTTGAATGAGTGTGGGGCTTTTGTGAAGTTTTTTAATTATTGAAAAATTTCATGCCTATTTTTGCATATCCAACTTTGATAGCTTTTGGATTTCTTTTTTTTGTTGTTGTGCTGTTATTAGTGTGCAAGCTTTCCAAGTCTGATGTTTCAAGATGCTCAAAAGAGCACTGTTATTCCTATGCTCTTGGAATATAAACATGCCCATGGGTAATACATATGATTGTATATTATATATACATACACAGAACCAGGCTTTAATATTTGTTTTAGTATGGCAGTTTTCAAATATACTGATAATGACCCAAGCAGGCAAGTATTTTCCAACTGTTTCAAGCTCTCAAAACTGTGTGAATGTTTTAGCTCTTATTGAATAAGTTTATATATGAAGATTATATCTATGACAGCTGACAGCATAAAGCTATTTGGCTATAAATGTGAGAGGCCAGAAGAATTCTTGATTATATTTGGATTTCATAGTACACTGGTGAATGCTACTGTAGTGTGTGTTTGTGTTATTAACAGAAAGATTTCAGGTTAACAGTAGAAAAACAGAGACAATGCAATCCTGTCAGAAACAGGTCAGTCTTTCAATAATAAATATAACTCTAAGAAAAGATACAGTTTGACTTATTGGCTTCATTGCAGCTTTTTATACATACAATGAAAACCAATTATCTGTGGAGGAAATTTGACTTTGTGGAATGGAATTAAATTGCTTTTTAAAGGCTTACTTAAACAGCACTAGCTGGAGGGAAGTCCAATAACATTTTTAGCTCTGAATTGTAATGACTTTGTTGCATTAATAAATCAGGTTGTGTTCTGGCTTTTATCAAAAGATTCCAAGGAAGAAAACTATCCATGGCAGGTTGAAGCTACAGGGGCAGTCCTGACTTGCCTTTCTCCATCCAGCTGCTTTACTTCAAAAAATGTCCCTTCAAGAAACAGCAACTCCCAGGGATCAGTGCTTAAAACGGTAGGTCCAAATCCATCCAAGGTGATGAAAATATAATATAAATATTAAGTCCCACTAACAAGTGAATTGTCAAACTGGAATATCTGTAATGTAGTATGCCTACTTAAATCACTGTTCTTAGGGAAGCGGGGGGGAAAATCCTATTCATGTTCAACACATTTGGGGTGGTGTTGATATTGTTTTGGGGGTTTGGAGTGTGTTTTGTGGGGTTTTTGTTTGTTTGGGGATTTTATAAAGAAAATATCTTGTTGTATTTATTCTGTTTATCTCTTGTCTTAGTATGGAACTGGGTACAACTTTTTCGAAAGAGACGGTTTATTCACTCTACATGTGTGAATGTGCCCTGTTGCTATAATTCATGTACTAGTAGTTAGCTAATGTTTGGGCTCAGTGTTGAATGGAGGGAAGTTTTACAAAGTATGCATTTGGGACTCAGGATCTGAAACTTTACGAAAAGAAAAGGATTTATTTAAACAGTGCTTTGGTCTGCTGATGTTAACTCTAAAGTAATCGGGGGAGAACAAAAAAAAAAGATACTGTCACTTTCTACTCATTTTCTCCAACAGCTCACATATCAAACGTGTAATCTGTAGGAGGAGTGTGAACTGGTGAAATGTACCTCTGATGTTGGTTTCCTATGCCTTTATGTAGAATGTTTGTAATTATCTTGCTGAGTCGTAATCCCTGGCATTTGTTTTCACAAAGCATCTAGTGGAGAATGCAGTACTCTAATTAAGTTTCTGTGAAAGAGTTAAGGGGAAAAAAAAGTTGTGCTCTTTAGAACAGCATTTTAAAGAAAAGCAATTTCATTAATAATATACATACCAAATTTTGGGAAGGTTAAGGATTCTTTATCAACTGTAATTCCAAGTTGTTTTGTATTGCAGTATACAAACATAGTTGAATGTATGTTAATCATAAGTTCTTTTCTAAACTACGTGCTTTACTTGCCTACACCCAAACCAAAATAGGTACTGGCTTCTGTAGAAGTATTTTTATATCTTTATGTTTGCTATCTTACATTTTTCAGTATTTTCTGAGGTAAATTAAGTCTAGTTACGCATAATAAATAAATATATTTTCATTAAAAAAAAATCAGTGCTTTCTTATATGATATTTTACACTAGCTTTTATATTAAGGAAATGAAGATAAAGAATAACAATGAGTTAAATTTGAATTGCACTTTATGAAGATCGCCTCCTGTTACGTTCTTTTCTACAGGGAACTAGCCACAAACAATGTGAAGTTGTAAAACTGACTTTTGAGCTTGGAGGGAGCTCAGTTTCTATAGATAGGTTTGTCCACAAAGTGAGGCAAAAGGTTAATTGAGGTTGCATATTTGAAAACATTATGTGCGTTTCACCTCTCTAAGACAGTTACTGAAACACAGTGCTTTTTTCATATCTGGTATGAATAATTTCTAAATGCAAAGATATTTACTACAGAATCATTAAAATGGGATCTCCAAAGGAAAATGGATACGTGATACTGGTGTGTGCCTTTGTTTGCCAAAGTGGGGCTGTGTGAGTTAGCTGAAAGAAACTACTCCAGCAGTCTGTTCTCAAGCAAATTTCTCAGATGCAGAATTGTTATGCATGACATACCTGGCTTTCTTTATGCTCTCTTTTTGGGAAATCAATTCAAACTGTTCAAATATCCTATGGTACGTGAGATTAGTTACCCAATGTTGTGCCCATAATGCCTGCTTTTAGTAGATGACGTGTACAATTAAATTAAAAAAAAAAAAAAGGGAAAAAGCCTTGCTTTTCCTCCCCCTTAAGTGGCCCCTTTTTCCCCTTTCGCTTTGTGCTTGTGTGGATTTTGTTGTTTAAAATAAAAAAATAAAAAAAAAAGAGAGAAAAAACCTAGGGCCAATCAGTGTAAACAAACATCATCCTTTACATAAATCCCATAATGTGTGCTTTACAGCAAGACATCTGTTACTGGTGACTTGGGGTAGACTTGACTGGGAAGAGTGGCCATCATCCCTCTCAAAGGTGACCTCCAGAGACTGAAAGTCTTTGGGTGGAATACTTTTCCCCAGTCTTGTCTCAAAACCTGAAGAAAGATGTTTCCCTCATGAATGCAGCCCTGGGATTGCTCCAGTAAAAGCAGGGAGGGTTTCTGAGGAAGAGGAGGAGGTCATATCTTCTTATCAAGTGCCAACTTCTCTGTCTTCCCATGAAGCTCCAACATGAGCTCCCTCCAGAAAGTTTTCATTCTCCTCCTCCTGTAAAGGGGTATTTCCTAATACTATGTTGCTTTTGAATGGCGTGTGTGTTCATGGAGAAACCGAGCCAGCAGCAGATGAGCACATATCACATAACACAGCTCTGGAAGATGTGTGGGATCCCTGATTCAGGGTGAAATACCCCAGGGTCATTACACTTAGCAAGGCCTTGCCAGAGGTTGAAATCAAATGTGACTGTGCTCAGGAGCTTGTCACATGGTCCTTGGTGGGGCTCCAAAGCAGGCTTTCCATGGCATGGCACTGGTGGTCTCCATTTGGCAGTGGAGTACACGTGCTGGGCGGGGTAGGCGTTTCCAGGCAGCAACATGGCCACATTCTCACAGCTTTTCCATGCTGTACACCAGCAGCAGAAGATCTTCCTGGCATATATTTCTCCAGAAATTTTAAATTCCATTTAGTGGCAAGAGTTTGTTACTAGTTTGCTCAAATAGAAGGGAAACCGGTGCACAATGCTTCAGAATTGATAATAAATAAATCTTTTTGTCTAAGAACACTATTAAATTGCAAACATATTTGTAACTCTTTTCCTATGTAACGCCAGGTATTTACATAAACTGATGATAAAAAGTACAGTCCAAAGAATATGTCTATCATTAAGGACTATATTTCAATTGATATGAAAGAGATATTCTGGAATTAAACAGCAACAAGGTTTCTGCATGCAAAGTCCTGGTTCTTTGAAATGCATTGAGTAGGCTAGAGGTATTCTGCCACACAGGGCGTTACACTGAATAACTCTGATTTGCTTTCCTGTTTGTCTGTTTGTTTCCTCGCTGCACTGGAAGAATTTTGAATAGCTCTGAACGCCTGGCATTTTGGTAGGAATGTAATTAAATTCTCAAACATGCAGAAAAGGTTGCTTTGACACACTCCAAAGTGACCATTGGCAACTTTCAAATTAAATCACGCGCAGTTTTTTTAGCATGCCATTTGGCAGTTGCTGATAAAATGATTGTTTATTTGTAATGGGTAGGAAGGCTTCTCTGAGTTGATAGGGTCTGTCAGGGTAAAATACTGCTTTTGACATCATGTCTCTAATTTGCACTTTTCGTAGCAGTCTCATTTTTTTTTTTAACTGTGCATTTTATAAATCTGATTTTATTGCCACATGAAAATGTTGCTGGTAATCTTCAACCTTTACACCTTACACTTTCCTTAAAGCAATCCAAGCCACCCACCCTAAGGCAAGTATACCCATACATATACTCATTCTACTGCAATCTGCCTGAAATAGAATTGACTGACTTACACAGAAGAAGGGAAAAAAGTGGTTTAGCGCTGAAGTCTGCACCTGGCTTGAACTTATACAATAGTTATACAGAATGAAGAATGATTAGCTTTTCCTATAAAAATGCATTACTTCCTAAAAGTCAAGCACAGAGTGTAAATGTCAGGATATTTCCTCTAACAGCTTCATTGACTGTGTCTTTGCAAATAAATGCTTAAGCTTCATGTCATATAAAAATTTAAAAAACCCAGAAATTTTTATGCAAATAAAATCTCCTTATAGAAATACATAACTGCTATGAGACTGAAATGAGTATCTCTGCTTTTTATGCCAGGTAATTACTATCTACTTGCTCTAGCACAATTTGCTGCTGGAGATGCTAACTTCATTTTCAATCAATGCTTAAAACCTATGTCTGGTGGAAAAACTGCTGATGCTTTTGCACTAAATTTCTCTGTTTCTTAATACTTAGATTATTTGAGCAAGGATGCATGTTCTCTATTCCAACAGTTTTATATCCCTATGAATTACGAAAATTCAGAGGAAGGCAAAGCAGGACTTATTTCCCTTACAGGATTGGAATCCTGTTTTACTGCTGAAGTGTGCTATTGTTGTGTTGTCCAGCACCAGACCAGATGAGATTTCAAAATGAAAGTCAATACTCTTAAATTTGCATAGGATTTCTGCCTGTGTACGTGGAACAGTTTTCTTAACAAAGCTAGAACAATTTACTGATTTTCTTTTTTTTTCTTCCCTGCCCCTCCCTCTCCAGGGCAAAAGGAGATCTTTGTAAAAAAGTGAACTGCTAGTAAATAAAGAGTTAAACTGAAGGCAGGCTCACTGGTTTGTTGAGATCTGTCAGAGTCTGAGTGGCTGGCTACATATCTGTCTCAGGAACAATAGCTACCTGTATTCTGCACGGGCTGCTGGGCAGGCACTAGCAGTCTGGAGAAGGTCTGCCTCTGTTAGAGGCTTTTTAGTGGGAATCCCTAATGACAGCCCTACTTCTCATTGGGAGCGGGGAGAGAAATCTTGTCTACTCTGTTGATGAGGGACAGAGCTTTGATCATTTTCATTCAGCCTTGACTTGGCCTGAGGTTTAAGTTCGCAGTCCTGAAGTCAGCAGGCTCTCTTTTCTCACACGCACACACACTCGCACACCCACACACACCCCTTTGCTGGTCTGTGCAGGCAGATTAGTGTCACGGCTGTAACTGAGGCACAGAGCAATAAACATAGCAGAACCAATCTCCATGGTGGCAAGAGGGGGCACTGGAGGTGACAACAATGGAGAAGGATCTTTCTTCTGACAAGTTTTAGGTAAGAGAGACTATTTATACCCTCCGCCAAGTATTTTATAGCCTTCTAAATAAGTTAGAAATTGGTAGATTGCGAACGTGCCTTGTAATAGGAATATCTTAGTTTACTGCCGTATCAAGGCTGTTACTAGCGTTTAATCTGTAATTGTCATGCTTTGTGCCATGAAAATGTTTGCAGACAGCAGACAGGCTTTTTTTTTTTGTGAAAGTGGTGGCTACTATAGTTATGTTCTTGAAAATACAAGATCTCTAATATTTGCATTTTTAAAATTTATTTTGGCTATGTTAAAATTATGCTTAGCTATCATAAATATCCATATCTGATAAAATGTTGTGTAGCTGATAGCACACATGCAATATTAAAACAGTGCTCCCTCAACCCTAATTTGTAATTATTTTTACACCCTTAACTGCACTAGGGTCAGAGAGTTTTAAAAATTAACGAGGTTCCCTGCTGAGTTCACATAGTATAATCTACATGAGTTGTTGCTGCAGAGGGCTGAAATTATTCCTGCATGTTTTTAATTAGGTTTAGAATTTTTGTTTTGATATATTTCTGTCGAACACTCCTTTAAACATCAATTTATGCAATCTGCAGTAATGACAGTCCATTTTTAATAATGACAAACTGAGCATGAGAAATACAGGGCATACAGTGGCAATACAACACAAACATTTGCTGGATATGTT
This sequence comes from Eulacestoma nigropectus, assembly GCA_013397775.1. Classification (NCBI taxonomy): domain Eukaryota; kingdom Metazoa; phylum Chordata; class Aves; order Passeriformes; genus Eulacestoma; species Eulacestoma nigropectus. The sequence continues at coordinate 1,855,700 of VZTE01004593.1, forward strand.
TTTTGATTTCATGTGTTAGATCTGTGTTAGATTCCTGCAGCTGTGATCAGCTTCACCTATTTACAAATAGCTACTGCTCTAGTGAAAGGAAAACGAACAATACTTAGTGCTTTGTGTGAGATTGGAGTAATAGGTTACTGATGTGTTTGGAACATTAAAAAGAATTGTTCGAGTGCTTGAAAAGATATATAAAAGAGAAGAGGAACAGTGCGGAAAGAGGCAGTAAAAATGAAATAATGCACTATTCCTTTTCCTGGAAACACGAGACAGATAGTATCATCAGTGCTCCTGGAAAGTAGAATTTGCTGAATATCCTCAAATAGAAGGACTCAAAGGAAAGAGGGAGGGAGCTGTTTACTATGAAATTTCCATATTGAAATTGTTAAAGTTTCATACTGCAAGATTTAAAGGGTTGTTTATTATTTATTATAATCTACAGTGCATTATGTTTAAATGGCAAGCATTTTAAATCTGAGTATAGCGTAATCAGTGCTAAAGACATGTCTTCCATTTGCAAGACCCACTCTGAGCTTCCTGTGATATATTGTTATGTAAATACGGTGCAGCAAGGGAAAGCAGCACTATGGAGATTCAATTTACTTTGAAAGTTGTTCATTATGGAAGGGATGAATGTTATTTATTGGATGTGAATCAAAGGCTAGAAATGACTTTTTCACTGTGAAGTCTATTGTGATGGGTGCAGCGTGATCTAATCTTTTTAATTTTGGCTTTCACACCAGTGGAGATGAAAAGAGATCTGAGCTCATTTATTGGTTGCTAAGTCTTACTGAAGGCCTAAGTACCATTCTTGGTTGCTATGGCCAATCTGACCTCAATCTATGCAGTTTTAGGGACTTAAGCAATCCCTTTTTTATTTAGGAGCATGTACCTTGATTTATGTCCAAAATTGTGCCTGAATGTCTTTGTCTACAAGTGATAAATGGTGGTGTACAATTCATCAGTTCTTACAAGTAAACACTGCTGTCCCACTAAAAATATGTTTTGTTCTGAGTTAATGGTATGGAACAAGCCAGTCTCCACAAATAGCTATCTTTTATTGTAGAGAGCCGCTGAAAGTTGGAGCAAAGTGAAGGAAATTGGCATTCATCTTCTCTGCCATTAGCATTTCATTTGTGCTCTCTGGTGATGAGACTGTGTGTCCATGGACAATGAAAGGCTTGCATTGTTCTTCCCCGCCTGAATATATAATTGATCAATTATGAATTTATTTATTCTGAACAGATATTAAAAAGTCACGAATATGATTTCTTATGCTATTTGCCTGCCACTTTCTTATTGCTAACAGTAAAAGTATTTGCATTCAAATAAACTGTGTCTTAGCTGCAGGAAATTCCCAGTTTCCTAGGCAAGATCCTTGTTTTTGAGTAAGATCAGATATATGAAACTTCCAGACATGTACTACTTGTGCGGTTCTTAGTGGTGCCTAGTCTTTCACCTATATTAGAACTTCTTTCAGTAGGAGCGGTCCTAAGAGGTAGTTGAGAATATAGAGTGTTTTTTATAATATGAGTAGTAATTTTTTTGCGTTGAAATTGCTGATAGCCATTCAAGATGCACACACACTGAACAAATGTGATACGGAATACACAGTAGTAAAAGCAAAATATTTTACTGAGTTTTTTGGTCATTACTATTATTATTATTATTATTATTATTATTATTATTATTATTTAGGGGTTTTTGTTAGGGATTTTTTTTAGATGGAGTAATAATAAATACATAAAACTATATGAAGCTGGGTGTTAATATGGCTCCTGCCAAATTTGCTACTGTAGATTTACCAGTCCGTGGAGGGAAAAATCAGATCAATTGTTGATCTTAGTACTTGGCAGTATAATAAGTATATTGTTTAAAAACCCAAAACTTTTTCTTTTTAAAAAGTAAAGAATAGCTGGATACAATAGAGTTCTGTATAGCTTTGGACAAAAATCCTTCTTCAGTTATGTGCCTTTTAAAACTAGTGTATTAGAAGAAAAAGTAGTATTTCCAGAAGCCTGATTTCTTTTCATAGCTTATTTTTAATATTAGGCTACAGCGAGGGTTAGTATTTTAATTGAGGCAATTTTTAGTCCTCCTGAGGTGGATTTTTAAAATTTGAATCTACAGTGGTAACAGATTTTCCCCATATACTCAGTAGATGAGAGTTGTTGAAATCAATTCTCAGAGATGGAATTTACAAAGGCTTCCGGAACTACTGAGCTGCTTTGCAGAGGTAGCTCCTTGGGGTTAGTTCACAACTGTGCTACTGCTTCAAGGCTTTTAAGAGTTATTAACAGCTATTGCTAAAAATGGTCTGGGATGTTAGTTACAGAACTAACCTGGGTTTTCTTTTGTAAAGGTGCTTTGTAATAGTCCAGTATTCACCTACTGACTGCTTCATACAATAAGAACTCTTAAATCAGTCCAGCACACTTGGAAGTAGATTTATGAGATTTAATATAAGCACTACCAAACAAAAAGACCATATTTTTTAAAGATAACTGTCTTAGAAAAAAACAATTTAAAAATACTAATCAAGAGTAAGTTATTTTTGCAATAATGTGTTTCAGTGTTTACTATTTGTTTCTACAAATGTAAGGGAAGAATAGCTAGTTCGCTAATCTTATGGAAATTTTTCATTTGATAGGACAGCGACTAAAGAAGCTTAGTTGAAGCGTTTGTATCTTTTGTCTTTTGCACACCTGTATTTAAGTTAACTGGTTTCTGAATACATAGGCAGAAATTGCTTTTGGAGTAAGGGTTTGTAGGATCAGGACACACGGTATATCCTTATTCTTCTTATGGTTTGGTCATCTAAAATGCAAGCATAGTATGAAATACTCTCTTCAAAGCTACAGAATTCTGCTTAAAAGAAGAGAATGCAGACATTCTGTCTTTGTATTTCAGTAAAGCATAATAGAAGAGTGTGGATTAACTGGCAAAAATATCATTACTACCTCAGTGGAGTACCTAAATGAGAGGAAAAAAGGTTTTAATTTTTGTAGCAGGCTTTCCATTTATGAAAATATATAAGTAAGATCCATCAAATTGCAATTTGTTGCAAGAGAACAGGAAAAATTATAAGCTTATTTTAATCAGTGGTCATCTGTGAATAAAGTCAATATTCTTTCTTGTCAACAGCTGCCTTATTAGCTAATTTATAGCCCAGGTTTTGAAATAAAGGTAAAAGAGTGGAAAACACTTGTATTTTTGCTCTATTAAATGCATGATTTTGCATGTAATCTTGCCAGTAATGTATATATTTTGGATCTATTCACTGTGAACTGTTAACTAATAGTCTGCTTTGAAAGCAAAATAAAGGAATATATCATAATACTATGTATAAATAAGTGCATGATCATAAATCTTGCTGGTTTCTTTTTCTCTCCCTCATGTTTTCCCTGAGACGTATGCATATTCTCTCACATGTACCCAGAGTGAACGAGCTGTGACATGTAAAACCAGTTCCCATGATTTTTTGAATTTTGGGTGCAGCCAAAACTGTACAAGAATAAATTTCTGAAAGGTACACTTAATTTTGAGTAAGGTTTTTTCTACACCTACTAGGCTACAGTAGGTCATGCACTAGTAAAATAATGCAGAGGAATTATAAACTAAATATGTCTTTTTTTTTTTTCCTTTGACTTTTCTGGCAGCTTTGGCACAGTTCACATGTTGGGGACACCAAATGAGGTAGCTTGCAGAAAACATCTATCTTAGCCAGCCTGCTCTTGCCCCTGGCCATAAATATTGAGCAAAGTATTGGGTTTATTGGTAAAAGCCCTTGGCTCCTCTTCCCTTCGACTGGGACAACAGAGTCACCCACCTGAGGCTGGGGGGAATCCTCTTGCTCTCACACAAGCAAACACCACGTACTTTTCTCTATCACCGTCAATGTTTGTTGTCACACATGCATTTGTATTTACCTAATTGATCTAAGGCTACTCATGTATTCTTATTCCTCATTTCCTGGTGTAATTTGCCATAGCTCAGTGTCTGCGTCTCCACAGTTCTTGCCTCTCTCTTGAGATATCTTATTGGCTAAAGTCTTGTAGAGGATTGAAGCAGTGTCTGGGTGGCTCATGTTGTTATTTTGCTTACAGAGGAGGACTTTTAAATTTGATGATGAAAAGCACAAACCCCTTTAACATCTGATGGTTGACCCAGGTATCATCAATGGGTCATCCCTCCTCTCCTCATCGTGGCTATTGTCTGTATAGCGTTCTGCAGACCAAAGATACTTGAGAACAGAGTAGTTTGTATTAATAATCCATTACTCAGTAGCAGTCTTCCTGTGCACTTAATGAGATAGGGTGTCGCCCTGGTTTTTCTACTGTTCTGTGTTTTTACTTTTGTAGTAGAAGTTCTCATGCATTTTCTATAAACATAGCTCTTATTTTTCTAACCGGCATAGAATGTTTTCTGAACTTCTGGATTGTTGTTCATTCCTTTCTCCAAGGCGGAGAAAGATGATAGACCATGTTCCTATCCTGTAAAATTGCAGAGGTGTTAACCTCATCTACCAATGTGTGGTTGTTTTAAGAGAGGTATAAAAAGGTGAGAATAAAGGTGGGCAGGGTCCTTCGCTCTGCTCAGTGGTCCTGACTTGCTGTTTGAATCTGCGTGTTCGTGTCCGACACTGCGACATCTGGAAGTAAAAACACAGAACAGTAGAAAAACCAGGGTGACAATAGGGGTCCTATCAAAAAGAGAAAAAAGATAGTTGTGTAATTAAACATGGTATAATGAGGTCCAGTTCTGATTTCATCATCAGCCTTAATTTTGGTTCCACTTGTATTGTTTATTTGATAATTCTGTACCTTCTATCATAATCTTTAGTATTAATTTCTGTGTGTTTATATAGAGAGTGTGTGACTGTGGTTAATTCAAAGTTTGTGAGAATTGTGGCTTTGAATAGCATCCATTTTGTTGAAATGAACTGGCAACCAAAATATACCCTCAGGGTCGTCTGAATATTATTTCCCACATTGTTTTGTTTGCTGTAAATCAATATATTCTACCAGAGCCTGGCTGAGCAAGAGCACTTTGCTTTGTCTCTCTCTATCAATTTCATCATCTTCAATCATCTTGATGATACTATTGACCAATTATATCAAATATTTTCAGGCCTCAAGTACAGGGTGACATATTGTTCCCTCTTCAGAACACAAGGAAGTAGTAGTTACCATCTCTTTGGCTGGAGGTATTTTGGGCCCCTTGCTCTGTAATTTGAGTCTGCTTGAACTGCAGGCCAAGCTGTCCTCCACTAAACTAAATACCTCTGTGATGTGAAGCACCTGAGGAAGGGTCACCTGGTTAGCAGCGCTGTGATTGTGTGCATGAAGGAGTGAGCAGGAGCCTTTCATTGCAGCAGCTTTGCTGACCTGGGCCAGCAGTACCACAGAAACTGCTGGTCCTGTCTCCTCTTTGTTGTAGAAAGAGCTTATAAAGCTTTGCTGATCAACTGAAAACTGATCTTCCTTTTCTTTCCCTTGTAGGGTTAGTTTTCAGATGGATCCATCACCTGATCCAGCTGACTGCATGGCTACTCACATCCTGGTGTCTGCATTGGAGAGGCAGCTCTAGCAGGGCACAAGGCTGGAGAGGGCAGGTCAGCCCTTTGGGCCAGGTCCATCCTGGGCCCTCAGCAGGAGCTAAAGCAGTGTTTGTGGACAGGCAGCTCTGTTACACTCTCCTGCCCTTCTTACTCCTGCGCTTTTTGGAGCAAAAGCCACCTGCCTTGGTGATTTTGAGTGTTAAATAATGTTGTGATTAGGATGCTTCTCTTCGCTGCACTTCCATCTTGAAAGGGATCTGATCCGATGTTTCTTGCTCCACACTGTTAGCATCATTTCTTGCAAAAAAAGCATTTGGAACAGTCTGCAGGTCAATCTGCTAGACAAAGATATTATTTCCTTAAGCCCGAATGAGAATGTAGACCCCCTTGAATTCTAGTTACAATTCTCAATGCTCTAAATGTGCCGTGCTGTGATTAAATTGCAGGTGCACTACTAAAATTGATAGGTTACATTTTCCAGAGGTATCTCTTACCTCTGTGGGTTTTTTTTCTAGTCTGTGAAGGTATTTCCTTTAGCTTCTGCTTTTGTTCAGTCTTACTGTTATTGATTGCATGAGTTCCAGCCCTCTGCTTTAAACAGGTAGGAGAAGTTTGCTCTTTCATTTCATGCTAGTAAATCCTCAAGCACTTCTACAAAATCATCTTTATCTCCAATAACAGCTGTCATCTTCCTCTGGGCCTGTGGCATCAGAAAAAGGTGGCAGTGTGCTCCTTGCTGATGGCATTTACTTGAATGAAGAAATTAATTTTTGTAGTGTTGTTCTCAGCTTTCAACATTAAATTTTTCAATTTTGCTACAGCAATTATACTATATAGGCAGCAACATGATCTCTATGAATAACTTGTGTAGCTATCTTATGTTCATTACTGTTTAATATCTTCTTCTTAAAAATATGAATTCCTGTTGTTGTGGCAGGGCCTTTGCATCTAAGAATGGAGAATGAAGGCATCCAAGACCTTCACTTGTCCATCAGCTGGAAACCATAGATTTGAAAAATGATCTCATTGTTGGAAACTGAACCAGCTTCCATTTTGCTGTTTAACATTTGGTTTCCGTCACTGAGGAAGTATGGTAAATTGAAAGAGAGTGAGTGTGGTGGGGACACTGTAAGATTCTCTGTCAAATTAAACTACGAGCTTGGCATGTCTTGGCAGGGTTGTTGCAGTGACACAGATGGCAACTGTACTGTCCCATACCAGGAATGCTGATTTGAGCAGACTGCTCTTCCTTCTATGATGAGAACACAAATTCACACCTAACATTCAGTGAAGTGCAACAGACACTAAAAGAAATGCATAATACTGAGTATTATTTCCCCATAAATTACACCCTTGAAAATTTTTATTAGAAAACAAACTATCTGCTAGTAGGTTGAAGTGCATGGTTTTAGAAAATTGCTTTCTGGAAGCAGCAACTTCTAAGTGGTTTGGACAAAAAATTTTGCCAATGTGAGTAAATGCGTACTGATATTGCAGAAAATAACCATCATCACAAGTAGCCTGTGATCACTGCTATCTGCATTCAGCACATTGGTTCAAAACTGTTATTGCACAAGTCTGACATTTTTTCTTTCTGTTAACCACCTTCCATGTCTATGAAATGGACTTAAAAGCTAGTATTTGTCCTTACACATTCTTTATATTTAGAAATTCTTCACAGCTCTAGATATAATAAAAATCACTATGCAGATACATTCTTTGCACAGCAACACACATATGAAGCGTCAATTTGCTTTAGCATTTGATTGTAAACAATAGACGAGGAATATCTACTATTTACTCTTTGTGTGTATATCTTACTGTGCAACCTCTAGACTTGCCCATACCCACCAAAGCTCCAAATCTGTTCTGTAACGCGTGGTTTGATTTTTCAGTAAGCACATATTTCATATAGAGGTTAAGGCTTTAATACATTGGAAAAATAAAAAAATCAGTTCTGTTTCTTCTAGATTGTTCAGAGTTCTGGCACACCGCGCGCGCATCTCTTGAACAGAAACTGTCTGCAGGGCCTAATAGCTACAAAGAGGAGAAATTGTGTTCATGTACTGTTGCAGTAGTTCTCAAACATGGGAGGATAAACCCTCCTTTATCTGGATTTTCACGGGATGCATTTTGTCACCCCTTACTCAGTGCTGAGTGTTTCCCTAGGCTCCCTTGTTGTTAGCAAGTTGCTAGAAGTCATTATTGTGTTTTTGTTTCCGTAACCCACTTCTTCCTGTTTGTGTGCCTCAGAGCAGAGATTTTTTATTTTAAGAACAATTTACTCAAACTGAAATGAGATTAACTGGGGCTGGCAGAGGAAACCGTTCTGAGAGACTGCCTGAACATGCCCTCTCCTTTTGATGAGAACAATTCCCTATCTTGGAGTTTTTAGTAGTCCCCTTGGGCAGTCTGTAGGGAGTAGTAACTTCTTTTGCATTTGACTACTCAGTTTTGGCCACCTGGTGACTCATAGCTGTCATCTCAAAATGTCACTTTTTTGGTGCATTCCAACTGGGATGACAGTGATGGAAAAGTTGAAGCAGGTAAAAGAAAAACTACCATTTTATTCATGTGCAGACTATTCAAATAAATAAATAAATAAATACAAGTTGATTCTCAGTACCCTCTCTCTCTAAAAAAGGTGATTGACACTAGAAAAAAGTGAGGCTTTTCCTAGATAAACTATTTAAATAGAAAAAAACTGCAGAAAAAAGACTTTTCGAGTGTTTTTTTCCACAGTAGAGGTGGTATTACAATGTACCTCTGAATATTCAGACTAGTCTTTTTTTTCCAAATCTATTTCCTGATACTGTCCCCTGCAGTTTTGTAGAAGCAGGGAAAGGGGGGCAAGAGATCAAAAAGTTCCCCTGCTTTGCAGTCAGCTGACTTTCCCTGTGCTGTTTACATAGCTCAGTATCTCTCTCTTTCACTTATTTTCCAGTCATTGTGGGTTTTAGTTTATGAGGACTGAGGTGTTTCCTTCGTCCCAAGCCATGTATCCATCTGTGCAAGGTTGATGGAGAAAAGGGAAGCAGCTGGGATTGGGATGAGCCTCCTGCCGCAGTCTGTGCGATGGGTCAGAGGTGACTTCTCTGTTTTGTACACAAGGTCTCCATGTGACAGGGGGCCAGCAGTGTGAACCTCAGCACTGGAGGGGTGCTGCCACTGTCCTCCCCCAGCTTGCCCAGCCAGACTTGGCACCAGCCAAATCTGAAGACTTCAGGTTAGTGAGGCAGGAGATGCTGCTGCAGGGTTTCTATGGAGACAGAAGTGGAAGATGAGAGACAGCTAATAAGAGCCCAACTCAGCCAGCTCCTGGATAGTGATTTGAAAATAAGGACTTTTAAAAATAACCCTTTACCTTATTTTCCCTCACCTAATCTTTGCTTCTGAAGAAAGAAATCAGAAAGGCAGTGGGTTGCCAGCAGCAGTGAATGAGAGCTCTCACTCACCACTTTCATCTGTTGGCTGTCATGCAAGACCTGTAAGTAGCAGTTTACTAAAACTGGCTGCAGGCTTATAAAGTGTGTAGTAATTGCAATTTCGGACTAGAAGAAAACGTGAAATGCATTTTAAAGCTGTTTTTCCATTCCCGTTTTTTTCCTTTTGAATGTGGTAACTTCGAGGATGGCACAAAGGCTCTTTCTAAGCCATGAACTTGCACTAGATAGTAACTGTGGCAAAATACATGTATATTTTACTACATTTAAAATAATTTTTGGTGTGTTGTACCCATATTGCAAACAAGATCTAGGTTGTTACTCCCTTTAATCTGTTTTGTTTCTCTTTTCCTTCACAGCGTTGTCCCTACATGGACAACTTCTAATGTAGACATTAGAATGTTTCAAGAAAAATTTTATGAAGTTTTTTCCAACAAAGATCTTAGAAGAAGATCATCATGTATCAGTGAAAAAGGGAATTCTTTGCCAAGTCTCTGTTTTACTTGGTTGGTTTTTTTTTGGTTTTGTGTTTTTTTGTTTTTTTTTTTTTTTTTTTCTTTTTCTTTCTCCTGAAAGGGTTTAGGAGGTGGGAAGTCATGATTGTGTCAATTTCTTACATAAAATTTAATACTTATACAACAGGCTATAATTGGAATTAAGGGCAAATTTAGTGCTTTCGGTCTCATGCTTGATTGATTTTTGCTGCTGTTATGTTAATGTGATGCTTGGATGCTTGTATTAACCTTTAGATTACAGAAGCTAGATGAGATTGTGACTCAACTTCTTAATCAATTTTTAAAAATCTCTTGAGAAATTAAAAATAAAGAAAAAATAGTACACTCAAGAGAGGTGGGAACTCCACAACTTAATATAATATGCCAGTCCCCATCCATGCTGATGCTAAACCAGAATAAGAAAACCAGCTAGTTGATACCCTTTTGTATCTGTGTGCCTCTTCTCAGACTGAAGTGTCCTGTTCTATCCCTCTGACGGATGCCTTAGGAATCCAGGGAAACCTTGGGCAGAGGTAGTGTGGTCTCTGCCTTCTCTGTCCTGTCATGTGTGTGCAGGAATTTTTCTATTTTTCATATCGTACCCAGAGTCTGATTTTCTCCCCAAGGCCACTTGTGCACCTGATGGGAATGTCTGGGAACCTGTGGTTGTGTGATGCTGCTGAGAAAATTCCCCAGAGAAACAAAGTGGTGGCAAAGATCAGAAATCAGCTGCTTGTGGAAACTGGGAGCACTGTTGGTTGATTTAGGTAAAGTTCAGTTGGAATAAACTGCACTTCATACCTCAGTTGAGAGGCACTTCTGAAATTTTAGAGGAAAAAGTCTCTTTGTGTGGACAAGTGGGAGCAGAGAACAAAGTGTCTGGTTAAGTTGAATAAGAAAAGTTATTTTGCTGGAAAAGGGCCTACTGCACAAGGAGGGCATTTGAACTCTGCGTTTAGCAAAACTTTTTTCTAAAGTGTCATACAAAAATTCAATAACCTTTAGAAAAATTTACCAAAACTGAAGCACCATTATAATGTAAACCAAAGTAATTTAATTTACCTCTAAATTCAAATTGTTGAAGGTTATGTAGGTTTCCATTACACAGACATTTAATTTTTTCTCAGTCTTGTTTTGGAAGCAGAGAGAGGAAAAGAAGTAGGGTGTTGAGGAAGGAGTAGCTAAGGCTTATTTTAATTAATAGTGATTTAATTATGAGCAATTTCCAGCATCTTAGTATTTCTCACAGAAAAGAAGAAAATGGTTACTATCTACCAGGAGTTTTATTTTTCCCTTTGATGTACTCTACATTCCTCCTGTTGATCATAATATACTTAACAGTTGTGCTTGCAGACTTAAAGTGTAACACATGCTGATTTGTCCTCCCAGAGGCGTGCTAGATTTGACATGCAATACACAATTTGACTTTTTAAAATACTGTATTTGTCACTGTTGAAAAGCTTCTAAGACTATAAACATCATTAGTTCATGAAAAACAACAACAACAAAACCAACCGCAAAACACATCAATTGCGATAGCTTGCTGTGTTTCTACATACACACAGGTATAAGTTTAGAATATTCATAAAAATATTGAATGTTGCAATGGTGTAGGTACCATAATATGTAAAAGCAATTTTCAGTAGATTTTTACTGCTGTAAAATAATCCCTCTGATCCTAGAATTGGTCTTCCACAGCACTGTGCTGTTAAGAACTTGCTATTTTGAGTATCTGTTAGAGATGTCAGAATAAAAGTAGAGTTATACTGCTGTCAGTTCAGAAAGCAGGTCACTTTCCAGGGAGAGTCAATGAAATTTAGTCAGGCAAGTGTGGAAGGTCCCCTGGAAACGTGATATAGGCGCTTAAATACTTCCTAATTTTTATAGCACATTATAGACTTTCCTGGATTGCCTTTTAAATCTTGCACCAAACAACAGCAGTGGAAATGCTGTCTGAAGGATTGGTAGACATATCTATCCATTTGTGGAAAATAATTGAGACTGTATGAAAGTAGTCAGGGTAGCACCCTTCACCACAGCCTGGGAACATAATTAATTAAAATATTTCTTTTCTTTTCTTTTTCTTAACTAACCCTGCGGGCACAATTTAAGCTTAAATTTAATATATTTAGTGATGTTTAATAACTTTTAGACTAGTCCAGCTGGCATGAGTCACACCAAGGGAAAAAAAAGATAACAGTTTTGATATAATTCACTTAGATACTCGTGTGATAGGTCCTAACACATGTCTGTAGAAATGGAACAGTGTTAACTTATGGTGGTTCTACTGCAGGGCACTTTCATGGTGTGGGGAACAAATGTGAACATTTTCTCCGAATGTTTCTTTTGGAAGAGATATTTAGGAAGCAATTTTGCAGCCTTGGTTCTGCTTCTGTGTAGGTTTTTTTTTTTTAATCCATCCTTATGAGTTTTTCTTTTGTTGCTTTACCAATTTCATTGTTCTGGAATGTTGCACTCATGTGAGATAGTGCCCTTGGAGGGAGAGAATCAGAGAGAGAGCAGGGGGCTTTGAAGCAACTTGAGCTAATCTGATTCATCCCTCAAATTATCCGTGTTCCACGGGACTGTCTGCCTGGTGAGTATATGACAGCCATCCATCAGCATTTGCAACTCTCTAGAGGTTGTTTCAGGCTGAGCTCAGATTTGTACAGCTTTTGTTAGAAGAGGGGCACAGCAACATGTTGGAAAATCTATTTAATTTTTGTTTTCCCTCTCCATGTGGAATTATCTCTTTAAGTGGTCTATTTTTCTTATATTTTATCTTTAAACATTCTCAGAAATGTAAATTGCATTGACAGAGAGGACCATTTCTTAGTTTAACAAATCTCACGAACTGATGGTGTTTTCTACTGTTTAATCTTATTTTTTCCCTTCTTAATGCCATCTCATTATAACTATCATATCTTCCACATCCCACTAAGTGATTTAGGGAATCTGGTGAAATACAGACAAATGTGTTCCCTTGGCCATTGGTTCAGTTATCATCAGTTCTCTCTAATTGAAAGAAATTATGTCTTATTTTTAAACTTTATCATTCTTCATCAATTTCCTTTCCCTCCATTTTATTCTTTTTGGTAGGGCTCAGGATAAATGTACTGTACCTCAGAGGAGTTTTTTTACCTCTTCTGAGCAGGTCCCTGAGCCTTCAGCTTTCTTGGGATTGTGTATAAAGCGGCAGTTTTGGCCAGATTGAACATTTGTTAAGATAAAGGGATCAGCTAGCAGGTCAGAGGGCTTTCCTGCGTGGTGATTTTAATGCTCACAAATACTGTGGTTAATTTAAATAGAGTCATAACTAGATACAAGTGTCCACTCAGGAAAGAAAGACTCGTGGACCAAAATAACATACCGAGGTTGACTGCTAGAGCAGTCATAAGCCTCCTGGCAGGAGCGTGCTGGAAGGAGAGAGTTTTTTAGAACAAGAATTTACTGCTGTGTTCACAGGGTGAACGGATTGAAACAAGAATTTGGGGGGGAAAAGAAAAGTCTCTCTGTCCTATGTTGCAATTAGTTCAGATTTGGCTCTTCTTATACCAGGACATGTGAGGAGAAGGTGACCAGAGAAGAGCCAGATAATGTTTCTTCTGCTGCCCAGGAAGAACAAGTTTTAAAACCCTTCCTGGCAGTGTGAAGCTCAGTTGTGGAACTCAGTGCCAGAGAAAATTAAGGACAAAGGTGTAAGTTAAAAATGGAATTAGTGAGGTTCATGGAGGGTAGACATTACAGTGGCTATAAAATGTAACTGTCATGATGTACCCTGCTCATTCAAGTTAAGTTTACATCTCAAATTTAACCAGAAAGTGAGAGGAACATGTCTTCTAATAATATTTATATATTATTTTATATATAAAATAATAATCTTTAACTGCCTGCTCTGAGCCATGGTCAAGGACAAGCATACACAGGACTGGAAAGACTATTCTTGCAGGTCAGGGAGCTTGGATTTTTTTTCTCCAGAAATGAGATGTTTATTTCTGTGTAGAGTTCTGTATTTTTTAAAGGTTGTACTGAAAATAAATTCTCAAATGATAGTATTCAGCCTTTGCTCTGATTTGCATAAGGAGGAAGTGCACAGGTGTTCGTTAGGAACCCATAGTGATCAGGCAAGTTGGATCTTTTACCAGTCTTCTGGTCTTCGTGCAGCTCTAAGTCTTCTGTAGGAATTCAGTTACATCGTTATCATTGCACCCCGTGCTTTACAGAATGAACCCAACTGGGGTATCACTTCCGTGCTTCTAGAAACTGCATCCTGTGGTTTCCTCTATTGCTTTTGAGATGGTTTGTATTCTTTAAAGTTATACCAGGAGCAGCTTAATTTTGTGTCAGACTAGCTAGATTTTTACATCACGCTTGTAATTTTGTGTCAGACAAGATAGATTTATGAGATTCTGACTCTCTTTCTCTCCTTGATAAGGTTGGTTTTTTTTTTTTTAAATTTTGTACTGAAAGAGGTACAGAAAGAGAGCTTTGGTTGAATGCAATCTATTTGAAGTTAGATTTTATATTAAAAGTTTTATAATTAGGGAGGAAAAAATACCAGGAATCACTTCTTAGACTAATTTTTTCTTCTGTGGCTTCTTGATAGATGGCAATCTTGAACATTTTTGGAATCAGCCCATTAAAGCACATTTGAGGCTTAAATTCCAGGATTATGCTAGTATGCTAATTATTTCTGAGAAATGTGTCTGGCACATAGTGAATTATGCTGTTGAGTTCTTCAGTCTTAAAACAAATATCTACAAGTGCATCTTCATCCATTTCCCAGTATTCTTTCATTGCTCTATTCTCTGTTCCTGGAAGAAGTAAGACTGGGAAGCTGGTGGGGATGAGGTGAGTGGGAGACATATTAACAGTACTGAAGGCTGATAACTACTTTAGATTTTTAAAATCCCTACTTGGACTTTGAAGTTTAGTATATTTAGTAAAGAAAAAAATGCTAATTTAATTAGCATTTTCATTTATGGATAATTCTGTTTCAAGTTGTCCCTTCCCAAGACTAGTTTTAATATAGGTGCTAACTGTTCCAAGAAAATAGAAAGCAAAACCTGCTTTTCAGTTGGGGATTGGGAATTTACTTAAACATGAATCCTCGAGGAGGAGAATCACTTGAGTTTTCTTTAGCTCTACCTTAATTGTGTCAAAAAGTTTCAGGAGATAGTTACATGAAATATCCCTCATCATTTAGAAATTTATGGAATATTATTTTAGAGTGCAAATAGTAAGTTTATTTGAGTTACTAGTTCACGATTTTGAATTGTGCAAAAAATAGCCCAAACATGTTGGGATGGACGTTAATTCTCTTGGCAACTGACTAAATTATATTGGAACATATATATATTTATAATTAATACTGCATCTATACGCTATAACAACATTTTGGTGGAATTATACCACTTAGATGTATACCTCTTAGATGCCTTGAACCTGAGTTCCAGGAAAATATTTTCTGATTATATTAAACAATGTAGCGATATAGATTGTTAAAGCCCAGGGAAACATGTCTTTTTGTCTTTATGGCAAATCTTCTTGGCATGCAAGTGCATATGATGGCATGGCCATCCTTTGTTTTCTAGAATTCCAAAATCCAAGGAACACTCTTACAAAATTTTGCTATTCTAATCCACATTTTATATCTATTTGCACAGCAAAATTTAAATGACTGAAGCCTACAGACTCATAAGATGTAAGCTTATATTTCGTATTTCATTCCTGAAAATGCCTCCTTTTCCTGGAAGAAGATCTGAGAGGATGCACATTGGTCAGAAATAGCCTCAAGTTCCCAAGCACCAAAGATCTTAGTATTTCATAGCTCTTCCCGGCTCGATTTCAGCCTAATTTGGCACATAAATTGTAGTTGACCTCAGACAGAATAATTCAGATGTTTGAACCTCTTAGATGTGTAGCCAAAAGCGAATTGTCTTGTTGCATGTATTTTTAAACATCTGCAAGCTGAGCCGAGAAGCAAAATGCAAATTCTAGGACTTGAGGATACCTGTGAGGTTATGAAAGTCCCTTAGGGACTGCAGAGCATCCTGGCGCCTATGAACACGTGTTTTTTTCTAGGCGTGGTGTATTTAGAAATTTAGTATTTGCTTTAATTTCTGGTGTCAGAAGTACAAATGACAACAGAAGCAGCTCATCAATAATTTAATAGTAAGTGTACAGTCTGAGATAACAACTTTTGTTGAACCTTTTAATGCGTATTCCATGAGGACTGAAGGAATTGTTTCCTGCAGTTTGTATTTCTGCTTTATTGGGATAGAAGAACAATTTTTTGTTCATGCATGACAAAAAAGTTTTAGCAAATTAACACTAGCAGGATTGGTTCTTTCAACAGCTTTCTTTTAGTCAAGTAGGTACCAGTACACAGACAAGTGATATTTTCAATAGCTTGCAGAGGAATTCCCGTGCCTATTAGTTAGGAATAAGAAACAGATGACTTCTCAGCTCATGATAAGTGGGATTTATGTGGGGAGCTTTGACCATTTGGAAATTTTGACTAATATAAATATGTGGTGATTATTTTACTTAATTAAATGTTGTGTATATCTCTATAAATTCTGTATTTTCATTATACAGTAATTTTTGCTTGAGATACTTCATTCTCTGACTCCGTTTTTTTAAAAGTAGTGTCGGAAACCTAAGTTTCAGCAGTATGTGCAACTTGCACAAATTGACCTTTGAGGGAGAATTGTATCTAAACATTGATTTTTGAAATGCTTTTATTGTCTGAAACCATGGTTTGATTCCAAGATGGGGTTGTTTGGTCCTTCACCATTATAGAGCCTATAAAATGGGCTCTGATGAGATTTTTTCTGTTGAGGCTGTTGTTATAAGGACCTATAATACAGGATTCTCCTGACTACAGTAGGCATGACTCTTTTTATAACCATAAGCTCTTTTGGCCAAACTTGTCATAGGTTCATAACTTACATCCACTCTCTTCTACCAGCCATCCTGAATAAAGTTGCATGTCAGTGGTTGGTGAAAAGACTTCTGTGCATTGGTTTATAAGATCCTCTCAAATCTTTGGAAAGTTTCAATATGTTTTCAGAAACATTGCAAGTGTCGATTCATGCTGTAAGGAAATGGGTGTGTGACACCATGTTTTAGATGACTTCGCATGATGTGCTATTATCCAACAACACAAATTCAGTAGGTTCAGAACTTGTCTTGGGCTTCCTTAGTTTGTCTATAGAATTATTAGTTCTAAAAGCTGTTGAGTTCTAAAACTGAAAGCAGTAAGTTACATGGGCCCCCACAAGTTTGTGAGTTCATTTGGCATCCCATACAGGATCTGCTGCCAGTATGCATCCACAGATGAGACCAAACATGCTGTCATCTCTCCACAGAGATCCCTTTTCTTCTGAAGATCTTGTTTTGAAAAATAGACAAATATTCTGGTCCAGGACAATAAATTTCTTTGTTTTGAGTTTAAGCACTGGAAGCAGTAGAAATTGACACCTGTGTTTCCTATGATATTGGGGTCACGTTTGCCTCTTCATCTTCAGTAACGAAGTGTGCAGGAGCTACTTCTCTGAATAGTCCCCTCTCTGAACTTACTGGACTAGAAAATAGATATCTAACATCCTGCCAGTGATGACTGAGTGTGGTATCTTTTGCAGCCAGTGAAGGTAAGGAGCTCCAGTTATGATCTTTTTCCCTGTCTGTGTCATGGAAATTAGCTGTGGTTTTCTCCAGTGGGCCTCAGCAAAATGTTTGCCTTGAGCTTTGAAAACTTGAGGTGGAGAAAAAGGAAAGAAATAACTGAGCTCCATTCCATAAAGCATAATATCCAGGAACAAGATCCAGATGGGAATTGAAGATTATTTTTGAGCACTAGGTCATCATATTTAGGAGCAATGGTTTAGTATATCAGCATCCAGGAGTAGTAGCCTTTGTCTCACCTTGCACTTTCCCTCCACAGATGCAGGGGTCTTGCTGAACCGTTGCCGACCCTCAGCAGCAAGGCTGTGCCAAGCAGGAGGATTGCAATGAACCCATCTTCCCATGTCCTGGGGGAGCCAAATACCAAGTATGGCAAACCCCTCTTGGGGGGATAACACAGGTGCGTGAGAAATGTTGGGAACATGGCTCCATATTGATTTTATATTAATGTTTGACATGTAGACTGGGAATAATATTCCAGTGGCAATTCCTCTCAAGACATGCACCATTATACAAAATAAATGTCAGTGCTTGCCCTCCATGTATGCGGCCTTCTGATTCACACAGATAATTTGAAGATTTTGAAATTTAGGTTGTCCACTCCTCTCTCTTGGCAGTGAAAAATTAATTAGTGTGTCCTGAAATCATTGTTAAGAAAATAATATCAGGGATTTTTTTTCTGCTCCTTTTGCTATCCTTCAGAGACCTTGAGCAACAGTATATGTTCAGACTCACCAACAAAGATAAATGCTGAGGTCTGATCCATCCTGCTTTTCTCCTGCTCTCTGCTGCACCTTCCCATATCTCCCTCAGCCTTTCTGATGAGTTCTTAGTAAAAGTCCCTTTTCAGATAGTCAGTACCAGATAGCACAGAGATAGAACACTGATTCTAAGCATAAATATACTCTGATAAATCACAAGTCTGTGATTGGTAAAAGTCAAGTTTCGATAAAAAATGAGTCAAGTTCTGATAAAACATAAGCCAGGCCTCATAAGCAATTCTGATATTTTTCTTGAATATGCTAATTTCTAAGCTATTACAATTATGTTCAGGTGCAATGTGAGGCTTTTGCAATTTTATTGTCAGTGAAAAGTGCATACTTCATAGCTGGAGACTGAAATCCACTATTCCTTTAGTCAAAAAATGTGCACAAAAAAGGGAAAAAAATATTTCCACACTCTATACTGTCAGAGTACAAAGGCTGATGGTGTGGGAACACCCTGAACTTTGCACAGAGAGGTTGTGTTCTCCTCTGCCGAGAATGACATCTGTAAATACCACGATGGAGAACACTATCCTGATACATGGAGATAAAGGTCTACTTAACTTATTTTATTGCCTGAGAAATAATTTGAATAATGCAAAATAATTTGTTTGTCTCTATTCTGAACCTGAAGGCAAGACTGAGAAAGTCCAGGGTGTGAGTTTTCCATGGTGACTGAAATCAACCAGACTGGTGGGACTTGTATGACTTGTGCACGATGCTGGTACCTTCTGGGATGAGGACTTGATTCTCACTGCAAATTTTCTGGAGCTGTCTATTCCTTTCTGTGGTCTTTAATTTCCTATAGACAGGGAAAAATTAAAATGAGTAAATTATCATGTTGGTAGGCTTTAGGAAAGGAAACATGCTATTTTCATTAAACCAAATATATTCTTAGAAGAAATTACTTTCCTTTGGCTGGAGAAAGGATGGTATCCTCACTTCCAATTTCCCCTGAGACTTAAGAAAACAAACAGAAAAACCTACATGGTGAGCTAGATCACTTGCCTATTTTAACATTAAAGGAGTTACTTAGTCCAGTCACTTTAAAGTAGTAAGAAACCATAGATACCATATCAGCTGCTCAAAAAAATTTAATTCTTTTTAGAAAAAACAGAAACACTGATTTGTTCATTTAAAAGGAGTTATCAGCTGGTCTCTTTCCCAAGCTTTGGGCTGATAATACATTCAAGGCTTACAGAATAAAGAAGCATAAGCCTCAAGCATCTCTTGTCCTCATATTCTTTTGAATTACTGCACAGTAATTTATGTAAGTGGCTTCTGTTGCTCCCTTAGTGACTACCTAATTTTCTTGCTGTGTTTCCTCTCACAGGATCACAGGATGACTATACTCAGTGATATCAGTACTAGACTAGATAATCTTAGATTTCTAGACTGAAATATCTCCACAGAGCATGAAAAAAGGGAAAAAAATAATGCGTTTTTCATGCTTGGACAAATATAACAGTGATGAGAAACTAGGTTGTTAAGATTAAGGCAGTGGAGAGGTATTGCTTGAAACTGTGACAGCTTTTCTTATCTTAGTTTTAAAATGATACCACAATACATTTCACAAAAAAACTGAATAAAAATACGACTTTTGACCATTTTCAGTGCTGTTACATTTACAAATATTTTCATTTCTTCCCTAGTAAGCTGCCAATTTTAGAAAAAAAATTATTATTCAGAGTAAGTTTCTGTGCATGATTTTGAGTGGATATTACGTCAAAAGTATTGGTTTTTTACTTACTGGCCATATACTGAAATGTAAATGGTATACTAAGTTAATTGAACAATGTTTTCTTATTACTTACCCTTTTGAGCACATAAACTTTTTTCAACAAGATGGAAAATCTTTCAACTTTCAGTTAGATAAAAAGACTTATACAAATATTGCTTAGTAACACTCTTTTATTAAAATGGATTCTAAGAAAAGAAAATTAGGACTATTTAATATTTTTCTTCACCAAGGAAAACAATACCGGGAACAGAAGAAACTGTTTATCTGGAGTATAAAAAGCTTCTCTCTTCATAGGAGATGTAAATACCTATTGTTTCGTCGTATCAACAAATGTCTCTTCTTATGCTGTGAAGCAGAGTTCGCTTATAGCTTCCGGTCCAGAAAATGATTTTGAGATGCAGTTTAAGCAGTAAGCCTGCAATAGTTTATTATGTTGTGAATTTCCATTGCTCATTGCTATTGTGCCAGTAATGACTTTGGGGGCAGAAAGTGAAATGAAATTCCCCATTGAGTAGATAAACACTCATTTATTACTGCTTCTCTGGGTGCCAAATTATAGGCTAGTTGATAGTGAGAACCTCTATCAGTTTTTAGCCTTTGACTCCAGATGAGTGAGGTAATCACATGACTCATATCACCTCCAAAGGAAAAGCTCCTCTTCTGAAAGAGTGGTTGAAAGATTGTTGCTGCATTATTAATAAAATACAGAGGCAACACAGAATCCCTGATGTCTCAGGATGATGAGGTGAGACTTTGAATTGTCCCACAGGAAATGGTTTTATTTTATTTATTTTCTTCCAGCAAGTTTTGCATTTCCTTTGTTGCCACAGGCAGCTGTAGTGCTTTCATGTATAGAGTACAAAATGCAAATAGCAACTCTACAGTTGATAAGTGATTGGAAATGCTTAGTGCCACAGAATGGCAAACCTGCTTGCAATGTGTTCTCTCATACACACATTTCGATTTTGTAGTGCATCTGCTCAGGGTTCCTGGGTAACCTTGAGGAGCAAGGACACTGCTAAAGTCACAGCGATGGTGATATGGGATGGTAAAATACTTGGAGCAAGCGTCAAAATAGAGTACTATTGAGAAAACTCACTCTTCCTAAACACACATTGAATTGGTGAAGGGTATGTAGTTAGAGGCTCGGTGTTTCATTAATGATGGATGATGTAATTCAACAATGTAGTTTAAAATTAACATTTAGTAAGGACTCACCTATGGTTAATTTGTAATAACTTCACTTTTATTTTGAGGATTTAGGTTCAATGCTCCAGCAGCCCTGCCTTGGGAACAGTCTAGCAAGTTTAGCTGGTAATGTTTAACAAGAGCCAGGGGAGCAATGACACCTAACCCATATGAGATTTAAGGAGCAAGAGAATCCCTCCAATCTAGAACATTCCTATAGCTTATAGCTCACTGTCATTGTCACCTCTTTCAAAAGGAGCTAGTTATCTTCATAAGATAATGCACTTCATTATCTTTCTTATTTAACGGATTTAATTTTTTTCAGGTGTATGAACACATGATGTTTATTTTTGTGCCCCCTGGTTTTGCACAGCGACTTGTAATGGGTGTATGTGAAATGTCTGTCAACCTACTAAGTACTTACCTAATGAAATAATACTCTTTAGTAACAATATGCCTTGGCTAGGTGATATAATGAGGGTAAGCCACATCACAAAACAGAGTGCAAAATTTGAATTAATGAGGTCTGGGTTTGGGGCTTTTTTTGGTTAAAGTGATTTTAAGGTAGGCATATGTTTATTGCCCATTCAACAGTTTTTTTAGTAAAAAGTGCTGAGGTACAGTTTTAGCTGAAGAACAGCAGCGCTTAGCAAGTGCTAAGTGCAGTAGGCAAGTACCATTTGTGTATGTTGGCAGCGGAGAGGACGGTGCTGTGGAATTTAACAGTGCATTTGTAGTTCCTTATCATACTTTTGTTGATCCATGACTTTTGTGCAAGTCCAAAGAAAATCAACCAGGATGGTCAGCATTCTAGAAAACTTTCCCCAAATCCACAATTTGAAAGAATTAGTCAATTGAAGAAAAGGTTTAGGATTGAGATTCAAATACTTGAGAGGTTTTTGCAAAGAGGAAGGTACTAAACTATCCTTTTGTCTATGGGGAACAGGAGAAGAATAGTAATGTTTTTGCGTTCTAGTGAGGGAGATTTAAGTTAGACATTAGGGAAACCACTGTAAGTGTAAAGTTAGTGAAGCACAGCAGCTGATGGATTAGAGATGCCGCAGCATCCCTGTTGAAGATTCTGGGAATGAGTTAGACAAACTTCTGTCAGAGGCAGGTTAGTGATCCTTGCTGTGAGCAGAGGGGTGGCAAAGATGGCTTGTGGCATCCCTACCCACCCTATCTAGGTCAGCTCTGATTTTATACTGCGCTTGGGAGGCAGTGAGGTTAAAAACTTTGAATTGCAGTGGCTTCTTTACACTGGTCTGTTTTGTGATTGTGTGTCTTACTTTGCTCTTGTTAGGGTATAAGATAAAACTTTTAAATATACTTTCCACCAGCAAATTTTCACAGCTTTCTTTTCCCAGGGAGGGTATTAAAAGAAAATGCAGCATGTCTGTTTAATACTATCTTAGGCCTGGTTTTGTGTTATTTGGCAGTATTCTTTGTTCATATGTTGTGAATGAAATATTTTTCTAATAATTTGAAACAAAATTTGCATATTGTTATTGGGTAAAATTAAATCCCAGAAATTTATGGGTTAATTTCCATTTTTATTTAAGGAAGATTTGTGGAAATTAATTAATTGGAGGTTGTAAAATGTCCCCCTGTTTTTTTTTGATATTGTAACATGAATAAATAAAGTGCCTTTTATTTTAAGTCTGTGTAGCATTACATAATTTCCCACATCAATTTAAACTTCTGTTCTCTTGAGAAGGTGTTATTCACAGTAAAATCCTATGGTATTCAAAGTAATATAATGTGTCTGGTCGCAGCTGATGAAGACATTGTTTTCTAGAATGGATGGTAAAGTTCATCGGAGCATTAAAAAGGGTATTCTTGGTATCTCATATGTAGGTACAGCCTAAGCACTTGAATAACCAGCAGAGTCATTAGGATGTTTGCCTGTAAGAGTACTAGTGTTGGTGGTGAGAAAATAGAAGTATTTTTTGCTCATCGTTGCCTTTATCCCTTATTTCTCCTTAGTATCTGACATTTCTTGCTTAAATATTAATTTGCCCGACCTGTAGTTTGCCTTTCCATGTCTTATTTTTGTTTCAGTTCAAGAGCTGGAACAGGAAAATAGTATTGGGGCCCCACTGATATATTTCCATTGAATGGTAACAGAATTTAACTGACTGATATTATACAGTCCTAATGAATTTTATTTAAAGCATTGGAGATTAGAAAAACACTTTCTAACAAAAACCAAACCATTGTTTTCCACACAAGTGCTTGTTCCAGTGTGCTCTTAGATTTGGAAAAAGAGCAGTGCGAAGTTCCATCAACATTTTTTAATTAGGAAAGGTTTTAATTGTGATCTCGGACTTCAAAAAGATCTGCAGTCTTTCTGGGTGCTGAAGTAGTGGCATATATAGCTTCTGCCTCTCTTAAATTTATTCTTTGTAAAGCACAATTAAAAGTGTATTTTTGCTGCTACTGTCACCACACTTTAGTTCCATGACAATTTTAAAGGAGGAATTTGCTTTGAGTCCAACAGGATGGGGCTGAAGTGCTACACATGAGAGAGAATATATTCTAGTGGGTTTTTAATAGATTTAAAAAAAAACACTGTTTGTCTTACAGAAACAAGTAAAGGGCCTCCTGTGACACATAAGATTTTGTAAGCACACTGAACTGGCAATCAGCTAATCTCTAGTGTCAGAACGATATCAGTAATTGGATCCCCTATGAAACAACAGGAGTCAGTGGTGGGTGGATTGTTTCTTTGCAGTGCAGTGCAGGCAGCTGAGTGCTCCATGCTCAGCTGCGAGGTTGTGGGAGCATGATTGCCACAGTACCAGGAGAATTGAGACAGGTTTTTAATTACCGCTTTATTGAATTATTTGGTATTATTTCTTGCAAGTGCGCAATGAAGCACCATGTGAGAATACTAATTTCTACTCGGTTAATCATGGGTAGTAGGACTTCTGCTGCATGCTTGTAGCCTGCTTGTGTCTTTTAGTTTTATAGTAATCATGAGAGATACCACTTTTACAGTTCTACACTTAATGTAGGTAAATTTTTGACTCAGAAATAATATTGTTAATGTGCTTGCGATACTATGATTGAAAGTCACAGGAGAGATTTCAGCTTTTCAGGGTACCACCATGGGAATGCCTTGTTGTTTGAGAATAAAAAAAATTCGAAATGTAGAAGGAAGAAGTAAGAAATAATTTTATTTTCTGTTGTTTGTAGTAAGTAGGCCTGTTTTGACTCAACTAATTATCAGAAGCCCCTGTTCTGCTGTATTTTCACCAAGAGCAATAACTCCAACAGGACAGATGTCCTGATATTTTAAAGAGTGGTTTAAATATGTATGTGTATGGTTTTTTGCATCTATTTGATGTTAAAATTAATTTTAGAGACAGCCATGATGTAAGATGCTCTTTTTCTTTTTCTGCGTCAGTCCATACTTCTGTGAAATAGTATAGCATATTTTTCAAGCCATTTAGGGCCCTAAAAGGCTAACTTTTTAATCCCCAAAG
The DNA here is from genome assembly GCA_013397775.1 of Eulacestoma nigropectus. Lineage (NCBI taxonomy): Eukaryota > Metazoa > Chordata > Aves > Passeriformes > Eulacestoma > Eulacestoma nigropectus. The sequence goes on from VZTE01004593.1 coordinate 1,880,064, forward strand.
TACCAAATAAAGCCAAGTCTTTGAAACTGTATAAAAATATTTACTGTCACATTATGTACTTAGCATGACTTGAACAGCTTCGAGCTTCTGAAGCTTTTCCCCCAGCTTTGACATAATTTTCCTTCACCAATCACCTGCAACTGTTATTGATGCTTGAATGAGTCACAATACTTGAAAACTGTTTTACTATCTTGTTCTAAATCTGGAGGACCTCAAAGTCAGTCCCTTTTCAAGTTATATCCATTGAGTAGAATTAGAAATGGGAAATATCCCTATGGGGAATAGGGAATATATAGGCAGAGGAATACATAGAGGGAGCATTTTAAAAAGGGTTTTATTTGTAATGGATGTTTGTGTGTTCTACATTTTTACTCTATTTTTATAACTTCTTCAGAAATGAACATAGTTTTAGCTTTTATCATCCATCCACAGTGACACTTCAATTGTTACTTTGCAGGCCAGAACTAGGCAAATAGAGGGAGAACAGTGTTGTGTCTTCCCAGCCATGTGTCATTACTTTATGACTGTAACAACAGTAAACTGTTGTTCCATGCAGTTAAAGCAGGATTAGAACTGACTTTGTAAAGAAATCAAGGAAGGATGTATTAAGTCCAGTAAGTTTTAAAAACCTTTCAGAGAAAGACAACTTTCAATCTGATTTGGCATAGAAGAGAGTTTTTTTCTCTTTGAAATTAACTGCTCCTCTTCCAAGAACTGTTTCATGGAAGTTAGTTCCTTAAATGAAAATATTTACTATGGGTGAGCCCAAATCAGTTTTTTCTTTTCTGCTTTCAGTGGTTAAATAAAATAAAAAAATCAGGTGTATTTGCATCATTTTATAATTTTGCCTGAATGACTGCTACACAAAGAAGTAGAGTGTCCACTTCAAGCGTCCTTAAATATCTGACTACGTCTTTATCTCCACTGGGGTTGTCCCCCTGGAGCATTGGTTCAGAGAGGGATTTGGGTTTTTCCTTGTCTTTTTCAAAACTGCTGCTCTGGTAGACACACACACATTGTTATGTTTTGGGTTTTATTTTTAAGATTGTTTCCTCAACCACTACCTCTTGCCATAATTTTCCCAGCCTTTAAATGTTTTTCTCCCCTCTTGTAGTTTTCTGTGAGAAGGCATTATGTGCAGGGTTTTGCTGCAGCCACTTTTCACATTTACAGTACTGCTTTTTCAGCTTATTTTGGCAGATTGAGCAAAGTGATAAGATTGCTATGTAGGAAAGTTAGACAAATTTATCTTTGCTGTCCTTGGCACTGTTACTTTTCCAAATACCCTATTTTCTTAGCTGTCTTTGTCATATTCCACATAATGTGATCATCACGGATTCAGGGTCTTAATCAGATCCCAACTTTGTGGTTATCACTTCTCTTTTTACATGGTTTTTTTTTTTCCCAACAACATAAAAAAGATAGTTTCCTTACCTTATTTTCTTTGTCGGAGAAATGCCATTTAGGTTTTATTTTACTTTGACCAATTATACATTTTTTACACCTGCTGTTTCTGTGGCTGGGTGTGCAGCGAGGCAGCTTCTTGGTTCTCGGTGCTGGGTTGCTTGACAGGCTGTGTTGACTAATTGGCCCCTGCCATTTTCTCTGTCTTTATCTCCTTTCTCTCGCTCCCCCAGTCAGAGCAGAGCCTCACTGAGAACAGCCCACAGGAAAGCACTCTCCTTGAGCTTCTGACAACCACCTCGTCTTTGGTGCTGTTATTAGCGAAACAAAAGCAAAAGTCCTCATGTGGGCTTCCTGCAAGTAGTGAGGAGTCAAACTGTGAATTAAACATCTTTTCCCCACTTTGCAGCTAGGAAAGAAACATAGGAGTGATGTTTGCGGCACAGATCAGGCGGCTTTTTCAGAACACCGACGAGACTGTTAAGTTTTTGATACAATGTTTATGTTTTGCCCTTTCAGGAGAAGTAATCATAGCATGTCACATTTGGTAAGGTAGTAGATTTAAGAACTGAATCACAAGGTAGGTATAATACAAGTACAGCACTCCATTCTCACACAATGTATATAAACTTTGAGCATCCTTCTGCTCTTCAAATTGATTAAGCCCGTATAGAAATGGATAGCTTTACCAGTGCTCAGAAAAGTGAAGGAAGTTAATGCCTAAAGAGATTTAATATTGTGTTTACCTTCTTTGCTAGAATTTCAATTCAATTTGAAAATTATAGAAAAGCTTTCTATCCATGGCATTTCATGACATCATTTTAACAGCATTTACTGGTAAATTGATGCCATCATAGAGCAGAACACTCAACTTTTTCATGTGTATTTCAAGTTGGGAATTTAAACATAACATTTGATGTATTCGTGCTTGAAGTCCTACTTTAAAAAAGTGTACTGAACAGAATACAGAAATTTACAACTACATCATCAAACCTGTCGTGATTCTGCCGTCAAAGTGCCCTGTAAGTATAACATAATTGTGTTTAAAAAATTTCATCATTGAATAGTAAATTCACATATTTTCTTTTGTTTTAAGAAGATATATGGTCCAAAGTTACAGCTTTTGGGGCATCTTAATTGTGTATTTCCCTGTTTAACCTGCTAAAAGCTCTTTGTTTGCGTCTTTTTTTCTCTGGTCTATTGTTCTACTAGTCTATTTAAAACCTATGTATGTAGTTTTTATTTCTGATATAAAGTTAGCCTTAATTCCATGGCAAGATATTTTGCTCATTTTGGGATTAGACTGCTCTTTGCTATGACATATTCCTAATGATCTGAAGTACTATGTTTAAATCTTGTATGAACTATCACTTTCCATCTTAGGTTAACTCAAACTTTAATTTGCAGCAGGGTAACATTGATAATTTCCCAAACACCTCCGTTAGAGTGACACAGTTGTCCAAGTGCACTATGAACTGGCCTTGAGCTGCTACAGGTTCTGCAATCGACTTGTTGGAGGACGTGCTTAACAAGATCAGTGTCAGTGTCTCTGGATATTAAGGGTGTTCCTTGTATATCAGCTTCTTTGATGTCCACAGTAGGTACTCAAACCAATGCAGCTGCACAATGTGACAAACACCATCAGCTACCACGGCAGATGGCCATGAAAGTTGTTGACCTTCAGGCTAAACACTCAAGTAATTTTAATTTTGACTCTTGGATCCATTCTCCCTTAGCCTATTGACTCATAAAAATCAGTGGAAAGCATCAACAGAGAAGTTTAATTTACTTCTTTTTGACCTGAGTTCATGTAGCTTGTATGTGTATGCATACATATGCATAAAAAATTATCAAAGTATGTAGATTAAAGTTCATTGGTAACTTGGTTTAATTTCAGCTTTTTCAAACTTAAACTTACAAAAGATTTAGGTTGAAAAATTTTCGAGTGTGAACAATTGTATTTTAATTGTGGTCACTCAGGATTAAATCTAATCCTGACTGCTAGATTCCTTAGCCCTTTTAAAACATTTTAATTACTAATTATACCTCGACAAAACTACTTTTTAAATAAATGCAAATCCGCGTTTCAATAATATAGTGTATTTTTCACATATTTCACTTGACTAAATGTCTTTTAACAGCTTGTACTGTGCAGCACCAAAATTATTTTCATCATTTTCTCAGTAATACACAAAGCAAAAGTTTTGTCAAAGAAGCTTACTAAGTTGTAGGTTTATCTGGCATCCCAGTGTTTAAGCAGTTAAATTAAAAACGGAAATCACCTTCTTGGGGAAGTAAAAGACATGATGACATGCAAGGTATTATTTCTGACCACCAGTGGCCATCTCCTCCACCAGTCTTCTCTGGGAGGAACTGAGGTCTGACTGATGGTCCCTCTGGATGGATACAAGGAGGAAGCTGATGAACTCTGTGAAGTTTGTCCCTCCTGCTCAGTCATGGTTCTCCTGCTGGTGTCTGTGGAGGCTGGCCCTTTCCTTGACTTACCTTTGAGCAGTGAGGGAGCAGAGCAGGAGAGAGCCAAGGAAAAGACAGGACTGGCCTTGGCAGCAAACATCTTTCATGTGAAGACAAAAAGAGAAGCTTAGGGAGGAGGTGTGAGTGTTGTCTAGCCCATTTTGTCTGCTGTCAAATGCCTTTCTGCATTTCTAACTAGTCAGTGCAGGCAGTTTCCTTAAAATGGGTAACATTCTGGTGTACGTCAATGAATATGCAAACAGACAAGTTTGGGGATCCTTTGGCTTCAAGTCTCTTAACCAAATGAGAAGTGTTAGCACACTTCATAGGGGAAGCAAAACAGAACTAGGACAACTTGTTCTTTGCTAGAGCGCATAACTGCTGTCTTTAATTGCTCATAGCTGTGGGTACATATGACCACCTTTCTTTGCTGTTATTCTGTAAACAGGTTTAAGGTAATGCCCCTCACAAAAACCAGAACAGAAATGAATCCTGAATGAGGATCCATTCAAAGATTTCTCTTAAAACTAAATCTAGTCTTTAAATGGCATGTTATGCAAAGTGCCTATGATGGTTTTTCTTGAAAATGAAGGTAAGATTTTGAGAAGAAATTAGAAGATTTTTTTGTATTTGTCATAAGTTTTTCTTCAATACCGTATGAACTTGTCTGCTGATCAGTTAAATTCATTTGCAAATATGAAGTGAGGGAGAAGAGATTATTCAGAAGAAAATCTGTATGGTATAAAGCCTTCTATTTCATAAAAGAAATCCGGCCCAAATTCAAGTAGTAATGATTCAGTAGTTAGCAGTCAACTGTTATTGCTTGGTCAATAGCAAAATGAGAAATCGAGATGATACCTACTTGGTATTTCTGAAAAACTCTTTTCCACCTGAAGCAAATGTATTTGCTGATGTTAATGAACATTGGAGCTGCAAGGGAAATGAAGCTGGAGGCATTTTGTAAGGCATTTGATTTGTCTCTATTTAATGCTCATGACTGACGCTTTTCATAAATGGGGCCAGATGTTAGATAGAAAGTCCACTGTTTGGGCTGCATTTAATTTTTTATTGTAGACATTCTTTCTGTACTGTTTAAACCAGAGCACACTTTTCATTAACTTCAGTGGATGGAGGATCATGCCCGTGCATCATAATTTTATTGAGTCTTATTGGAAAAAGTATTCACATAGAGCCTGAAAATGTTTCGTGTTTTAGAGGAAACAGACTACATTATGATTGTGTTTAGAGAATGGGAAAGAGGGCTTTAAAGTAGAGCAGATTCCTACAGATGGTTTTGCATTAATAACAAGTGCTAGAAATGTTTACATGGTATGATTCTCGCTTGCTGACTGGGGAGGATATTAAAGATGGAAGATGTTTCCAAGCCACTGCTGTTACTTGTTAGTCTGTTCTATGAGTACAGCAGAACTTCTGGCTGGTCATATGGAAATGACTGAAAAATGTTTGTGAAATTAAGAAAAAACATCTGAAAATTTACCATCTTCAGTAGAAGCTCACCTAATGTTAATGTATGCTGTGGGTTCAAATTTATGTCCCTTTGTCAGTAAGCTAATCTGAAAGAATTTAATTGGGAAATACCTACTACCCTTTTCCTCAGTGGGACTGAGCTTTCAAACCTATTGAAATTCATCATCAGTCTTGTACAAATTATCTTAGAAAGCCCAAGGAAAATTCAATGGGAATATTTCCCTCAGGGTCCACCACACTGATTACAAAAAATATCCATGCTTAATACTGAGTTCATGCTTATATCTTCACAACTGATCATGAAAGAGATTCAATGTATACATTCATGTAGAGCCAGTGATGCTGCAAGTGCTTACAGCTCCGATAAATTTTGTAACGGCTTGCATTTACACCAAACTGTGCTTTGCACTTCTGACAAATATACATATGTAACTCCTGGGACATGACATGTGTGTTCATTTTCTCACCACACATTCAAATCTGATGCATCAGACTTGACAGTGTATAACAGAACATTTCCTATTTTGAACTAGCTCTACTAACACTCTGTCACCTTCTGTAATAACCCTCTACCTTTCCTAGGGCGAACCACAAATGTTTGCACTCATGCAATGTTGACAGTGTCATGCAACACTGATTTCTTGTCATTACCATCAGCTGCATGGTCCTATAATGTACAATAGCAGCTGGAACTCAGTTGTGAAATAAAGACCACACAGCTGGCTTTTGGGGCCTCCTACTTAAGTGTTGTGAAATTCCTATCGAGTATGACATCCTTATTTTTTTAAGAATGCATAACTTTCTTAAGAGTAGTGTTACTGTTTGTTTTCTATTAGGCTTGCAAAATTGTGCCTGGCATAGTCTCAGTAGAAGCTTATTTTCCTTTTATCGTTTAACTTAAATTTTGCAGTGGTGGAAAGTCAACTTGATTTTTCATCAGGTTGAAGGTCAAATTATTTTACAAATTAGGAAAAATTAGATTAAGTTCCCTATTTTTGGGGAACCTCAGTAATGTTAACATTTCTTCACTTCCTATATCAAATTTCTGATGCCATCAGAAAGGAGGGTTAGCAGCATTGTCATCAGAAAGGAGCGCAGGAGTGGCAAGGGAGACCTCTAGTTCACATGGGTATTTTTAAATCCATAACACAATGATGAAGGCAATAGGAGATGCAGATTTTCTTCAATGTCCACCTTATTGTAGACCTCTGTTGCCTGGTGTTACCTCAGTTTTACAGGCAAGGAGGTGCTACATTTTGTCCTTTCTCTTCTCTTATGTTTGAACATTTGTGTTTCCGTGTAAAATTACTGACATCTTTAGCATCCCGTCCTTTTGCCCAAGAATGCTCTTTTGCACATGTCAAAAAGCTGTTCCTCTTACTGAAACAGGGCTCATATGCCAGGCTTACTTGAAGTCTCAGGAATGATAGCATGAACGTTTCACCACAAACAATCAGCTGGTTGCCTTCTTAGGCATTTAGAGACCTGTTTGCTTCTCTTTGACCTGGTGGGTACCTGTGGTTTTAATATTCATACTTGTAGAGCTTTCTGGGAACCACAGGCAGGACCCTGAAGAGAGTGTCCCGTTTATATCCGACTTAGACTCCGCAGATTTCATAGGAAGGATGGCATTCAGAAAGTGGTGCGAGAAAAGTCCAAAGCTGGGTGCCCTGTGCTGCTTCCTGCTGTGGCCAGCGTGTTGTCTCTGCAGTCAGTGGTGCTGGTGCTCTCCTGGAGGGAGGGATAACTGCAGCTTGCTTGTTGTGGATGCTGGGTTTATCAAGCCCTGCTACTTAAAAGCGTTGTTTATTAAACCAACCAAACAAGGGAATTAAACAGATTATAGGCTTATTGTAGAGCAAGTGAAAGACAGAAAGCATGTAATTGGAAGGTGGGGTGTTTTGACAGCTTCTGCAGATGGCAACAGACAGAAAGGAGGATTGTGTTCCTAAAGTGCAACTTTTTTTTAAGAAGGCTCAAATAATTCTAGCAGCCCTTTTGAGGGTATTGTATTTGGCATGAAAAGTATGACTGCATCTCCTAGTTATTGGTTATGAAAATTTTATTTGGGCTTTTTTTTTCTTCTTCGTGATCCAGAACATTTTGTGAGCAGTACTATTGTTCAGTTTCTGTACTAATTTTTGAAGTAATGCTCTGATTCGCTTTTGCAATGCAGTGTTATCCAGAAGGATCAGGAATTCAGTATTGCCTCAGAAACTTTGTGTTACTTTATCACTTGGCAGTGTTTTCACATTCAGTATCATGTGTGAAGCAAAATATTTAAATGGAAGATTGTTTCAGAATACTTATTTTTCAGAAACTTATATAAACATAAAAATAATACAGTGAATAATTTATTTTTACATGCTTTTGGCTTTTACCTTTTAAAATCCAAAAGGATTTCCTGAGGGATATGCTTGTCTACATCTATTTTCTCTCCAGCATATGAAATGACAGGCTATACAAAGTGCCCAAATATTAATTTTTGTGGCATGTCTGTGTATTCATCTGTCAACCTTCAATGAATTTTCTGGTTTTCTATTAGCTTGTCCCAAACTGCTGGCAAGCTAAATTCTCTAACAGACATCAATTCAGTGCATTAAATTCCTATTCTACTCTGCAAGATGTATTGATTATTTTTTTCTCAGCAAAGTGACAAATACCATTTTCATGACAATAATAGAGATTGATTACGATTTTATGGAACAGAGAAGGAGCCAATATTGCTGAAAGAACCTTGGGGCTTATAAAAAATTGGAAAAAAGATCGTTTGAATTAAAAAAAAATAATTAATTCGTCTGTTGCTGATGAACCTGAAGTATTTTTGTTATAATGAAAACTACAGTAAATGCATGATCATTGCTGAAGTGAGGCAGATTGAAATGTGTTTGTAACATTTTGGGCCTGAAATCACTTGAAGAAATGCTAGTAATCCGTTTTGAAGGGCTCAGACTATGAACTCTATAATAGTTTTTCCTATGTATGTAGGTATGCCTGACGACATATGTGTGATCATGCTGTGTTATCTTGATCAGTGGAAGTTGAACCTGGAAGACCGAGGAAATATTGTTGGGCTTTGTATAGGGGCATCTACTGTAAACCTAAAAGGAAATAATTTTTTTTTTTGATTGGTTTAGTTTTTGTCGTTTTTGTTTTTGTTTTTGATTCATTTCATTTGCATCTCATGTTATCTTTGCTGGAGATATAAACTGCAGGTCAAGCTCCTTTACTCTTCTCTCACACCTTATCCACTCTAAATGAAGCTGGACTGAGAGACAGTGAGGTATCAAGATGAGACCTGAGTATTTAAATTTGACAGAGTTTGTTTATTCATAACATGGTATCAAAGCAAATTATAACAACAGAATTCACGTGGGGTGTAACAACATATACAGGCTGCATGTGCTTTTATGTATTATCCTATATTTAAACAAAACAAAATAATACCTATTAATGGATACTCTCATATAAGGCAGGGTTTTCTGTGTGTAATATGACTGTAAAATTCACCTCACATTCAACAACCTTGTATCAATTTTATTACTTTTTTTTCCTTCAGAATATATTTTTCTGATTGGTGTATAATTGAAAAACCAAGGTTAGGATACAATGGATGTAAGACTTTCAGACAAACTGGAAGGTAGGACAGAAAAGAAAAAAAGTTATGCTAATACCTCTAGTCCCTGAAATGACACTTCCTTTTGCATTAGTATATTCTCTGATTTTCTCCATCAAGAAATATGAAGAACTACATTTTTAGTCTAGGAAATGAAATTCAGAAAAGTAAGCTTGTAGAGATAAGCCAGAGTAGTAAGCAAAACTAATTGATTCTGTGTCTCTTGCACATGTGAACATGTCAGTACAACTTGGAAAATTTTACTCCTGCCTCCATCTAAAAAGTTGTAAATTATCACAGTTCTTACTTAGTGTTGAGCCAAACATTAGCCTGATTTGAGGCAGACACAAAGAAGAAATGTTTCAGAATTAGGTGTGAGGGCATACTTTTTACCTTGTTTAGCTTACTTACAAGTGTATCCAAATGTTTGGGTTTTTTCTTACAATTCCATTTTAACTATAAAACTTATAAAGGATTTTTGTTGCCTTTCTTTTTTTTTACTTGAAAGAGTGAGATAATGTATTGTTTACCTTCTACTAATTCTATATACATATATGTTTAAAAAAATGCAGAGCAACAGAGCTGGGGATGTAGTATTCAAATGTAAAAGCAGAACAAATAAATGAGTACATACATCCCACTGTGGAACTTGCATAGGAGCCTAGTGGTTAAATTAACCATAGAGACAATTTCTGTATTTGACTTATCATGACCTTCTGAACGGTTCACATACCGCTCTAAAATTTTTGATGGTAAACTTTCAACACAAAAGTTATTTTCAATAGTTTATGCAAAACTGTCCAGCAGGAGAAGGTAAAATCATTACCTCATTATGAAAAGGAATGTTTATGACCTTTTAAATGACAGCTGTAGGACCGAAACAGCTGGGTAAACAGGTTGAAATTTTTCAAGGTGGCAGCTCTCTCTTGGGAGAAAAGTGTTTGAAATGTCTCTATGAAATAGGTTGTGATTTGGTCTGAACCTATTGTGATTTGCCCATGGGCGGTAAGATTTGTGATAGTACATCCACCAGGTTACTTGGAAGAGCAGTTGGCTCGGTCTCTGCTATATATCTTACAATGTTTTTGCAGGATGTGTACCTGGGGTTAGCAGGAGCCCTGGTGTCATTTGCTGTTGGCTGTAAATTGTAAAATGTTGGGCTTCCATTTGACTAATTTACAGTGTGCTAACAAGCATGTTTATGCCCCAAAATGTCAGGCAATTGGCATTATTAATGATTTAGGAGCAATCTCAATTTTCTTTTAAGTTTTCTGCTTGGAGAGAAAGCTCTGTCCAGGTGAGATTGAGGGGTTGCAGTTAGACTTACGTGGAACAGAAGAGGATTCTGTGACTCCTTGGAACGGCCGTAGTGCTGCACAGGTGTGGATGTTCTGCCACTGGTGCGTCCTTTGGTCCGCGAACAGGTGGAGCTGCTCTTGTGGGAAGCCGCTGCTAATCAGCCCTTAAGCACCCACATTACTTTTACATTGGAGCAGGGGAGAAGTCTGCACTCCCCAAAGGAGCCAGAGGGGCAGAGAATCCCAAGAGATACCCGTATTTCCTGCTGCATACTTCAACCTTGCTCCTCAAAGCATGGTGAATGTGGGCTCTGTGGTGAAACACGGGCACGGTGAGCTCACTGCAGTTCTAACTGGATGGCCTCCCACTGTGTGCTTTAGCGTCTGATTGAGGCTGCATCCATGATGGTGTTGTCTGGCAATGTGTAACATCTTCAGTGATGTGTTTCACTGCTGTTTTCCAGTATAAAATGCTAAGTTCAGAGTTCTGTCAACAGTGTGTTCATAACAGTATTGTGCTTCCACACCATTTTGTGAAGCAGGAAAGTTCAGTGACCATAAAATGGCTTCAGAAAATAGTTAAAATGCCCTCTGTGATTTTTTGCCTGATTTTTTTATAGCTAAGTAGTTCTATTTGACTGTGCAAGACCAGGCAAATGCTTCGGAAAGTTTTTTTAAATATTATCTGCAACCTAAAGCTATGCAATCACAAGTAATCTATCACCAATTAAACAACACGTGAAATTCCTCATTGGAATACTGGCTGAATTTTGTTTCAGTGTTCTCATTTTGGTGTGTTGAAAGCAACACTAGAAATTCTGCTTTAAACTGTGTTACAAAAATTAATATTTGTAAAAGATTTTGGAAGTGTAATGAGAGAACATGATTGTTTCTTATTTTGATTTCCACTTTGAAATATAAATTGATTTGAAATCATGAAAACTGAATATAATGCTTGCATGTGATTGATTATTAAATTATCATTGCATTTGCTAATTTTTTAATATCTTGTTTTCATGGTGAAATCTTTAAGTATTTAGCCAGATTAGGGACTGTGGGATGAAGCCCTACTTTCATGCAGTAGGTGAAGGACTCTTAAATCAGTCTCTGGAGTTATTTAACGGTTACCAATTACTCCTGCATTGTAAACAATCAAAGTGCTTGTATCTGCAGGCAGTAGATAACCTGAAAATCAAATATATCAGCTCTGCCCAGATCCTTGAGGAGATTGTCCTGTCAGCTAAAACAAGAATAAAAGATGTGATTGTAAATAACGTTCATGGGACAAGCAGGTTAGTAACATTCATTTGAAAAATAAATATAGAACCACCTGTAGCCCGCAGTGGACATTAATTGTACATCTGTCAGAAAGCAAAGCCTTAAACTTGAGAGCACGTATGCATTCAACTGGCTTTGCTTCCTGATTGTTTTAAGTTATGGTTTGCCGTCTTCCAATGTGAGGGCTTCCCTGATCCGTTCTTTGTAAGGAGGTGTAATGCATAGCACTGATCCTGGCAGAGGTGTTGGAAACCCCTGCAGTTCAGGTACTTTGAGCGATGGAGTGACTGCTAGCCCTACATTTTCCTTTTTTTTTGTGAGAGGGCTATGTATATGGCTACATGCATGTCATAGGAATTTTACTTTAATATGAGAGTTAATGAATGAATTAACTAAATTGAACAGTGTTTCTTACATGCTGTTAGCAACTTTTTTCTAGTTTTGTTTCTTGGTACCAATGATAAGAGAAGAGAAACTTATCATTACCTATGTATTTTTATTGAAATGTCTCCATCTCTATACATTATGTGGATGAGAAAAATGAAGATTTTTATATAAACTTATTTTAAATGCCATCAGTATTAGAAATAATAAAAATTTTCCTGACCACTACACTTAATCTCACAGCATTGAAATCATTAGAGATTTGGCCATTTAACATAAGTGCTGGAGTACGAAAAGAGCTTCCAAACCAGTAATATTGTGACAAATAGCTTCATTGAGAATACTAGGCTGATCCTGCTATATATGGGTGGTTGTGTTGATAGTTTAAGTGCTAAGCTTTTTTCTTTTATTTCGAGGGAACGAGAGGGTGGTGATAACAATTTCTTTATAGTCAGTTGTGATGGAAATATTTGGTAAATAAATGAAATGGAGGGGAAAGAGCAAATCTGTTCGCTACTGTTTTCTTGTATCGACTCTTTTTTTTTCCCCTTAAAGATAGCTATTTAGTCCATTAGTGGGTTTCTTTCCCCTTGCAGGCTGGCTTCCTGTAGGTTTCACTGTGGAGTAGCAGGTGTACAATTCCAAAGTGTCTTTACAAGTGGCTCAGCAGGGCTTCCTGTGCCATACATTCACTGGAGACAGCTCATCTGTTTAATCCCTATGTTTTAGTCAACCTTTCTTATTATGCGGACAGGGCTCCCATGCTCAGCTGGATTTTGACTCTCAGAATGAATTGATGGAGCTCTTTGATCTTTGCTGTGTATTGCATCTGTTTCATCTTTCATCTTAATGCATGATCTTCCTAACTTCTAGCTAAAGCTTTATTTTGTTTATTTTACTTTTTTCCACTTCAATACATCAATTTTATTTTGTTCTTTTGGCACGACTTTTTATTTTCAATGAACCTGATTGCACAGCTTTAACATTATGATAATTAAGTTGGTACGGGTATTTAAAACACAGGCAAAGACTTGGAGAGCCATGTTGTTTTCAGGGTTGGCACTTTGCATTTTGGAGCCTTGATTGGAATCCTTAAAAGGGATTAGTGTAATTTTTTAAAAACTTACAGATTACTGCACCTGGTATTTGTGATAAAAAGTGGAAATGCCAAAGAAACAGGATGCGACAGTACACATATTTGGAGCAGCCTGCTACTGGCTATCGACACCTGAACTACAGTGGCACCGAGCAGTAGTCGGCAGAGCTGGTATAATGCAGAACTTTCTTGAGATATATCACCTCGACAACCTGACACATGGGCAAATATTTAAGTTCTTCCTTTCTAAATTCCTGTACAAAATTAATCAGCTCCTTAAGAACTGTTAAGAAGTTATACTTTTTCTTATCTGTGGGTTTATGATACTCCAGGCAGTTTTGATTTAAAGACATCCAAAATTCCATGTTCTAACGCAGTTGCATGCTGAGCTACAGTTACACTTTGGGTTATCTTCCACCCCTTCCCCCAGTCCTAAGTTTAAGTATGACAACCAGCAAGGAATTAATCTTTTTCAAATGAATCCAGCAAATTAACAGTTTTCATAATACTTTTTAGTTGAAACTAGCACCATCAACAGAGCGTTTTCTAATGGTATCATTGATTCCTCTACTTATACAACAGAGTTTAAATCTTAAAAAGATTTACATCAGTGTTCAGCTTTAAGTGAGAGTAGCAATTTAATTTTTCTCATGATCAATAATGCTAGAGTGGAAAGAGCGTTTTCAAATGAGCAAAGAGGTCTACGGCAGCAAAACTCTCGAGCCTTTGCTCATAAAGGGTTTGATGTACTTCACTGCAGTTTAGCATCTTACATGTATGGCATACTCAGAGCTATTCCTATTTTGCTGCATTTACTCATCATATTTTGTCCTTTGGGAACAGCTAGCATTTGGACACTGAAGTTTTTGTGGGGTTTTTTTAATGCTCTTTATCTGGAGATGGCTCCTTATGCAGAACTTCCACTTCCGTATTTGGTGTGGTAAAACCTGAGGCAGTTGATTGTTGTGTGATGGGGAAACTGACATTTAAAAACGGAGACAGATCCTCCAGCTGTGCTTCTTTGGTCAATGACATATGACCCATTCAGTCACATTACAGGAGAATCTTTTAGTATCCTTGTGCAAATACCATCTTTATAAGTGAGGGGAAAAAAGCATAAAACAGTAACTTTTGGGTAAGAACAATATTTTTACTGTTGAACTTGTTAGGCTTTATTTAAAAGGAACCATAGCCACACAAAATTACTTATCTTAGGCTTGATTTCACTGTGACATAGGTAGGTAACACTGTTCCTAATGATAATTTCTCTAATGAAAAAGTGAAAAGAGACCTGAATCTGATATAATACAATTACGTCTACTGTTGCTGCAAAAAAAAATATAATTTTTGCCTGATATAATAAGTATCTTCTCCCCAAACAAGCAGAAAACCCCTCAAAACCCCAAACTATGCTTTTCTTACTGTTACACCTTCTCCTTTTAGGAACTTCTTGATATAAGACACTGTAAGAGCTCTTTGTCATCTAATACTGAAAATAATAGATAACTGACATTGGTGTGGAAACCAGTTTAAAATATATAAGAAAGAAATTTAGAATTTGGAAAAAAAAAGATGAATAACTTGGCCTCCTTGTTATACATTTTTTTTTAATTTGCCTTTGGAGCTGTTGCATTTTTACTGATCTGAAATGAATCAGTTGTAGAGTATTATCTGTCAGGAAATTAACTATTTGTATTGAAAAAAGCTCATGATTTAGTGAATTTAGAAAATTGTTAATATCCTGGAGGCCTGTGTTGGGCAGTTTCACAATTCGAGGCATATCTTTGTAGAATCCAGACCCAAAATGTAACTACATTAAATCTATACTTTATTTTTAATGAATTATAATCAGACAATTTTAGTAGTTTATGTTGTTGGATTTTACTTTTTTTCTTTATTTTCCTGTCAGTTTGGTGTTTTGGCTTATGGCTTTGGCTTTGATTGAATCGCTGAAGTTACAACCTTTCTAATGGGTCATGTACTAGAGTTTGTTTCTGCCACATTATTAGTGTTTTGCATGTTTCAATTTTATTTAGACAAAATGGATAATTTTATGAGACTACTTCAGCTATAAGTGCATTTTTTTTTTGGGGGAAAAATATAAAATGACACATTAAACGTAAGTACCATATAATCTAAAGAGATTGTGTTGCTGTAGCATGGCAATATGTTTTCTCCAATGTATTTTGTGTTTGTTGTCTCCAGAATAAGCATTTGTTTAATTCAGTTGTTATTTTGTTCTATGTGTGTGTATGTCTGTCATCCCAATTCCAGTTTACTGCAGGTGAGAACTTTTGCATAGCAGATGCCTTCAGGCTGTAGAAAAGGCTTTTTAACCACAACATTGGGAATGAGTTTCCTGTAAAATAGTGCTTTCACTGCCTTTAGGGAAGAACTATTACTAGCTCCTGGAGTTGTGGTGCTCAGATGTCTCACTTGACCTAGTGAGAGGCTCTCTGGGAAGGTGCTTTGTATACTGCTTTTCCATTAAGACAATGCAAGTTTTTTATTGCCTCATCTTTACAGAATGATACAACCCCCAAGCCCACTTCAAATCCAGAACTGTTAGTCTGTATGTTAATGAACAACTTGTATTTTTAAAAAATAGGCAAACAAATAGTTTTAAGACAGATTAATTTTTTGTAGATTTCAGCTCAGTCTTAGTTTCTTATTCCCATGAGCATTTCTGTTTTACAGACATGTTGTCAGTTATTTAACTGCGCACCTTTGGTACTTATTTTTTGGGTCATTCTGTTATGTAGGTAACTGTATTGAAATTCTTGTCAAATGTGTGGCATTAAGCCATCCTGGCTTTGTGCTAAGTTCCATGCCATGAGTGGGTAGAAGTTGGGAGCATACATCAGGAAAGAAAATTGCTCCTTGCTTGCCCTTACATTTTTTCTTGAACGCCTGCTACTGGACATTGTCAAAGGCAGGATGCTGGTGTATATACATGCAGTGCCTATATTATTAATGGTTAGTTTAGGAAGAGATATGTCTGACTACTAGTGTAGGTAACAAAATAACAGAGCATTGGCGAAAGGGAGTGGCAAGGAAAAAACATTTGCAGCTTTCAGGCTTGTCTGTGTCTGGCCACAGCAGGACAGAACAAAAGTCCTTTACTTTGTGTGTCCTGGCAATATTAAAGTGGGATAAAACTAGACCTGTTCATCATGCAGCAGGTGGAGAAATGGTCTTTTTACCCTTTTTCTTTCTTTCTCGGTTCCTAGAATATAGGCAAGATTGTTTCCCTTGCAATGCATTAATATTTCACCTCTGTTCATTCTGTGCTGAGGATTGACACAACATGTGGCCTCTTCACATCTGCCTCATGGCGCTTCCCCCTCGAGAAGCTACGTGTGACCTTTTGCAGACATTGTTCTGCACTGTGAAACTTTATTATTTTGTTCTTTTCAGTGGAATATGTGTGCAGTTTGTACTGCAGGCTAACAGCTTAAAACAAAATTTAAAAGAAAAAATATCCATGACTATTTCAGAGGCATGTGACGTGCCAAAATGAGAAACTATACCGTAAGCTCCCTGTCTATAGTTGCGTGTGCTCTTCCTTGAAGTGAGGGGGGAATCCGTGAGTGAGAGGGTCAGTGTGTCACCAAGCCTTCAAAGCTCCTGATTTCAGGAAAAGGTTCACCGCAGACAGGCTTGGACCCAGGCTCTGCTACATGTGTTCCCTTAAAGCTGTGCACTGGTATTAGTGTACCATCCTGCGCTGGCTTTGTGCCCTTGCGTTACACTTTTCCTTCTCCTAGTTTGTGTTTTGTAGCACAATCAAACATGTAGGCTCCTTATTAATTGGCAGCCGCTGAGCATTAAAAGTTAATTTAAAAGCCCAGTGGATTGCAATGAGAAGAGTGCTCCTTTCATTACATTGTTCATTATTTTAAATGTATAATTTACATATATTATTGCTTAATTTCACTTAATTTTTTGTAAAGAGGTACTGAATGGAAGGTTTACAGGATTTATGCGAGTACAATGGAAGGTTTATTAGATGGACATTTTCAAAGTTAACCTTATGAATAGATTGTTTTATTTTGGGTTTGTTTTTTTTTTTCTTTAGAGAATGCATCCTAGTCTTTTCTATACTTCTTTCTATAGCAGATCTTTGGGATTTGGGGGTTTGGTTGGTTGGTTGGTTGTTTTTTTTCCCTCAAAATTCTGTCTTCTAAGAATGTAGCAAATACCATGGAAATCCTGGAGTAATCCTGTCTTTACTAGAAAAACCTCTCTTTTGAGCCTGTACCACCATTATTATGGTCACAGCTAGTGTTTTCTTTTTTTAAACTGATACTTTTAGTTAACCATGGCCTATCCTTTATTTTATCTCCCTCCATTCTAATGAAATTTTTCTTGTGCCTGACCCTGAGTTTACTCCTCCTTTACCACTCACTTTCCTTTTCTCCTCCTATATCAAGTATGTTGTCTAGTTGCTTCTGTGGAGGTCTTTTTGCACTTCCTTTGTGTATTCCCCTTGATATGTTTCCTTTTCTCTGAACCTCTTATTGTATGGAGGCTTTGGTAATTCTAATATTTTTGTCTCAATGGACAGGTGGAAAAAACCCCAACCAAATATGGCTGATTTTTCAAAAGACTTAAGAACTTGAGGGCCAAAACACCCAGAGGAAGTGTCCTCCCCTCCTGAAAAAATTACATATTTAATTCCTGTAATTTGGGTAGTCTCATAACTTTTACTATATATGTTGCTTTTGTCTTAGACAGTTCATAGATAAATAGAATAATCCAATTTGTAAGACACATCCAAAGGTCAACTAGTCCAGCCTCCTGCTTCAAGCAGCGTTTAAACTGAACTCAGACCAGTATTGCAGTATTCACGACAGCTAGTGGAGAGAGCTAGTACATCCATCCAGTGTATAAGTTGTTCCACCAATATCCAAGTATGGAAGTGGGTATAATAATTCATGCTCAGCAGATTCCTGTCATGCTGTCCATCCTAGTGATGACAGAGATCATAATGAAAAGCCTAGTTGCTTTGTTTATTATAGCTGAGGGTAGGTGAAGTTAATTCCATATTTTTCCACAATGAACTCTGAAGTAATGAAAAGGAAAAAAGGTGTGAATAAGAGAAAAACCTGATGTAATTATTGAAAATGGACAAAAGCGCGTTCTGCTGGGGTTCCAAGTTTGGTCCTTCTTCCGTGCTTCTTTAAATAATCAGTCAGGTCAATCTGAATCTGTCAGAGACCATCCTGTTTATTTTCCAGTTTTGCCAGCTCAGATCTGTTCTGACACCTTAGAAACCTAGTCAGGTCTATGCTGGTGGCTGACTGGAGATACTGCTAGGGATAGCCTTATGTATCTGCTGATTTTGGCTAATCTTCCAGAAAAATGAATCGGTAGTTACGGCAGCCTCCTATTTTTGTATCCTTCCCAAGTCCTTCGTTCATTTGCTATGCTCAGTTATTTCTTCTTGCCTTAAATCTCTGTGCTAAAATCCAGACTATTTCTTCATATTTAACTGCTGCCTAAAGAAAGCAAGGTCTGATTTGAGTACAGCAATAGAAATGAGAACAAATAGTTCATGAAGGTCTTCCTTCTGAGTAAAATCCTCTTGGTGGTAGATATTTTAATGAAGTGAGTTAGTCAGTGGTTTCTAACAGTGTCTGCCATTGCATTGGTGACAATGCCTTGTGGAGGTACTTGAGCTAGATCTCACTGTGTTAACGGTTTGGATATAGGATGCAAAGCAGAACTGGTGTAGTCTTCAGTATCTTCCTGAGAAGCTGGTTGAATACTTCGGTCATCCAAAATAAATGAAACAATGACATCACATTTGAGAATGTAATTTATTTCTTGTCCACATCCTTTGCAACAAATATCAGAAAGAAATTAGTTGTGTTTAATAGTGAATTATGAACACCATTGCAATTCCTGTATTCAGCCTCCTAAACTTTCCAAATGAGGAAGTTGCACAGCAGAAAAATTTGACTTCTAAAGGCAAAGAAAGTCCTGCAACACTTTAATTTCAAGGAAGCAAGGTCAGTGGTTGCTCCCACTAGCTGCTGTTTTCTAACTGTTAATATTCTCTGTTTGCATTTCAAGAAAGTTTGAAAATTTTAGCTAAATTGCATGTGAAAACTTTCAAGAAACCATATATTGTTTCTAGTGAAAACAGAGATAATATTATGCTGTAAAGTCCAGCAAGTCTTCGCAATTGAGACAGTGTTGTTGGATACCACCTTAAATATTAAACTAGCTTTCAGTTAAGGTGAAGTAAACATGAGATTACTTTGTCTGAAACAGTATGGTTTTGGAAAAATGGTCTTTGATCCAAATGGCAGAGCAGCCAATGTACCAAGAAGCCAAAACTGATCCTAAAATTTTTGCACGTCCTTATAAATTTGTGATCATTGATTATTATACTCTATTTAGTTAAACAGAACTGTCGGCACGCATTTTGAAATGTATCAAGTTAGTTGATGGGGTTTTTTTGTATCAGAATGCATTGTTCTGATAGCTCTTGTTCTATTGTAACCTTTGTTTCTACTTCATATGAACCACCTTCCACTACTTTGCAGTGTATTTGGTTTGTAAAAAAAAGTCTTACAGTAAGAGTGCATGATTGTTTAATGCCGCTCTAAATGAAAAGCCCAAATATATTCCTGTTTTCTAGACCAATGCTGAAATTCAGTGTCAGCTCAGATTCTGTTAGGACGCTCATATTTTGGGTTTATAACGTATTTGCATGTTTAACCTTCTCAAAGCATAGGCTTCACTTGCGGGGTTTTATGTATGACCAGACTAGTTGGGAGGAAGACATATACAGAGAAGCCTTTAATGGTAGCTAACTGCTTCTGTGGGCCCAATTAAGACTATCCAACTGTGAAACAGAGTCCCTGGAGTAACAGTGCGGTCTGCTTGCCTGGGCTTTCTGAGGTGGGGGGAAGGAGGCCTGGAATAAGAGAATATCCAGCGCAGCTTTGGAGAAAAAAATTTAAGAGTTTTCTTAGGGAAAAAAAAAACAAACCAAAAAAAACCCAAAAAACCCGAACAAACTCAACACAAAACAAAACTAAAAAAAGAACAGCACTCAAACTTTTGGTATGCAGTATTAATAAAGGTTGAGGTCAGCTTTATGTATGCACTGCATTCTAGACTTGACACTGTAGTAGCTGTGCCTGAGATCTGGATGCGTTGTTGGTCCAAAATCAATCTTGTTGCTCCTCAGAAGGCAATGAGAGATAATAAGTACTATTCACCTGATTGCCTTCCTGTTCTGAGACAGCTGGTGACGCTTGTCTTCCTGATAACCAGGAGTTTCAGATCTAAGGCAAGGATAAAGAAAAGCTGGGAGCTTGCTGAATCTAAATTTGACAGTCGATGGCTGTGTAGAGGGTCAGGAGGGATAGAAGCTGTGATACGTATAAGAAAGGAACAAAATTTATCTGCTCTGGTTGCAATGATTAGATGTCTCTTTGTCTGGCTTTCTTACAGTGGATGATTGATTGTACCCGCCAGCTGGCTAATATCATAATTAACAAAGTTGCTACCATGTCTGAGAAGTTTAATCGAAAAAATTGCCGGCAGTATGATGCCATTGTCACAGAGATCACAGGCGCAGCAGTGTTGACTTTTGTACTGGTGGAGCCGCAGGACTATGTAGATATGCTGAAAAGTCGTTCGCTGAGATAACTAAAGGTATGTTTCTTTCCCTATACATTTCTCCGCTGTTTGTTCTTTTGAAAAATGAAGTACATGGTCGTTTGATGATACCTTTCATTTCAGGGTGCCATGTGAAGCTATTCTGTCGTATTTTAAAGCAGTTGCAATAGCAATCTAGAATATATTTTATCAACGCGTCAAGAGGTGAATAATCAAAACTGTAGTTCAGTGATACTCACCCTTTCGAAGTGGTCTTCAGTGTCTTGCCAGATGCTTTTTGCAAAAAATGCAGATGCAGTTGTTTCATGGCTAATTTTCTCAGTTGGAAGGACTACAAATGCTGTAGACAGTCTATGTTCTAGGAACTCGTAGTTCAGCTTGGGTTTATGTTTTGCAGTATTTCTTTTCATATATTTCTTCAAGTTAGAATGTAACTTAAAAGGCATAAAGAAAACCCAAAACCAGGGAAAAACCTGTGTTCTTGCATCCATAATTCAGCGTTAGAATGTCTTGCTAAAATGCTCTCTTTTGTATATGTATATTTGTGTCTGTGTTTGTGTGTGTGAAAAGAGGAGCTTCGATGATGCTAGCTGGGAATTCACAGCACCTTTGTAAAATACTGCCTGAGAATCTCATTTACTCCTTTTGTATGTTTACCTAGTTTTCCAAGTTAAACATTGTTCCACTGAGCTCTTTTTCTCTGCAATTGTATTTTAACATGTGTGTGTGTGCACTGTGTGGTAGTTCAGTTATGCTCTGGAGTGTGTTGAAAATGCCAGCCTGACATATTGCTAATGAGTGTGCATATTGACAGTGACGGGGGCGTGTGTCTGTCTGTGTGCCATATATTAAAACAAAAAGAGGAGAGAGACAGAGACAGAGACAGACAGAGAGAGAAGGAAATATTGGGATGGGAAAGAACAGTTTATTTACATTACGGTATGTCAAAATGTTATTATGGCTAAAAAATCCATTTTAAATAGACACAGGATTTCTTTCTTGCAGAAGCTAATATGGCCATGGTAGGAGAATAAGGGAGGCTCATGTATTTTGATGGTATTAGTATTTTTCTGCCCAATAAATTTTGACTTTTTGGTACCTGTTTCTAAAATTTGGGAAGTGAATTGTTTGCATTGTGTTTCGGTTCTGTAACGAGCTGTCCCTGAGTTTTCTGTTGCTTTTCTCTGTGTCTTTACAGGTAAACTAGTTCTGAGCGTTCAGATGGAATTGTTACAGTAGACTTTTGAAGGAATGTATTGTTGAGTAGCTAGCCTAGCTGATGTTTATCTAAAACCAACATTTTTGAGGGGTTGTGCTCTTTTATATTTGACAATTTTCTGTTTAGAGTTAAATACTTTTCTCATTTTGAGCTGATATTATTGCAATGGTAATTTAAAACTAATGCTGATGTGAATTTTTCAGAGACTGCAGTTCTCCGTCAATTTAATAGCAGATGAATTGTTCTTAATTGACAGACCAAATTGAAAGAACAAGCTATTTTTTTAATGATTTTTTTTTTTTAATGGTTTATACCCCAAAAGAGAATTCTGTTTTGTGAGGAAATACTTCTTTGCAGGCCAGAAACATAGTCCTATCATCATTATTATTCCTATCCTCGGTAATGGATTTTAGGTTTTAACTTATCCTTGTAAATCTATTGCTTTTCAAGAGCTGCTAAGCAAAATTAAAAATCTATATTTTGTTTTGAATAGAAAATGCTGTGAACAGCGACAAAATAGATTAGTATTGTGATTACAGACAATAGGGAAGATTAAGTTACTAAAACAGTATATTGTTGTTCTAAACTAAAGCCTGTAATATTTTCTGTAATTGAGACTTTGCGCATTGTTAGAACTCGGTTGGAGTATCAAACGGTTGTGAGGATTAGAGCAGACAACTAAAGCAATGTCACAGTAGACGTGGCTGGTTTTTAACAGGATTATCTTCTGAGATGTGTAGAAATGAGCTCTTGTAATAGTTTTGGAGGAATTAATAATTTTAGTAAAGTGTTAATGGCAAATGTGCTAATGTAAAGAATTAGAAGATTAGTGATGCATCCTTTTGCATGGAAATAAGAATATAATAAATGTCCTGCAGGTGACTGAAGCTACTGCAATTTTATTGGAGATTAAAGTTTGATTGACCTTTGCTGAGGTGATTAACCCTCCTGAAATTAAAAGCCAGTAGTAAATTATTCTGTCCAATTTAAATGCAAACACAAATGATACAGCATACTGTTTTAAGTGTAAGAGAAAAAAAAATGTTTTAATTTTCGTTTTGCACTCAGTGAGATGTGATTGCAGACAGCGCGCGGCCGGGCTGTGGTAGAACTGGCCAGTGGCAACCTGCCTTTGCTCTGCTCGCTCCCGCCGGAGCAGCCGTGCCACGGGGACGCCAAACTTGGGAGCAGCTGCCTACGATGAACCTTCACGTGCAGGAATGCCGGCAGTGGAAGCGTCAGCGAGGTAAGCAGCGCAAATACTGTGGATGTGCTTTATCTGCTAGTGCAGACCTCGAGCCAGCTGAACCGTGCAGGGGCAGCGTGACACAGGTGAGGGTCCCTGGCCAGACTCACAGGGTGGCTCGGCGGAGATGGGTTGCTCACCTGGGTGAGCCATCGCAGGATTAGAAATAAAGCTGCATTTTTGTTGTTCTGTGAGCTGTTTTTTCCTTCTCCCTAATCCTTAAAAGTCAGATATACGAGCTTGCAGAACTATACTTTTTGACTGACAGAGCACTTCCTCCAGTGCAAGCTGAGTGCAGGTGTGTGAATTGCTGCGCTGCTTCAGGGTTGTGAATTCCCATCCTTCCTACAAGTGTGAGCAAGCGGCTTCTTAGGCTGTAGTCACTACATCATGCGGGATGGGTAGGATCAGGACATGATCTTAGTAGTTGTCTAAAGCCTGTGGGATTGCTTGCATGTGTAAAGTCTTGCAGATGATTGTCGGAGTTGCTGTGGCTATGCTACTGAACAGCATTTAAAAAATCTAGAAAGTTAATTTCCAATGGATTTTATAATTCTGCTTCACATTACAGTTTGTATCTGTGTGTGCAAACTTTATTACTGAATATTAAATTGGAAAGACCTCAGCAATACGCTTGCTGCATTTTTTATAAATCTTTCATTAAATGTTGAACACAGGAATTCCTCCCAGAGTATCTGCCTGCCTCAATTTTTATTTAGCAGACAAATGTCAGGGCAGTGATTTGTTTTATAATGAATTACACTTAACTTTTGCAGAGTAAGAGATCAGGGTGTTGTTATAAAGCAACATACTGTCTATAAGTCGTTCTGGAGGACTATAATGACTCTCTGAGGGCTTAAATTTACGCTGACTAGAGCCATTATAAATGGATCCAGTTCACATACTTTTGTTGCTTTTGTTAGGAAATTATGTTTTTGTTAAAAGCACCAAAATAATGGTAAATTAGAAGTAGTTTTGTTATTTGAGGTTAGTTTAACTTGCGTAAATAAGTCCTTCAAGGATTACTGTCTCCTTCCTTCACATGCCAGTCCAGAAGAGGGAGGCAAGTGAGTCGAGTCTGCACCTAGGACTCTTCATGTTCTTTGACATACACTGTACTGATGGATATTTTTCTTTTCCTTTTTTTTTTCTTTCTTTTTACTTCCTCACCTTGAATCCACCTCTCCCTGACCACCTGAGAAGAGATGAAATGGGTCTTTGAAGGCTTTTTCTTGCATGCCAACAGCAGTAGTGCTGGGAATTGGGCTGAAGGGCAGAAGGGCTGCTACGACTGTTTGGTCTTGAGTGGACTTTCTGCCTAGTAAAATTTCCTATTTTTTCGTGCAGCTGTAAGGCATTAAAATGATAATGAATGTGCCATCTGCATTCCATATTCAGTTTATCTCCTCAGTTTTCATCAAGGAAGATTTCATATTGCATCTGTCAAGGTAGGGAAGTCCAAGGAATTGCAGTTCAGAAATTAAGGACCCTGAGGTAGTAGCTCACTTCTGTCTCGTCTTTTCATTTACACTTTAAACAGTCTTCAGAGAGATGGGTTGCTGCTTCTGGGACCCAGTGAAGAAAGTGAGGAATAGATAAAAGCTAAACTTGCGGTGGAGTGACCTAAATGGAACAGCTGGCAAAAGTATAGAGGGGATCCTCCAGGGTACTGAATTATACCTTCAGGCTTGGATTAGTGGGATGTTTAACAAAGAGATCCATTTGCCAAAAGGATCTCTGCCTAATTTTTAATTATGGAACTAGCACTTTCTTCAACATTTGCAAATTATTGAGCTTTTTCTCCTCATGTAAGGTGTAGAGTACTAATTGTTAGCTTTTGGCTCTTGCTTTTGCTTTTCTCAAACTAAAATTTTTTCATGTTCTCGAATTAACCATATGAATACCTGGAACATGAAGCATTTCGACAGTTTTTATATTATGAATAATAAGTTGCATGCTTGATGGAGAAAATAAATCTAGAGTTTAAATATTTATTGTTTTGCTTATAATTCTGGAATGCTCTTGAGTGCTTGGAGTAGGATAAAACTTTTCTTTAAATAGAGGAAAACAGTATTTATAGATTCTTTGCAGTCATACATATCCATCATATTTTAATTAACAGTAATTGGTATATAAAATTTTTAAAATTTTTTTAGTAGAAAGTTGCCTCAATTATTTTCCATATTTTACAGTAGAGCAATACAGGAGAGAAAAAAATGGAGCTACATGTGTCAGAACGTATTTACCAGCCAACTTCCATATATAGCATTTTCTTTTTAGAAATAGCCATAATTTCCTTGTCTGTTGTCAGCTAATACTGCCATACATTTATTAAACAGAAAAAAACCCCTCTAAATTGCATGAAATAACGATACTCTAGCATGATATTAAATTTTCAAATGAGTGGTGCATCAGGAAAATTCATGATGAAGTAATAACGTATGCTAAACATATATATGTTTTCAGTGAAGAGATTCTCCTAGCTGTGTCTGCTTATATTTACTGAGGCAGTTAGGCAGAAGAGACTGGGCAGTGTAGTAAAGTATTTCTGGAAAGTTTGTTGGAACACTATATCTGACTACTTTAGGCAAAAAAAAGTACTAACAACGTGGGTGGTGGAGGAGCGGGGGAGGCTAGGATGTTGTCACTGTCCTCACTTCCTACAGACTATAACATCTAAAATAAACACTGTTAGTCATTACACCTTCTGCTTTGCTCTTTTGAAAAAGCATTTATCAAGCAGGTTCTTTCAGAGGCAGGTCACATAAGATTATTTTGATGATCTTCACTGTATGTCAATTTTAATAAGTCACGTGAGAGATCAGCAAGGTGCTTAGCACGTGATATGTCATATAGGTGACTGTTTCTCTCTCGCAAAAAACCCAGAAAAAAGGCGCAGTTAAAACCTTGTTTGCTCCTCACTGTTGCTCCCAGTGAGAATGGCATAGGGAACTGCATATATTTTTAGGCTGGTCTGATAATTGTTTAGAAATTATCTTGTTCAGCATTTCTAACATTAGCAGTAGTCATTATGATTATTTGAAAAGAAAATACTTCAAAGTTTTACTCCTGCCACAGGCTTTTTTTTTCCTCTTCCCTCTCATTTCAATATTCTTTCAATATGCTACTCAGCCAATACCTAAATGAAAATTGGAAGTTTAAGGCCATTTTAACTGCAGCATTTAAAAAATATTTTTATAATGGAACAAACTGCAATTTTCTATATAGAGAAAAGTTTCTGAGTATTGAGGTATGCACTGCATTACATATGATTGCAAAACACACTGCAATTTCAAAAGCTACATAGGGTTAGACGTTTAAAGTTGTAAAGAGTTTTTTTTCTTCATAATGATGTTTTTAGCAGAAACTGTATACTCCATGTTGTAAATCTGCACAAAATGTACTGTGTATCTTCCCCCAGAGTTAGCGTCAAATCAGGGGGAAGATACAAAAATAGTCGATTAATTTTAGGCTTCTGTTAAAAATCAGCAATTGCCTAGGTATTTCTTTTCATCATGGAAAATTAGCTGCAAGTTGATAATTGCATTTCTTGCTCATCAGACTTGTGTAGCTTTCTGAAAGTGTGCATAACAGAGAATTGAATTTGAATAACTTGAATAGCTGCATATGAAAACTCTTGGAGTATAATGTTTCAATGAACATTCCTTCATTCCATTTCAATAGAAATTAAAATTCTCTTATGAATATGCAGTTTCTTACACTGCTTAAGTTTGGGTTTGGGGTTTTTTGTAGTTTTTGAAGGATTTCAAATTTTGGCTTGGTTGGGAGAAAGGGAAGGAAAGGATGTGAAACTTTTTAGGTCAAGGCCGAATATTTTTGAAGTATTTACTGCTTTACAGTCTTGAAATGGATGGTGGTAGAAATGTCTAGCTTTTCTTTAAAGTAAACCAAAATGCATCTTCTTTGAAGAAACTAAACTTTAATTTAATTGAGGGATTTCTCATTAAAATTTTCCTGTCTGAAAATGAGAAAAAGTTGGACCATCATGTTCAACAGTTCAAAAGCCGCTTCAGGAAACGTTAACTTTTAAAATCACTAAAACTTCTGTCAGAAATGAATCCACTCTTTCATGTAGAAACACTGAGGAAAACATTTATATGAAAAAAATATTGTCAAATTTCTGAAAATACAGACCAATTAGTGAGATTTAATTTAGATATTTGTGACTGACTATGCATCATGTATATGTTAGAGCTGATTTATCATAATATTCTTGCCTTATTTGCAAAAAGAGACTCCTACCTATTGAAATATTACTGAAGGATCTAGCTTTCCCCACAAATTACACATTTTTCGCATAAATGTGCCTAATTACCTGAATTCAGTTTTGATTAGCAGTGTTAATTGATGCAGCTGTGGATGGGCTCTGTTTACCTAAATTACCATGTGCAAACAGCAATACGTTTGAAAGTGAATATGCTAAACTGAAAATACTAATTAGCTAAGACAGATTGTTATTCAAGTCACATCTCAGAGCTTTTTAATGAAAGCCTGAATGTGTCAGGGCTTTATGATATTCAGACAGAAATGTCTATATTACATATGAATTCTAAATTTAATTCGAGGGAACAGATGGGATGTCGACCGGGGTTCTTCTCCATCGCTTCCACTATTAATGTGAATGTTTTACTCCACTGGATACATTTTTGAGTGTGTGTATGTGAGAGAGAAAGAAGTGTGTGTGCGTGTGTGTGTGTGTGTGTGTGTGAGAGAGAGAGAGGAGGGAGTCTCTCTCATTGTGTGCCTTGACAATGAGCCAGCCAAGAACATCTAACTGGTCTATTTTTGTCCGACATATTTGCAAATTATAGGCACCTACTTTCCCAGAATGAAGATAAACAAGCTATTTTGCAAATTTAGTAAGGCTAGAGACTAAATGGAATAAAACCAAATTACAGAAAGATTAAACAGATCTCATTAACAGAACTTTTGCAACAACAGAGATTTCTCCTTTTGCAAGAATTAAAAAAAAATTAGTTTTGTGTATGAGGACAATTGGGCTGCGTGTTTCAGATTGTCATGGAAAGGCTTTTAACTGCTTTAATCTGTGCAGTCAAATACAAATACAATTTATTTTCTTAATTTTGTTTAGAACAGCCCAGATTAAGGTATTCCATTAATGCATTTAATCCCTCTTAATAGTTCAGTTGGATGCAAAACTGTAAATAAGTCTTAAAGTAGTACAAAAGACTATCTAGAGCATAAGTGTTCTTAATATAGATCAGCCACCATACGGCATATGTCCAGTTTTCAATCCATTTATTCTTTTGCTTCAGAGCTTAAATATTCAAAGGTCAGCTCCCATGTGAAACTCAGTAATTCCATCAGAAGCTTTACTCACAGCGTCTTGACAAAATGAAAAGTGAGGGTTGTAAGTACTGTACCTATTTGTACCAAAATAATAATTAGAGTTGTAATGTTCTAATTTCTTATAAGGACAGTTCTTTCATAAATGTTCTCAAGATCTGTGTAGTGGTCCTGATTCAATGTAGGTTGCTACGGTTATAGTTTTAAAAAGTGTCAGATCTTTTGATCTAAATTGGTTGGAAGCTATTTTCTTCGGTGTGTTGCAATGAGAGAGAGAACTCTTTTGACTCTGTTATCCACAGTTATGGTGAATAGAAATTGTCCTGGTTACTTTAGTTTCGTGAACACAATACCCCTTTTTCAAAAGGTTCAACAGTTCTGTTTTTGTGTAAGTTGACATGTAGAGCTGACGATATTTTCTGCAAGTAATTATCTAAGGTCTTAAACTTTATACCTGAATCCTTTAGTCATGGCCTCTTGTACTCCATTAGCAGAGGCTTTACAGATGGAACATATTCCTAAATAAATTAGTCCCAGGTACCTTCATTGTTCAGCTGACAATTAACTCCAGCTGAAGAGGAGAATAGTAGTGGTGCAAGTCAGATTTGGACCCCTATGATAAAAAAATCACTTCATTCCTATTACATTGCCAAATATGAGTGATCCTCTATAATGAACTGTCTCTTCAGTCCAGACATCTGACCTAGGAAAAAGCTTTTATCCCTAATAAATCACATTTATCAGGAGCTCTGAGTCATAAAATGTTGTACCAGACCATTTAATGTCAAGTACTTCACCACCCTCAATAGAGTTTGACTTCTTTATGCAAGGAGTAGCTGAAAGAGAAAAAGAGAGAGAGAAGCATCAACTTCTGGAACACAGAAGGGGAAAGAGGATGACAAATCCAAACTAGTTTTAAGATGGAATTTGAAAATCTCATGAAAATTTGCATCCAGACATTGCTCTCACTAGCAAATTTCTGGAATAAATGATTCATAGACAAGATCTTTTGGGCAGCTAATGATCTTCAAATAAACTGGTAGATGAAAGAACGAATGGATTAACCCATAGCTTAAAAGAATCTACCAAGGCCTATTTTTCCATAAAAAATAAAGTAGCAACCTCTACATAAAGGTTTAAAGAAAGACAACACTTGATGCAGAAAATCTCTCCAAACTATGATCTTTACTGAACCATTGTTTGAGAGCAAAATCAGTGTGAAAGAAGTCTGCAATATTTGCTTTTGGCCTTTAAAATAGAAGTTCAGGCAAGAATCTTGGTGGCAGCAGTCAGCTGTTACTCAGATCATCTATATGATGCAAAATTGCAAAAGTTGACTTAGCATTGCAACAGGTTCTTGTTTCCATTCCAAAATGTAAAGATGTGTTTGGTATCTTCTGACACCCAACACCTGCTGTGCCCAAACTATGCATTCTACAAAATTTGTATAAAATTTCTTAGTAAAGAGATACAATAATATTTTTAATATTATCATTTTCTTTAGTTCCAAAATTAGCTAGTTTAAGGATAAATTAACCAATAAATAATAAATAGATACTTAAGAGCTCTGCAGTCAACCCTCAAATAAGAAGGACACAAAAAATCATGCAGGAAAATATAACATAGTGTCATGACTAATTGCCTGTTTTGCTTTTATTTCTCAAAGAATTCTTCATCAATAAAAGTGAGTAATCATCAAATTCCTATGGAAAATAGATCACTTTTAGTCTACTGGAACTGAAATGTTTTAAAGCACATGTGAAAGCTATGGATGTAAGCACCCTCGTAAAAATTGCCTAAGTATCCAGGAGATTTGGTTCTTATGAAATGTACTTAACCTGAACTGCAGACATGAACCAAGGAGGCATAAAAGAAAAGGAGATTGCTCCTCCTCACTCAGCACCACCTTTGCTGGTTTTACATCCCTGCATCATGTAGTGACGTTACATCTCTGGTCAGGGAAAAGCCCATCTAAGAATGGAAATGGTTTCTAGCACTGTTTGTACGTGTCTTTGATTTCAACTCATCTCTCTTGCTTTTAACTTAACTCTTCATGTTGAATTTCACTTTTTTTTTTTCCTACAACAGAAAGACCAACCTGTTGCTAATGCAAAAATTCTGTCTTCATCTCCTCCTTAAAAGCTTTTGGGCTTTCATTTTGCAGTCCACATTACTGTAATTCTTGTCATACAGGGTTGACTTGGAAGGACAGATGAGGCACTGTGCTGTCTTGGTTTCTGCTCTGTGAATGAGTTGAGTAACTATATTTATTCACCCCCTCTGTTTGGGTATTTCTAGTGGATTCCAGGGTTTTTTTGGTTGCAAAATCAGAGCAATGTTTCTGGTCTTTCAAGCACTTAGTGTGTCAGTTTTGGCTGTGTGGGCTTACCTCTTTGACTTGTCAAGGTACGTCTCAAAACAAGGAGACTTCTGTTGCTGCACTGGGGACTCTTCTGTAGAGTGCAAGTAAAAAAGCATCTTCTGCTTTTATAGATAATTTTTGACATTTTTCATATCTATTCTAATTTCCAGTGTTGAATTTTTGAGGTCTGATGCATTCTGAAGTAGTCTTTTTGTTATAAGTTTACAGGAACACCTTACAGTTCGCTCACAGAAAATAACTTACAGCTCAGTTACACACTTGAGCTTTTTAAAAGTCAGTTTTAGTCTAAATCTATTGCACAATTAAATGTTTTCTATTTTTGAAGTTCACTGTATAATATTAAGCAGTTAACATTCCCCTCAAAAAAGGGAAGCATATATAACATATTCTTTCTCTCTCATGTTTCATCTCAGAGTATCCATTGGTGTGAAGGATCCCTGTTTAAAAATGCCTTCAGGACCCTGACAGAAGTGAAGTTCTCTAGTCTCTTCCAGATTCTGTGTCCCCCCCTTCTCTGGGCTCCTTTTCTCTTATAGTCCAGTTGCTATTATTACATTCTCTCTGACTTTGGTTTCTATACTATCTCTGTATCTCACCTCATCATTTCCCCAGATTCTCTTTTCTGTCTGTCCGTTTCTCCTTGTGCTTGGTACACAATTTGGGTAATTTTTATTTTTCTTGTTGATCACATTTCTCTTCTACTTAAAGATATTTAGGCTGACCATAAGTTTTAGTTTGGTCTTTATTATATTGCAATTGCTATTTCTTTCTAATAATGTGTGAGTACTGCTATGCACCTGAAAAAAAGTTCTTTTACCTTTGAAAGGCAAAACCAAAGTGTATTATGCCACTGGGCTACTCTAGATATCTGGAAGTGCTATCACCAATGGTGAATATCTTTTCCTAAGTGTGTTGTGTCAGTGTGGATTTCAAAAAGTCTTGCAAACTCCTACTTGATCAACTATTTCTGTGCTATCTCAGAATCACACTCATTTTGTATGTGAGCTTTTACATATGCTTTTCTCTGCTAGATGCTCTTATGCCTCTTCTGCTCAGATTCAGCTTCAACCTTCATTTTTTCATTCATTCATTAACTTCATGTCTATATTTCAAGCCACCATATGTATGTAAAAAGGGCAAGTGTAATAACTGTATGTTATCTGCAAAATTCCATCAAATCAAGGCTGATAATTAAAAAATTACTTTTCATATTGCTCATCTTTGTTAATTCTACTTTTAAATTAAATTTCCTAAATTTTTCTCTATTCTTCAATACACACTAGATTGTTCCTATATTTCCTTACGCTAATTAGAAGCAATATGCTTTTAATCTAAAATTACTTTTAACTATCTAAAACTACACAAGAGAAGGAAAAGCAGAGTAGGTCAGTACTGTCTTTTCTGCCACATTAGAGATACTCTGCTTGGTGTGTGATTTTCCATGTCTGTGCAGAAATATGCTCAGAAAGGAAGACTTAAGCTATGTGAATAAATTCCTTTCTTTGATAACTCTATTAGCTTCTTTGTCAATAACACTAAATAGAGAGTTCCTGTCTTCTTTTCAACCTCACACAGCTTTGTTCTTACTACCTCTCCTCAATAGTCCCTCAGTTATTATTGTGTTTTCTCCATCTACATTCCTCATCATTGATGACAATGATGCTGCAACCCTTTCTTCTGGTAGATACTGTGTTTGTGTGAGTGTGCACGTGTGTGAACCTATGAGGTTCATACTTCGGGCCAGTTCCTGTTTCAGACAGAACTGCCATGAAATGAATAATGCCTCCACATAAGACAGTAAGTTTTCTTATATTAGAATGTCTATTAATGAACTATTTCATGTTTCAATTGTCAGCTGTGCAAACTGAGAAGTAGAACAAACATTGAGTGTTTGAATTTAGTTTGATTCTTTCCTGAGTGTGTATATATGCACTGACTGATGCTTGCGTGGTGGTTACGAACCAATCTGTTTGTGGCATTTTTTTGTTGCCATAAACACAGAGCACTTCATTTGGGTGAATATCTACTATAAGAGACGTGATTTCTGATTAATGGCTTTTCCAAGCATATAGATTCTCAGAAGAAAAATTGCAAGACCAGATAAAAATATACCTAAGTACATTTAGAGTAGTGAAAAGGCCTGTCTGAAAGCTGTGGTTTGCATAGTACAGCAAGTGTGTTTCCATATGTATTTGGCATACTCACGTGTATGCATGTACAAATGCATAGTCCATCAAAATGATTGTAAAGACCACACAGAAAATTTATCAAAACTCTCACCATCTCTCTCATCTTTTTCTTGACAATTCCACTTTGGTTGACCATTTTTGGGGTATTTGGAGCATTTTGCAGCAACTGCCAGTGTCTTTTTCCAAACAGCCTACAAAGAAGTTCTTTTTCTCTTGGACGAAAATTATCTGTATGCTTATTAGTCGCTAGAGTAGTATTAGACTGTGTTTAAATCAGAGACTATTTTTATGTTAATTTTCTCTCTGGATATGAGAATGGAAATTGTACTATTGGAAAGAAGGAAGAAAACTCAGCCAAATTCCCAGTGCAACAAAATACTTCTTTCAAAGGACATGAGCTCTCAGATGTGTAAAATCAAATCTTGGTATTATTTTACCTAGCCTTTTTTTTTTTTTGTTAGATTTTGTAACTTTTTAATGTTTTTACTTTGATTGTCCTTTTCCCTTTGTACTTGTACGATTTGAGTCTGCCTTCAACAATGTCAGTGTGATCCAAAATGTTATGCACAATATTAACTCTTTCCCTATTTCCTCATTACAGTAGGAACTTTGATTCCTTACTTGTACAATGTATTTCTCTATAAGGTCTCTTTCATCTCTTTAGAAAAAACCCTGTAAATTCATGCATGTGTGAAGGAGAGAAAAAGAAAGATTTTAGGCTAGTCATATTGTTTCTCTTTCATTTCCAACTTCAGCTATAAGGCCTCTGAGGGAGGAGGGGGAAGAACGTGTTGGGTTGTAGTCTGTGCTGGAAGAAGCTGAGGACTCCAGGTACAATTTTGATACAAATAAAGGAAAAAAAAAATCTTATAAATAGCATGACAAAGAAGAGAGGCCTAAATATGAATAGTACCATTTTAACTGTTGTGCTTGTTTGTCAAAGATAAATATGCTGTAAGTGAACAAATACTGAAATGTTCTAAGGCTGCAGTGGACAGCTACAAAATAATCAAAACACTGTAGTTTTTAGCTCAATGGAAGACTCTTCAAGGCAACAGGTGCATCCACTCTAGCTTGTACAGTACAAAGTAAAATGGCTTCTTGGTCCTGACCATTCACCAATGGCTTTACTGTAATATATTATGTATTTATAGATGTATACATATTTATATGTACATATTATGT
This sequence comes from Eulacestoma nigropectus, assembly GCA_013397775.1. Taxonomy (NCBI): domain Eukaryota; kingdom Metazoa; phylum Chordata; class Aves; order Passeriformes; genus Eulacestoma; species Eulacestoma nigropectus. Next base: position 1,914,291 of record VZTE01004593.1, read on the forward strand.
GATTGAAAGGTTGGTTTCACTTGACAAACAAGGGAATTCAGCTGAAAGGAAGTGCATATTGCTGCTTTCTAGCTTTCATGTGGCTGGAGATGTGTCAGTGTTCTGTCAGGACATAAAGCCAAAAGCAGTCCTCCAAAACTCTGTTAAAGAAATTATTGAATACCTAAATTAATGGTAGATGTTAAAAAAGTCTGGCCTTAAAAAGAGGTTTTCTTACCACAGCTACTAGGTTTAAATGATTTCAGAATTAAATTTTTGGAGTAGAATCCACAAAGAGTTGACTTCACTGAGAATGAAATCTGAGGCCTAAAAAAGGACATTCATCTATTGGGAATATAAAATTTGAAAAAGAAACCTGTGGTGTCTGTATTGAATTCTATATACTCTAATTTGCTTCACAATATGATAAACAGCATGAGGAGAACCTTGGCTGCAACTCCATTATAATTTTGTAGGACAGCCAAGCAGTTTGCTCACCTATTACATTTTGGGTTCCAAAACCTGCTCTAATAACAAGAAAAAAATGTACAAAAATTTACATTTTTTTATTAAAAAATTATTTATAGTGAGTACAACTTGGAGAGGATTAAAAAAATTCACTGAATAAAGATGCTTTCTGACTGTTGATTTAAATTTTACTCCAGAAAAATGATGAAAGGTTTAAAGTTCAATGTGCAATGCCCAAATCATTAAGGACTGTGTTTCAGAGAATTGTTTTAAAACAACTGCCGATTGGAAATATATATTCACTTTTCATCTTAGAAAGACAGAAGAGTTCAAGTTATAGCAACTGTTGATTATTCAAATGTTTAGATTCTCATTCTCCATGTGATCAACCATCACTGAATTGCTAGTTGAAATGCAGAGAGGAAAAATCAGCTATAAATTCCTCCTGTACCTGTGTATATTTTTTGAGGTCCCTTCATTATAACTTTAATAACAAGAAAGGATTTTCTCTTTCTTTCTTCCCACTAAACATACATAAAATGTTATCTCTTTCTGCTGCAGTACATACAGTATTTTAATTGCATTTCTTTGTTCTCAAACCTAATTTGTTGCATGTTGAGTGTAATGATATTAGAGCTGGGAGCTGAATCAGACTTCCCATGAGGGAATTTGGCAAAATTTACTATTATTCATAGTAAATCCGAAAGTGGAGTTTTTCTTCTCTATGTCTTTAAGAAGGTCTAATTTATTTTAAGAATGAGTTGCCATTTAAGACATAAACATTACACCTAGTAAGTGTATTGCAGCCTTTTTTGAGAGTGCTGTATTTCTTCTGCATAGCAAAAAATGACAGATTCAAATTACACACATCACAGAGTGGCTTTTAAGAAAAAACAAATCTTTACTAAGCGATTACCTGACACAGAATCATAGAGTCATTAAGTTGGAAAAGACCTTTAAGACCATCAATATTTGGGACTTATTCTGAAGAATGCAAAACAGGTTTAGCTGCCCCAGTATGGTGTAAGATGCTGAAATGTTTTCTGTGTCTTCATTGAGAAACTTTTTATATTGAGCTTAATAAAAAAGAAAGCATAACCAAAAAGAACGCAAACAAAGAAGCTCAACAGCCTTTTCCAGTAGCTAGTCCACTCATAAAGAAGACCTGTTGGAGTACATGGAAGTAGTAAAACTGGTAGCCACCACCTAACACTGCTTGCTGGAGTTAATCTTAGTAATGATACTCATATCCATCTCTCAAGTGTTTCTTCCTCATCTGTTAAATAGTTACCCAACTCTTTTGTGTGAACTATGTATGTGAGCAATGTGGCCTGCTGCAGACTGAAGTGATGCTGGAGCTCATCTAAAGCTAGGGTTGTGTCTGGGGCATGCTCTGAAGCCATCTTTTTGTTTTAGTTTTTGTGGGTGTTTTTGTTTGATTGGATTTTTTCCTTTTAGAAAAAGGGATACAGCTTAGGCATGTCTGCTGGTCAGAACAAAATTGAAGAATACATGGGCAGCATCTAGTCTTGGTAAACAAACGTGACAATGCAGCCCTCCCTCAGGTCCTGTGAGGACTCTGGCTGGAGTCTGGTCAGGACAGACAAGTGGCGTTTTCCTTTGTTATCAGCTGTTTGGGGAGGAGGGACTTTGTATCAGAAATGAAGGGGGTGATTCATTCAAGTGAAAGACCTTACAGGAAATACCTGTCTTGTAGCTCTCGTGGCTATGTGCTTCCAAGAGAAAAAAAAAAAAGTTGGATTCATATTTTTTCAATTGGCTAAAATTACATGCTGAATGGATTTCAGTAATCTAGTATTCACGAGACAAAGGTACCTACAATTTCTTTTGTTGTTAGGACACAGAATTTCAAGGTCTTCATTTTCAAATTGAATATATATAGATGTCGCAGTCTCCTGGTCACACACAGAAAGACAGAAATTAAGACATCCAACTGGTGTGATTCTGTTACACCAACTGGCATTCCAATTGGATTACAACACTTTAGACCTAAAGACTGGAAAGAAGTGTGATTCCTGCACCTAACCAAACAACTTGTGGTTAAACGGTGAGAATATTGTTTAAATTGAAATCCTGATTAGAAGTAACTGAAAATTTCCCACCTTTCTGAACAAACTGTTTTGGTGGTTAACGAAACCTATTGTTACAGTGCACGTTAGCAATACTTTGAATTGTGTGCAATTTTACCATCAGCATGGTTAATAATCATATGGGTGGCAAACCCTATCATAAAAAGTGCTATAAAAAGGTGGAGAGTGTTGTCACCTGTCTGTGAGGATTAGATAGGATCAGCTTCTCCCACATGTTTTTTGGCTTAGAGTGAAAAGGATGTCATATGGAACATTTTAAAGATCTACCCCTTCTACCTGTGGTACAATGAATTGGAATTTAAGTTACTTGTCTGCTAACATGTGCTGCCCTTGAGGAGACATGGAAAAAAAGGAACAGTAACAAAGGTAGTGAGGTTCTTGTAAACATGGAATGATGTGGGATCATGTTGTTGTGTTGCAAATGGCATCAAAATATGTTGATGTGGGAATATTTTTGGAAAACTGAGTTCTGACATTAAATATTTGTGTCTTGAACAAATTTTTTTTCATGATGAATAAGGGGGTTTTTTGGCAAAGAGACTGATAAGGTACATGAGTTCGTCTTTGAGCTTAAGTCAGGAGGACAACAGAACTTAATTTCTCTGTCACTCTTTCTATTGGGAAAAAACAGGAATGAAAATCACAATGTTGTCATGTTCCACAGAAGCTGGAGGGTTCCTCTGTAGTAACATATCTGTGATCTTAGAAAACTAAATTCCTTTTCCAATTTCAGCATCATTCTGAAGCTGACAGTGGGAATCTGATTAAAAAAATAAGAGTAGTAGAGTCTAAAATCAATTGTTGTAAATCTAGTAAGTGATTACCTCTCCCAAGCCCCTTTTCTATAAATATAGGTGCACTTGTCTTCTTTCAAAAGCTTCCTAAATTGTAGAAGGAAGTGTTACATTTAAATTGTCCTTGCATCTTTTCTGTCAGAAAGAGTCCGTTTCAGTCGAAAGTATCAGCTGCCACTAGTGGAACAATTCCTGGTGCTTTTTGTTCTTTGCTGCAGCTAAGCAGTTTGTTTCTGACTTCCTTTCAGAGGTATAAGGTTCTGGAGGACTGAATATATATATGCAACTCTTCTGCTGTAATTTCATGTTATCCTCTGATGTACAGAGCTTGAAGGGAGGGAATATGACCATACGGAAATGGCTTTCTTATCCAAGTGGAAACAGGTTTAGTCAGCTTGCAGGAGGGGTCTGTAAACATAATACAGTAGAGAAACTCACAAAGCTGTACTTTAATGGCCATTAAAATTACTTCTGCAGTGCATTCAGGGTCAGGATACATGGAATACGTATGCTTGTATTATGAATGGAAGAAAGAGCAAAAGAAAATCTAATGTTAATTAAAATTTTCCAGGGGTTGGGTTGGATAATTCTTCTTTTGTGTTCTTAAATCTCTTTTGATTTTAATTGCATGACAAAAAAATTGACTGCAATTGTAATGTTAGCAAATGTTCTTATTTGATTACAAGCATCTGTAAATGCTAAGTCAAAGAATTAAATGCCTTTAATTGGGGTGGGTTTGTTTTCTGTTTCTTCATGAAGTTTTTTGTATGTTTTTTTTTTTTCCCCCAAGACAGCCACACTGGTAATAAAGCTTGTACTGTCAGTATGCTGAAGGTCATTCCTATAATCTCTTCAGTAAGATCTGCTCCCCTTTAGGTGAAAAAAAAAATCAACTGAGCATACCTAAAAATGTCTAGAAAATCCTATTACACTTACTGAATTTCAGTTATGTATTTCAGATTCACACGGAATTTAGTGAATGCTCAGATGAAATATGAAAAATTGTAGCAAGTTTCCAATGTTATGCACAGGGTTTCTCTCCCTTCCCCCTTCTGTGCTGTCTTAGAGAAACAAGGAAATTCTTCTCAGATATGACAAAGGATAAAATGAAATGATTAGCATTAAAACATATCTAATACAGTGTAATATGTTTTAAAACTGGAAGCAAAGGTAGGATATGTCTTACCTGTCTGTCGTGACTCCCTGTGCATCTGTCTGTCTCTCTAGAGCAAGTCAATAAAAATTATTAGAGCTGGCATCTCACAATCGTACACCCTTAAAGCATGAAGCAATAATACTGTGAAGGAAATTTTTTTTCTGACCTTTTCAAATTACATCCAACTGTCTAGGGAATTTCTCAGTGACTAGAGGTAATAAAGTTCAATCCGTTTTGCCGGTTGGCTTCAAATTTAGCTCCTCAGAAGCCCTAACTTATCTATTCTTTTTATCTTGGCCTTGGCATCTATTCAGTACAGTAATCCATGCATCTAATCTTTTTTTTCTCTCCCCTCTCAGGTTTAGCTGGTGGATCATATTGTGAAATCTGCAGCCATGAAAGGCCCTCCATTTACTGCACCCTTCAAAACGAAATGTTAGCAAGGGAGGCTAAGCTGGTATGTTGCCTTTGAGAGGCTCTTGTTGAATTTAATTAGCTTTTAGATTTCATCTCCATCTCGCATCTCAGCTTTCACTATTGTGTGTGATTTAGGCTTCACTGACTTCCATTATTTAAAACTTTTCCAACTTAGCTGTGACACTTTAGAATACTGAGGGGAAAGTAAAGTTTAAAGTTCATTGTCTTAAATTGATTTCTATTTCGTTCTTATGATAGGAGCTCAGAAACAATAGAGACATAGCCTCCCAGTAAGTTAGGATTCGAGTGACAAAGGCAAACAACCATTTCTGCATGTCTTGTTTCTCATTGTATTCCATGAAGTAAAATTGGAAACAGGTAAAGAACATTTTTAGCAAAATATTTCTTAAATTATTTTTAAGTTTATAAAAACTGGGCTTTACTGCTGTGTCTTCCCTGAAATATTAAGTCTGTGTTTAGGTATATATCTGATCTGCCCCTGAATGACCTGCAGAATATTCAAAGTGCATGCATATCTAAAAGCACCTGTAAAACACTTGCTTTTAATCATGGAAATAATACACTGAAAGACATACGTAGCTATCTTAGACACAGTTGCAAGGGAAAGGAGTAGCTACAAAATGTTTTAGTAAAGATATGGGGTTTGGGTTTTTTTTTTTTTTTTTTTTTTTCTGAATTCATCTTCATTTTGATTCTCTCTTCTGAAGTGTAGGGAAACATGGTCAGATGGATAAAGTACAAAACTGGGAGTTTATAGATCTTGCCCCTGTATGTAAATGGGCCTCTACTAGGCCTGTAATGTTTGTCAAGGCACTCAATCGCTTTGTATCATAACCCTGGCTACTGTGAAAAGCTCTCAGGGAGTGCTCAGCAGAGGATGAGCACAGGGTGGAATGTAACTATTTCACTGTGTTTAATTGATTTAGCTAAAATGAAATAGGTTCATTTTTAATCAAAATGCATTGTGCTCCATTGATACTAGCAATGTTGAAAGTGGAATAATCAGTAATCTGAAGGCCTTTCATGCCTGAAAGAATGGCATTCTCAACAAAATTACTGTGGATATCTTTAATTTTGAAATTAATTTAGGAAAAACAGTACCCTACATTGGTAAGGTTTCTTGCATTCACAGTTGTTTTTTCAGTGTCCTTACTGTCAGTTCTTGAAAAGAAATGTTGCCAAATTGACAGATCCAGTTATATTTTTATTCAAGCAGGAATAAGCATTTCAGAATTCTTTTATTAGTTTAGTGCAAAAGATAACATACCTAAATTCACAATATGCTAGAGAGTGTCCTTGTTTCAGAGATAATATGAAGGGACATATTACCCAGCTTGGTATTAAAATAAAGTTGAATGTTTGTGTCGATGTGTTCATTTACTTTCACATCTTGGAAGCTCCATTGATACACGTAGAGTTATTTTTCAGTAGAACCAACTGTTTTTCAGTCTACGTGAATTAGGCTTTTCCTGATACTCCAGCATTCAAGTTGGTCTCTAGATATGGAGACAAGCAATCCAAAAGGGTCCATAGTTTACCAAGTATCAGAGAGCTGAGAAATACCTCATGGAAGTAGCAAGTTTTAGCTTCTCAAAGCAATGACGCTGTTGTTGGCTGTATATGTATTTTTTTTTACAATAGATGCTTGAAAAATATACGATAAATATCCCCCATAATATTTCAGGCAGAAATACATAGGAATGGGATAACTTTGAATACAAGTAGGATATTAAGATGATGGTGATGTGAGTTTTCTTTCACTGAACAAGTTCTTATTTCCAGGATTCTTTCTAATTTGCAAAATTGAATGCTGGGCAGAAGCAGTTATGCTGACAGGTTTTTCTACCACACCGATGTTTTTTAGCTCAAAAGTACTGAAAATTAATTTTAAGGAGAAAGGATTTTTCTTATTCATTTATTTATTTGAATTCCATTCATCACAGTATATATTACATAAAAGGAACTATGTAGTGATATGTAAATGCTTACATTTCATTTTTTGGAGTGTCTGTGTGGACAACCATTGAGCTAATGGTGTTGTTTTCCACTTGGAATGTAGCTGAGTATGTTTTACTTTGTCAAAGCCAGTCATTATGGATCACTGAAGGCCTCAACACCTCAGAACGATATTCTAGCTTTTTGGTATTACTGGGGAATGTCAAAATCTTCTTTGCAAACTAATCCATTCCTTAAAGTAGCTAATTAAATAAAACCAAATGAACCACAAGTGTCTTTTAATTCAACATACTACATTATGTCTTTTAGTGGGAAACAACAGATGTCCTGATGTTATTCTGGTTTGATGTCTTTATAGCTTTGCCTTCTATTCTATCGTTCCTGATTTTCATAAATTGGGAGTACAATAATGGTGTGCCAGGGATAGGTATATGAAAAATGGTTTTTCAGCTTTGCTTTTTCCTCTGTTTGAAAATCTCTAGTTTAACAAATCTTTATGAGAAGAAAATACTGTAGATTGAGTCAAAGTAACTCCTGTCCATGCATCAGTGGTGTTAAAATAGGAGATTGCATTGTGCATATCAAAGGGATTGTGTGAATGTTATTGATACACTGTTGTTCAGTGTTATTTATATTTTCATCATTAGTCTATAAAGTCATAATAATTAGCTCTCTAATTTCCCTGAAAAAGCATGGTAATTTGTTGAACTGGTTGAAGGAAGAAAAAAAAAGCTGACCAATCTGGCATTGTAAGTTAATAGTATAGAACAAAGCATAGTCATAATTAGTTGAGAAAAGGACTTTCCCTGTTCATTCCAGTTCATAATAAAAAGTGCCTCACCAAAGTGACTTAGAAAATAATGCATTCAGACTGAGCAGAATTACCGCCTAGCAGATTCTATTTATCTGTAGCTTAAAAAGCAGCTGCGTTTTTGTAAAAAGCAATGAATGTGGCAGTCCTACTTAAAGGTAGAAGAAAAAGAACACCCCTTGTTTTGTAATAAGGGGATTTTCAATTTAAAAGAGAGAGAGAGGCTGTTGTGTGAAGTATGGTTATTACGTTCACTGTATTCTATCTCACCCACCAGGAGGCTAATAACGAAGGAGTCAGTGAAGGAGACCAATGCCACGAGGGTTATCTCGCAGCCCCAGATGCTGGATAAGTTGAAGGAAGCAGAATCGCTTTTGGATGACATTCAGGAAGGCCTTGAATGATTATCTGGCGAAGAAAAGACTATTCTTTCCAAGGTAAACAGTCCATTTCATCTGTCTGCTGTTGGTGTTAGTGTAAAATATGTTTATATAAATACCTCTAAAGTTCATTTCTTATCATTTTTCAGGTTTTTTTTCTCTAGATGCAGCAATGATCTCTTAGGAATCCTTTTTGAGACAAAGGATCCACTCCACGTCCAACCACACCTAAGGAAATGCTTTGAAGGAATTGACAAGCTCACTTTTAATCACAAGAGAGAAATTACCCACATGGAGTCAGCAGAAAATGAAAAAGTAGAGCTCGTGCTGCGAATAATTTCAGCAAGTGCCAAGGGGCTAGTTGAGAAATGGCTTCATGAGGTGAATATCTTTAGCTCTTACTTAGGGTTTAGTTACTGTATGATCATTTTCTCTTTTAGGAGCAATGAATATTAAAATTGTATACTAAATAGCTCTCTGAATATTTGTCAAGATGTTGACAGATTTCAGCCTTTTTTTTTGTTATTTACTGCAAGTAATTTAGCATCTGCAAACATGCCGAAATTAATTCTAATAAAAAGCTCTCTTGAATCAGGTTGTCCGCAGAAGTCGGTCTGTGTCTGAAACCATATGTGTGAATGTATGTTTGAGTCCACATGTATGTGTTTTTGTGCTTTCATGGTGTAATGTCTGTAGTTCAGGAGGATAATATGTAAAAAATAATCGAAGAAATGTAAGATTTTGAATGCTTCCCTCCACCCTGCAAAAAGTGTGTCCCATTGTGTTGGAGGGGTTTAATATCCAATCATTTTAACAAAAGGGAAGAGAAATTATGTCACTGATAACATCCTAACCTTTCCCCTTTGGGCCTCTAATCTAAATTCATTGGTTTCAGTACGAAATTAGTTTGGTGACCTTTTTTGTTTGCTTTATTTAACCTTCCTCTCCCAGTGGATGGGAATGGGACCTTCCATTCTTTTTTCTTTCTGGGCATTTTTCTTCCATGTGCTTACCTTCCTCCTGGGGCCGGATCAGCCCCAGGAATTCCACTTCCCCTTTGTTTGCTGTTGCGAGTACTGTTCTTGTCCTCGGTGGCTTTTCCCTGGGTGCTCCTTAGGCAAGGGTAAGTGGCAGGGACTGGCACCCAGCTCCAGCAGGAGAGGGAAGGGGAGGCTGTGTGCTGCTATTTTTATAGCCAGATAATTGGGCAGAGGCTGGGGAGAAATCCCTGGGCAGTGAAACCTGGAGCAGGTGGCAGGTTAAAGGTGTTTGGCCCTATTGTGTATTGTGTTTCTACTGGCTGGGTGAGCAAAGCTGGACTGCATAAGCCTGCTTGTGAATCCCTGTTTCCCATCCAATGAAGCTGCACAGCAGCAATGTGCCAGCTTTGGATGGAGCCCCTTTAGGGAGTGACTGCACACAGTTTAAAATGGTCTATCTGCATCAGCATTCAGGATAGGGAAGGGAGAAGAGGAGGGGATGATTTAGGTAAGCCCAAACACTTCCCACTCTGCTCTCTCTGTCAAGTCACTAGCTTGGTTTTGGACTAGTTTACAGACAAAGTTGTGTTCCATTAAAAAAAAAAGAAAAAAAAAGGAGTGACAGTGGGTAAGTGGCAGTCCTGAGGAGCGCAGAAAAACCCAGATTCTCAAGCCTGTGATATACTTTTTAGTTTTCACCTTCTTCCACAAATGAAACAGCGTTGGGGGAGGTGAGCAGCTGTGTTTATTTTAATACATCTATTTTAACCCTCACCTAAAAACAAATGGGAAGGTTTGGGAGTGCATTAATCTGGATCTGATTAGTGTCTCTTTCTCCCTCGAAAGTGCAACCTGAGATTAATGAATATAAACTAGAGTTTCATATGCAGTCTTTAAGTCATTTGCATGTTTTATGCATGATAATTGAATTTATTTATGCACTTCCTTTCATTTAATGATTTCTCGCTTTTTTCTATGCTATCAACATTATATTATGCAAGAAGTAGGGTTTGGTAGGCAAGAAAGGATAGCTGTATATAAATCAAACCAGAGTTAGTTTCAGTGTCAACATTTGATCAGAATTAATGCTGGTCCCATGCCAGTGGGTTTACATGGCTGGGAAAATGTAAAATATTTTTGGCAAAGCATAGACTTTTAGCTTGAGATATTTCTGATGCAGCTTAGTTTGCTTGCAAGTGTACAAGCAAAATTATTTTCAAATGGCAGTTAAATTATTGTATTGACTTTTCAGTGACCCTAGAGACTTGTGTTTCTACTTGGCCAATTAGTAGTAATAAGAAGATGAATAGTAATTACACTAATAAATAACTGTGTTCAGACCAGGACCTCAGTATTATAGTCTGGCTTAGAAAATAAGGGTATTTTATAATTTGTCTCATTTGGTCTTCCATCAGGAGAAATATGGACTTTGCAGCTACAGTAAATTTATCACAGCCAAGAAGGTAAAGGTCCTAGGGATGAGAGGGTCATATTTGATAGCAGCTCTGTGACAGTAGCTGTTTCAGTGCCATAGGCAGGGAATCTTGTTCTGTTTCTGCAATTAAGCTCAGATGTCTTAAAGATGTCTTAGTGTTGGAGTCTGATGTTTTTATAATGCATGCCAGGAAGTTACTAAGGAAAATTAGGAAAAAAGATGCTGGTAGTGCTGCTTTCATAGCGTTTATCTATACCAGTTTCTTTTGTGTCTTTTGTCTTTCCTTATGTCTTGAAAGATGTATGTGGAAGTGATATTTTTCTGTGGTGTCCTGTCTTTTATCAGTGAATTAAATGGTTGTGTCTTGTTATTGTTTCTTGATTCTCGTAGGTAGGACTGTGTTTCAAGGCTAAAGCTCTGTTAATTCGTGATGTAACCATTTCAGTGTCTTTTTTGTCATTGAAATGTAGTTTAAAATGTTCAGTAATGTAGCATGAAATCATTGGTTAGTTTTGGAATGGTGGTGAAATCATGTGAAGAAAGTAAGTATTGCATCTGATCAAGATAAATTCACTCTAGTGTTTTATGGCTTTTTATTCCTATGTGATAGTAATAAAGTCTCATGTAGGGATGGAAGCCATGAAATACATTGTGAAAAATCATCAACTCAGATGGGGCCATCAGGATAGCATGCTGTAGTCGTAGAGCTATTGAGAATGATTGGAAGATGGTTTAGTATGTCATCACTTTGACTACCATGTTTTTGCATTTTGTTTCTTCATCCTTCACCCACATAGTTTGATGAGAGGAAATCAGTTTGTAATGAGATGATCCATCTTTACATCAGTGTTCAGTCTTCAAATAGTTCCTACATCTTTCATTTTCTGCCAATAATAACACTGTATATGAAACCCTTAGCTAAGAATTGAATATATCTAATAAACACATGCCAAAACAAATACGAAGAAAAGCCAATTAACTTCTAAATGCTTGGAAATAAGGAAGGAAACAAAGCAAGGTCTACCCTGTTAGCAACTGGTCTAGGTTCTTTATTTCCATGTTTAAGAGCAAATCTGAGAGGTGATCCAGGGATTAAAAAAGAATTATTTTCTCTGCTTGCATGTCTTTCTGAAAGTGCTTGTTCTTTTTCTCTCTGGAACTGAGATGAAGGCTGACAGTGTTGGGCTCAGAAAACAATTTCTGACAAATTCCTTGCCGTGCTGCTATTCCACATATTGCCTTACTGCTCTGTCTCCTTTGCTTTTGTGTACCAATTTCCTTTGGGAATGTTTTGGGGAATGTTATTTATTCTGATGCAACTATTTACGATTTTTTTGTTGTAATATTTCTCTGAAGCATATGTTAATAAAACGTTATTGATTTTTTGGTACTTTGACTCCTTTATTATTTCTCTTAGGTGTAAATTTTTTCTCTGCTAAAAATACTGACTTTATTGTAACTAAGGTCATCTTCTGGTGAAAAGCCCCAGCAGTGATTAGGCAGGATGTATAGTTCCCATTTTATTATAAATTTTAATTTCTTCTTTAAATCAAACAGCACATGGAGAATTTAACCATGATTAAATTCACAGACATTGTGTGGCAATTATTTTGGTGTTACTTGGGCTTAAAAAGGGTAGACACAGCTTTGCTCCAATGATGCCATGTGAAAAAAAAAGTATAAAAACCTATAAAACACATTACCTTCAGACTCCTGTTAAAAGAAAAACTATTTTCCTCCTTATCTATTAACAAAGTTTTTTCCAATAGTATCCAGGGTGTACAGCCAAGAGAATAAACTGCATTTATTTTTCAACTTTTTATTTGGCTAAGATGAAAATTGTCTTCATGTTTTCAATACCTACTTCAGTGATAACTTTTCAGAGACCTGCGATGAAGTCCTTTAAACATGGGCTCCTGTACTCTTTTTTTCTCCATTTCTACCAGTTTAATGGTGAATTGCAGTTAAACTATTCTATTGGTAAATACAATTCATCTTTTCTGCAGACTATATTTTGAAAAGTAGTCTACAATCCCACCTGTAGGAAATATTTTCAGTACTGCATTTTGTCTCCAAATTATTTTGAGTCAAAAGTTACAGTACTCTGAAATAACACCAGAGGTGAGTTCCTCCTTGGAAACTAGGCACTAGAATGACCTAAATGTGCTTCAATAACTCTCTTCATAGCATATTTGCAGATCTAACTCCACTGACTACTTCAGAAGCAGCTACAAGTGCCCGTTCAACCCTGGAGTTAATGAGCAATGACCTGTCCTGGAGTGGTCATACCTTAAGGTGTTAGTGAAGGAGAAAGTGTTACTTTGGGGTTATATTTTCTTTCTAGTAGTAGTTCATTCATAGATGTTGCAGATAACCTTCTTTAGTCTATTCGTTCCTGAAAAAAATTTATTATTTATATCCTAATTATTTTTTTCCCCTCTGCCTCCAGGGTGGAGCTGATCTATTTTTTTTTTTTTTTCTGAGCAAGAAAAATGCTTTCTCATAAATCCTGAAATACGACTTCGGATACACCTCTTTGAATTATGCATTGTAAGAACTTGACAATCAGGTTTTAAGTGACACCTTGCCATGATGGCAAAGAGAGTATTTTTCTTGTCAGTGTCAAATTGAGTAAAAAGTGTGTATGTTTAAAGTGTAGTCAGTTGTCAGATAAAAACAAGGTCTTGTCACAAAGATGAAATGTTAAAGTTAGCACTTTGTTTAATATATTGTAAATGTCCATATTGCATGTGTTCTTAATAAATTAACAGCCTTAGTCAAGAGCAAGACAATGTTTTACTTATACCTTCAAAATACTGTCTGAGGTAGTGGACATACCAGCTTTCAGGAGAAGCAGAATCTTGGTAATCTCAGATCCAAGCAGGCTTTCCTGAGTTTTTATTGGATAATGCAAACAGCTTGAGTGTCACCTGTAAAGGGGGCAAGTCTCTAAAAGCAAGTGTCATGTGTTTTCCATGGACTGGAATATAAAATCAAGAGCCATGGTTTTCTCTGGAGCTAGTGCTTTAAAGCAGTCTTCAAGAGCAGCATCATGGAGAATAAATTATAACAATTTGATCTGGATGTAAGAAAGGCTTTGTTAATTGTTGGGAGAGCTGTGCCACTGGAAGGAGAAGGGAGGTTTGCAACTGCTTTACAAATACAAAGTTGGAAAGGCTATTTCTGGAGACTGGCACTTAGCTATTCTCCCAGCAGTATCACTGTCATGCTGATGTCAGCCTCAGTTCACTGTTCATCCACAACCCCATGGTGAGTTTTGAAAAAAGCAGGTATGGCATTATGAGACAAAAGCTGGAGGAGCTATGTTGTTTTGTGGAGTTAGGGGGTAGGAAGATTTATACAGAGAGAGAAAAAATAAGTTTTTCTGATTAATTTTTTCTGTGTTATTTGAATTCCTGGGATTAGTTTAAATGGTGCCTTGTCAACCTGCTGCTTTACTACCCTTTAAATTATTGTCTCTTCTAATTTTCTTAGTTTTTCTTGATTTCTTAAAAAAATATTACACAATAACAATTTGTTATTTTTCATTCCCCTCCCAGACATGCTTTTTAATTACAAGCTATCACCCAGAACTTGACTATCTGGCAAACATTAGATGAGTTGGTTTTTGGTTTTCTACTCTACAGCAGTTATTGCTAAAATAAAACTAGTGCTTTCTTTCCATGGAAAAAGACATCTATGACCAGAATTTTGCCCATCTTTTTCCAGCTCAATATTATTTACTCAAAGATATTACATAGCCTTACAAACTTTCCTCTCATTATTTTATTACCCATACTTCTGGGTAGAACTCAGATTCCTTGTTCCTAATTACCTGCTTGGGCAGCTGAATGTTTTGAGAGGTTTTTTTTTTTCAACTTTGAAATCAAACACTTTGGCTCCACCTAAACTTTTAATAGTTTTGGTCAATCCTGTATGTTGTTTTGAATAAGTTAACTTGGTTACTTTTAGAACATCAGCAAGTAGGAAAATTCCAAGATTCATTACCGAAAAAAAAGTTTGACCCCTGTTTGGGACAAATAGTTTTTTTATTGTTATTTCACTTATGCTTCCTAGTGTTTATGGTAATTTTTCCTACCTCCACAAGAAAATACAATGGGGAGGGTGTCTCCTTGGTCCTTCAGCCCTGGAACCACTTGTGCATCTGAAAATAGTGAGAGTAGATATGAGGAGATGCCCTGGTCTGATAAAATCTGGAGACTAACAGTACTCAGGGGTGATACAAATTTGGTGCTTAATCTCTGGCCAAAGTTCTTTCATTTTCTGCAAGATTTTCTGTGAGTGCAAATCTAGTCCTGCTGAGGAGCTCCCCACTTACGGTCCACTTCAATACATTTCTGTAGGATATTTTTGCTGTCTCCATTGTAGCCTTTTTCCATTGGCAATAAGACCAGACCAGGAAGCAAAACGTAGAGGGACAGAGAGAGAGGTAGGTAGGCAGTGGAGATGGGGAGCCGAAGAAAGGATCAGTGGGTTAGTGAAAGCTGCATGGCTGGATTCATTCCAGCCCTCCTCTGCAGAGAAGCTTTTGTGAAACTCACTGTGGCTTCTGAAAGGAAGGTCCCTATTCATCAGACCACTGAAGGAGATCATACTAATAGGCTCCAGGATCACAAAGACACTCACCACCTGCTGTCATGAGCGCAGGTCAGGCTTTGTTTGCTCTGCTGAATGCTTTTTTTCTTTAAAAACTGAAGTGCAGGTATATATCTGGCAGAGTTTATGATTCTTTAATGTCAGCATTTCAAATTTTAAGAGATAAAAAAGAAAAACAGATATTGTACATATAGTTACAGGTAGACATAGGATGTGTTTCTTGCCACTGACACAATGTAGAGCTCATAAGAAATTTCTGGAATATGCAAAAGTGTAGATAATAAAACCATATCTCAAATAGTTCAATTTAAAATTAAGACATTAAATTTAAGCTGAACTTCAGTTTTATTGAGGAGTATTATTTTGGCAGACAATATTAGTATACTCAAGTTTTCTAAAGTAACAATAATTTTAAGTGCTCATTGAACTTTTTACCTTAATAAAACTTTTGTCTTTAATTTCACATTAACACAATGGATCTTTAATTTTATTTGGCTTGTTAGAAGAAAAAAATCTACATTTGTAACAAGTCTATCAAATTTGTCCTTTGAGAGAAATAGAAAATAAATGACCTAAAATACAAAAAATATTCAGTGTAGACTGTTTCACATTCCCAGAATTTAATTCACGGTAATCCAGGATTCCCAAGATTGTTAAATATTGTCCTGAAATAAATAACCAAATTTGAAATGTAAACATCATAAAGAATCTGTGTTTGAAATTATAGGAGTTCTGCTAGTAGTGTCTGAAGCGTTTAATGAGTCAAACCACGACATAATGTGAAACAACAGACATGACCTCATGAATGCCTATTTTAAGAAATCAATTTCTTACTGTGTTGAGATAATAGGAAACTTTTGAAGGAAATATTGTGATAAAAATTTAATTAAATCAGTACTTGAGGCAACAAATGTAAACATTTGTGGTATTGCATGCTTGATCCAAGTAGGAACACAGCTGCAAATAATTTGAAAACTAAACTGTATTTTTACATCAACATGTTAGACAAAAATGCCTTATTAAGTAATTGCTATTGTGACATAAGCTTTATGCAGTAGCTGAATTACTTGGCAGAGCTAAAACGTCAAGCTACCTTGGGAATCTACAACATTCTTTAATTTTCTGATTGATTAAATGGATTATCTGACATTTTGGCAGAGCTTTGAAATCACGGCATAACAAAGACTCCTTTCATTGCTCATTATTTGCTCTCTTCAGGCTTAGCACAGATTCTTTGAAATGAAAGGTTTAAGGTGCTTCTTCCCTGGGTAATTTTTGTTCCAGTTCACATTTTTGCTAGGAGTGTCACATCTCCAACTTAAATTCCCTATGGTGTAAATGCAGTTCCTTATAATGACAATATAACTTATGGAGATATGTAATCTTGAAAAACACTTTTATATACCTCACAACATTGGGACTGAAGAATTCAACATGACCAGTCTTCTATCAGAGAGGCTCTTAACCCTTCTACCACCAGCACTTTCTGGAGTGCAGGAAACTGGGCAAAGTGCTGGGTGTTTTTGTTCAGGTTGTGACAATGTTCAGCTTTCTGCTGGCCTGGGGGCAAGTAGACAACATCGTGCAGCACCTTGGGGGGACAGTTCAGAGATAACCAGGTAGGTTGGAGGTCAATTGCCATGGTCACCTTGACATCAGTGAGCAAATGAATTGCCTAACTGCACTTCATGTCAGTAATGAGCAACAGTCAAAAACAAGCTTACTTTCTTACTTTCAACATAACTGCACATAACTGCTGAAAAGCAGCTCATGAGGGTGCCTACAGGCTTATAGGCTATTCTGTACCCTGCTGCTTCTCAAACACAAGTTTGGTGGAGCTAGATAGCAAGCACATAGGTTAAGTGAGTCTTTCAGTGTTTTATATTCATGCATTTTAATGGCAGAAATCCTTGGGCATGCTCAGTGAGGAACTCCTGATTTTAAGCCTGTGTATTTCCTAATACTGTGAGTATAGTTGAGTCAAATTGCTTTGGTAGTTGCCCTCAGAGGGCTCTGTGTGTCCTTTCTGACAGCTGTAGACAGCAGTCTGGGACTACACAATCCTGAGGACATAGCTGCATTGGTAAAATTTCTATTCCAAAAAATTCCTTCTGTGTGCCTGCAATAGTAAGGGAGCTTCTAACATACAGCAAAACATTTACATGGGTTTCTGTGAGCTCCAGACATGCTTTTGGAGCTGTGGTAGGTTCATGAGCAGTTGGGATTGTACACACTGCTTGCTATTCATAAAACTTCTCTTGCAAATCACAACTTTCTGTGATCCATCTGCATTTCTTGTGCTTTTCAAGACAGAGAAATACCTTTGAATATGGAAAACTGGGATTATAAACTTACAAAAATTTAGTTGTGGTTCTTTCCTTTTCCCATACCATGGGAAGAAGAAATGCTAGTCTCCTATTCAGTCTCCAGGCACTCACAGACGTGTCTGCAAGGTATGAAGTTCTGCTTGTGTGTCTAAGAAGCCACATTTGTTTCCAGTCATTACAACTGGTTCAGAGGGGATGCTCATACCTGCCATGCTTCCCTTCCCGAGAGTGGGTGCAGGATCCCAGTAATTAGCAATCTTTTTCTGATATTATATCTTGAATTGAAATTTGTATGGAAGCCAAATTTTCTGACTTTGACAATTATTCTAGCTGAGGGAAAACGAGTGTTTCTGATATTTCTCTACTATAAGATAGTTCTAAATCTGAGGTTGAAAGACACTGTGTAAGTCTATGTATAACTTTATTCATCTGAAGTAGTGATTCTTGAAGTCAAAGTTGCGCAGTGTTTTGTTGTAATATGTTGCTTTCAATTGTAAATACCTTGATCAGGTTGAAATTTTCTACGCCTGTAGTTTTCTTCAGGTAGATTACCAAAAAAATTTGACCCAAAACCCCCAAACCAAAAGCCACCTAAGAAAAAAAGCTTCAACATTGCTGTGATATTTTGAGGTGAGGATCTATCCACTGAATATAACCTTTCCAACACTCTTACTGAACTATGTTACTGCATTAGTTCCTCAATAGTATCTATGTTCATATGATAGAATTATGAAATAACATAAAAACTTATGAAATAACATACACAAAATCAAAGAAGAACAAAAAGATGCCCAGTTCTCTTTTCAGGAGTGTAAGCACATACAAATCTCAAAAGAAGGGAGAAGCAATCTTTTACATATGTTTTGACAAATTCTTCAGGTACATATTAATAGTAGGTCCCACACTGCATAGCAAACCCAGCAGAAAGGGCACTTGGACCTAACTTTCTTCATGGCTACAAAGACAGGTAGTGTTTCACCTGAAGTGGCACAACTTCAGTTGGAAAGGATGAGGAATTACCACTCCAGATATCCCAACTCAGATATCTGATGTGAGTTCAAGAGCTTTCAGACAAAGCCTTAAGCATGCTAAGAACTCATCAGCTGGGTAAGAAAGTATGAACACCACAAGTATCACATCTGGAATGGGATGTTTTTAGATGTTGAAGGGTTTAGAGTACTTTTACAGTACAGCTCTAGAGTACATTTACGAGTTGTGCAGCTGAGGTTGGGATGTATCAGAAGGAAACAGTTAATATGTGAACTTTAGGAATTAATAGATTCCCAGAGTCAGAAAACAAAGGTATTTCTATGCCTAATTCCTGGCAAACCATGTAATCAGAAGTGAGATTTGTGGGAGGAAAAATGTGATTGTGCAATTATAAATGGCAAGGCAGTCTGTGTATAAAACATTACATGTCTCTTGACGTACCCTAATGGTTAAGGTTTCAGACATGTGCTTGAATTATGGCTGAGGTAGCTGCAGAATGGGTGTTTATAGCATTATAGCTGTGCATGTACATGCTTTTAGTCTGCTGCAAATTAAAGGAAATATGACTTTGTACCTCAGTCATTTCAATTTGAATTTGCTGAGGGCTGGCAGCAGTTACTGGAGTTCAGCTGATGTGTGGCAGCTGGATCACGGGGCTGAACCTGGGGCCACAGCAGGATATCAAATGCATGCATGAATCCTGCGTGGGCAGCGGGTTCTAGCAGAGACAAAGTCATTACTGACTTGATTTAAAATGAAAGAAAGCAAAATTCCCAAAGGTTTTACATCTTACTGATAATGAGATCATATGGCAGTTTTGTTTAGTGTAAGACTATTTAAACCATGGCTCTAGAGATAAAGTCATCCCCTTTGGGTCACATATCTGCATCTGGTGTGCCTCAGCTCTAGAAAGAGCAAGACCTTCAGGTTTCATTGCCCTCAGAGCAGAGGCATGTGTGTGATCAGCCACGCTGCTTAGAAAGACCTTGCTTAAGCACTTGTCGTTTCTGTAATGCCACCTTGTCATCAATTTTAGTTCTCAATTTATCTTACCCTTGTATTAGACTCAAACTGTCTATCACCATGCAAATAGCTTAGATAGGCTCTAAATTTGCTGAAGAAATGTTCTGACTTTAAATATAGACACAATGGTGCATGAAATTTTGCTTGAATATGTCACAGGTCAATTTTCCTCAATTGCAACACTGAATCTTAAGCCTAAGATTTACCTTGGCTGGTTGTGCTTTGGTAAATATTCTGTTCCTTTCTTATGCTTTATGTTGCTTCTAGTATCTGCCTCTAGTTAGCTCAGTTTAGGAAAGCACCTATGTTACAAAAATACAGTGTCAAAATGAGCACAGCTCAGCATATAATTTAGATGGGGTCTTTTAAATGTCTCTAAGATTTATGTTGTATTTTGCATTGTACATGTATTTGAGAGCAAAAGCTCGATGGGTTAGTTCTCTCCAGAAAAAGTGGTAGTTAATGAAACCTTTTATTAATAAAGTTTAGTTAATTATCTGGGTGATTGTACAGAAAAATAATTCAGTAATTTGAAATTATTTATTCTGTGTATAATGATACTTTATTCCCTTTAAGTGCAGTTTAACATGTTAATTACAGAGACTCAAGGGACTTGTGAAGAGTTATTCTAGTGATCATATGTTATTAATTCTCCAAGGACACTGCTTTTTGGAATAGCACCTACAGAAAGATCCAAACCTCAAGCCAATATGCAACGTTGGCAATTAAAGATTAAAAAACCAACAAAACAAAAACTGACCTCCACTGTAAGGTGTGTTCGGGTTTTTTTATTTTGAGGTTGATTTTTGTATGAAAACACACCACATCATTTCTTCCTGTCTTTCCATGTGACAATTCCTGTAAATTGCTAGTCTTCAGGTTCTTATGGTTGTAGACACCAAGGAGATAAACCCGGTATCAAAGAAAATGGATCACTCAGTGTTGCCAGTCAATAATGTTAATATGCACCTCTGCTTTAGTCTATGATAGCATCTTTTCCATTAATACCTCAATGATGTCTTTTGCAAATGCAGAACACAGAAGTCTTCCAACACTTGTCCTTTGTGAGTAATACAATGCATCTGATCCTCAGGTGTGGAAACATCATCCCCTGTGTCATTGGAACTATTGCTGTCTGATAAAACCCTCCCTTTTTGCAAATGAAGAGGTTTGGTGGTATTTTACTTTCTGGTTTCTTTTGAGGTTTTGTTTTGGTGGTTTGTTTTTTGTGGTTTCTTTGTTTGTTTGCTTGCTTGCTTTTGTTTTGGTTTTGGTTTTGTTTTGGCACATCTCTGATTACTTCAGGGCAGAACTTCCTGAAAACCTAGCTCATTCCTGATGGCTGGTAAGAGATGGCACAGTTAGAAGGTTTGTCATCTCTGGGCAGTTTGGGTGGGCTGGAGCTGTTACAATCCTTGTTTTGATGTGGTGATTTGAGTTATCAGCCTCATGCTAGGCAGCTGGGAGCCCCTTGTCACCACAGGATATCAGAACTCCCATATTTCTCTGTACAGCTGGGAGGAGAACTGCCTGGGCGCAGCTGTCATAGATGTGACAGAGGAGTGACAGAGTCACTGGGGGCTTTCTGGTGAGTTGTAACTGAGCAGGGGTAAGTCTTAAAGCACGCATGAATTAAGATTCCCAGTTGTGATTCTACTCCATGTAAATGGGAAACTGAATAACACCAAAACAATGACAGTTGCTATTCATCATCTGTGAAACCTGTGCTTCAGACAATTCTCCTGTGGAGTCATTTGTCAAAAGTAGTACGTTCTGCCATGTCATATTCCACACATTTGAACTGTGAAAGTTTGAATGGAGGCAGAGGGAGGAAAAATTGAATGATTTATTAGAAATAGATATTGAAACTGCAGTCATGCACACCAGAAATCCTGCTGGTGAGTTTGCCACCTCAGTCCTGTCATATCTGCAAATCCCACTGATCTCTTTTAAGACCAAGTTAGAGCTAACAATTTGTTGTTTAAATGGTTTAGATTACTCTGAATCCTCATCTGACCTTAAATGTTATAGGACAATAGGTGCATTTGAGGAGGCATTCTCTTTCCATTACACAGAAATTTTTCTTTGCATTCACTATGTTTAGACCTATCATCCAAAAGACATCAACGTCCAGAGGCATCCCACCCACTTGAGAAAACCTGCTTTTTCCCTGGTCATATTATCATAATATGGGATTCTCTGGTCCCAGGTTTCACTTAGGTGGAACACCAGATCGTCTGGATAAAAAATATGCAGTTCTTAAAAGCAAGGTATATTGTATAATTTCTAAAATGCCTAATTGTGTATTTTTACAAAATTATAAGCAATATTTAGCAAATTGCAGCAAAAATGAGGGAATTTCAGATATAGCAGAGGAGCTAGTAACATTAGAAGATATTTTAAAAAGTGCAGCAAGAAAAATGAAGTCCTATGAAGCAGCAACACGAGGAATATAGAATACATCATTTATTTAGTAAATATATAGATCACCATTCATTGGTATGCAAAATGTGCTAAGCTGAGAATGAATGCTATACTGATGTTATTAAAAAAACCTTAGTAAGTTTGGACGTGATGGTTCATTAATGATTAAATCAGTCATATAGTTTATCCACATATAAATATCCATATAAATTGTTGATATTTATCACGCTATTATTGCATCTAATATACTAAAGAGATATATATCTGATTAAGATAGGAAAAACTCTGATAGCTGATATTTTATCTTTAGGGCAATAGATAAAGGGAGCCTCTCTAGCCATGCATAAATGTTCAGACATTATAACATGCCATAACACTATCGATCTCTCAAACTGATGACAGGTGGGAACAGCTGTGAAAAATCAGGAAATACCCAAAAGAATGGAACTCGTGACAGGTTTCTAGATCTTACTTGCAGGGATTCCCCAAATCCATTGGCTAGAGCTGCTAAAAAAGGGCAGAAATGTATTGGTATTAATTCACAGAGTTTGAATTCCTGAATCAAATCATCAACTTTCAGTTGTTTTGAGAAAAGATATTTCTAAAATGGAGTGAAGAAGTAAAATGTAATTTTTAATGTGTTTCAATACAAGGGCTTGCTTGTAGGAACATGTTGGGAGCTGCCAACATGGGAGTGAGAAGCAGAAGTTTTTCCAGAGGATGACCTGATGATGATCCTAGATTATGTTTCCCTGTGGTTCACTTCTTGCTTTTCCCCTGCTGCTGTTGAGAGTTCCTGAGGATGCCCTCAATAGGGGCAAATGGATATAGAGCATTGAAATTAGGAATAAATAAGGATGCCATGAACTTGTGTCAAAGCAGATAACATGAAAGGTGAAACTAATTGAAGAGCTGATGTACAGGAGTACAGAGAAAAAAAGGCTTAAAAGTAACTTGGAATGTAAAATAACTAACACCTTCTGGGAGGATATCCGTATGTGCAGCAATGTTGTATTATGTGTTTGGGCACCTAATATTATAGTGTATTACATTACTGAACTATGCTATTTTCTCAGGAAACTCTTAGGCAGTAGCAATGCAGTTGGATTGGGAAAAAAAAAAAAGAGAAAAGCTTTTTGCAGCTATTTTTCATCTCAAGGCTTCACTTTTTCTCTCACGTGTTTTACAGTCTCCTCTTCCCCTGCATTTGCTTTCAAATCAGGGACAACTTGGAGGAGATTGCCAAAAGAAGTAAAAGTACACAGCCAAATGAAAACTCTAAAGTGAGTGTTGTTTTTGAATATGTTATTCTCATTGAAAGCCTCTCAAGAAGCAAAATTAGATTTCTTTAAAAAATATTTTTTGAACAAAAAAAATCCCCTTTTTCTCTTATGTTTGGCAAATTGCCTTCAGGCAGTGAGATAAACAGAAGAGGAATTCTTTTACTGAAAACTCAGGAGAGGAGTTGCTTGTTGGCCAATTTACCAATAAGGCTATTAATTCTTCTGACCTTGGAGAAGGGAACTGGAAATACATGTATGACATCTAAGCACCATTTCAGCTTACAAAGCTGAAAGAAAGCTTCATTTTATTCATATTGTGAAAATTTACATCCAACCACAACTTTCAACGAGGCATCTTACTGAGCCTGACGTACGTTAAAATATTTTGGAAGAGGGTTCACTGTGATGGTAGGAAGATGTCCTTCTGATGGGCAGCTGCAGAGTCATTTCTTCTCTCATTGCATGAGGCACAGTAGTGCTCTTAGCGCTCCAGGAGCTATAAAACAAGGTCTTACTGAGCACTTCCTTTGCATCATTCTGGTAAGAATTTCTGCTGTGACAACGTATTTTTTGGTCATTTTTACCAGGAAATAATTGTGCAGCGAATATTAATTTTCACACTGCTGTTAAATATGTATAGCAAGGGTAGAGAAAAAAGCCAATGGCTCACTTGGTTAAACACCTTCTGTAAATATTATTAGAACTTGTCCATAATTTTTACTCTTTCTCCTGTTTGTTTTGGAACTTCTCTTGTCTTTTTTACTAGGATCTTTCCCGCTGCTACTCCCACCACCATGGAATAGTGTGGCTGTTTTGGTGATTATTGTAGACAAGTCCTAGGAAAATCTTAATAAGAGGAAAGTAGGTTTGCCATAGCTGCATGACCTTTTCCAGCCTTACCTTTAGTCCAGTCTTTTTCTCAGGAAGAGTTAGCATTGGCAAAGATTTACAAATGAAGACAGCAGCACAGACACCCAGGAAAACCACCTGTGCTGAACTTGCTCCCGTGCCACCAGCCTTGTAGAACAGAAAAGCCCAAGAGTTGCACACACAGTGATCCAGCTTCTTGTCTCTTCTCTTCTCTTCTTCTTTTGCCTATGAGTTACTGAGAAAACCCAGGTCTTTATTACCACTGAACCATGGTCTGATGTTGGTTCTGTGCACCTCATCTACGTTATGATGCTGCTCTATTCTGTGCCATTGGATTAAAATAATATGGACATTATTCAGCACTACTATGGTTAAAACTAGAGGTAGAATCTAGATTCTAGTGGGGTACGTTTGAGCTAACTATTCTTTCCAAATGAAAGTACCAAATTTCTGTGCTTGTTTCTTTGATCTTGTGCTCGCTGAGCGATAGTCTTCTCTGCAAGCTTCCCTGATTCCCACTGATGAGCAAATTGGCCTGCAGGTGATTCAGAGAGCATGTCCTGACACAGTGTCCTGTGCACAGGGACAGGGGGGCCCTGAACTTGGCTGCAGAGCTACCTCGGTCACAGCATGGGCTCCCCCAGTTTGGATCAGGGCAGCTGTAAGCATCTGTGATCCACAGAGAAAGTCACAGTTCGGGCCATTTATGAGACAAGAGACTCTTGATTTTTATATAAGCTTTTAATGCTACTAAAAAGGAAGGAACTAAACACCTGAGGTTTATCTCGCAGGAGTTTCTCAACAAAGATTTCACCTATGCCGTGCAGCAAAGCTGCCACCCAAGGGATTCTTTCTCAAAGACCTCCAAAGTTAAAAATTACCTACCCTAGCAAATACTGAATTTGAAGTTGTTCTTTCAGAGGAAGTTGGCTATATTACACTGTTGTTACGAAAACACCTCTAAAATATTTTAATGAACAAGAATTTTACTTGAAGAAGACTGCAGACTTGAATATAGTATTGTCTTGCCTCTCTGCTGCAGAAATATAGATGAGATTTTAAAGCCACAGTAATTTATGAGCTGTACTTAGAAGCCATAAAGGCATATTTCGGTTTCAGAATTGTTTCATTCCTGATGTGATTTAGAAGATTAAACTGTCATATTTTAGCACAAATAGATGACCATCATTGCTATAATTAATCATGTACCGTGAATTCTATTATTTAGAAGCTACTTTATATAAAAGTTGAAAATACTTTTTATACAATGCAAAATTAAGTAGCCTTATAATTATGTTTTATAGATGTATGTTGATTTGTTTCGCATGCAGAGGATATTTACTCTACAAAATAATCCAATATATTAAATGCATACTGCAAAATAATACAGTAATGGAGTGTTTGCTAATGACTTCAATTTAAGAACAGCCTGTCTAATAGCTAAGATGCTACTAAAAGAGTGCGCTAATGATTTGAAAATTACTACCGAAATTGCGTTCAGTCTAGGAGGGGTTGCAGATGTAATTGTGCTAATAAATATCCAAGTCAGCCCTGATTTTGAAGCTTGTATCATGATTACTAGAAGTTTTAGAAATCAGACAGAGCTAAATACTGCTGTTGTGCTCACATGAATAGCCTCTCTGGTGGCACTGCTCATTTGAGTAAAGGGAGCAAATTCATCCGTGCTAGACAGAAATGCATTAAACATTCATAAATGACTGGTTAAAATGCTCAATTGTGCATGTTCCTTGCAATTCCATCTAATGAAATTTGGTCTATATACAATCCTGAATGTAAGTTCATATGTAGGTGTATAGAATTTTAAAACTTGGCTAGGACAGGATTCCATTCCTATCTGTACCTTACTGTAAAACACTGTGCATGTACCAGTGTCACTGTCGCCTTTTTATAGGTTATTTAGGCACTCAAAGTGCTCATCTAGGACAAGAGAGACCTGAGTTCAGTTTCTTCTCTGCCTGCATGGCACTAAAGTTAAGTCTTCCAGCTTCTATAAAATGATCCAAAAAGCAAGCTAATAGAGAGGATAAATGATAGCTTCTTATGGGAGCAGCGTGTCAGTTTGACCGTGGCTCAAAGCAAATCTGGTCTTGGTTTCTGTTCTCTGCTATGGGCTGCTTATGTAGTTTACTTCAAATAGGAAGAAAATAAAATATATTAAATAGATCTTGGGACAGAAACTGAACCATAATTCATTGTTTCCAGTGAGCCAGCTTCAACATGACACCACGCCAGAGGACCCTTCAATTTGGTAATTAGCCCGTGAGAAGAGGGCTACCTATTTGTGCCCTCTGATGAGGCATGAGTGTGAGATGGGGTTAGAGCTGGATTGTCTTAGAAATACTCAGATATTTCTGGGAGTTACCCACTGCAAAATTCTGCAATCCCAAGGCAGGTGTTTGGGAAACTATGGTACTATTCCACAGCTGGATCAACAGTTTGTAATCAGAATTTGGTGTTTAAGTGTGAAAACCTCCCAAAGCTTTTGCAAAACCTCCTATTTCAGTGTTGATAGTATTTCAGCCTGTGTTTTTGAAAAAAAAAATGCTCTGCACTCTGGCACAGTGAATTTAATTTTTTTTCCATTCAGAAACAGAATGAAAACCTCTGCACAGCTGCTCATAAGATGCAACATTTGAAAGTGTTAGTTCTAAACTGCAGATGTGAAAAACAGTTTGTCCACCATTTTCCCAACAAGGTATGGATTGTGTGTTCCTTCTGCTCCCCACTACAAGGTGAGGCAGTGAACCAGCTAACCTACTGCTATGTCAACCCCCTTGCTGCAAATTGATGGCTGAGGCTGACTCCTAAGGTACTTTATTAGGACACCTGCTTCACAAGCATGAAGTCAGTGGTGTGTGCTGGAGTGGCCTCGGGGGTGAGCTGGGAGGATGCCAAGGAAGGCAGATGTGCCTTGGGAGGAGCAGGTACAAGAGGCAGCACCATAGTGTACCTGCCTTGGTATTGCAAATTCCCTGCTACTGACCAGAGGAGTGTTACAAGGCTCCTGATATCCTCAGAGTGCTGCAGCTGCGAGCGATGAGGAGCAGTGGTAAAAGGCTGTATTCAGCTACAGGTCAGAGAGAGAAAAGCAAGGCTAAGCAAGGAACATGGGAGGCTTAATTCACTTGGCTGCTTCCTTTCCCATTGCAGCTGCTCTACTTCAGGTTATTTACCAGGCCTGAATTCTTTCTTTATTCATCATTGTTGACTGTAGCTAGCTTGCTTTGGGGTTGAAAGGAGCTGAAGAGTCAATTATATGTCTGGGTGCTTTTGAATGTTTTAAGTGTGGTAGATGGCTGCAACCCCTACTGCTCATGTCTAATGAGGCAAGGCAGAGAACTGCTAGCCTCTGGTCCAGCACAGGCCTGTGGAAACGCTCCAAAGAGGCAAACAAAAGCAAACATGAAGGGAGAAAACCATGTCTCTGCCAGTTTGCAGGGCATCTGCACCTATGGCATTGTTCACTCTGCCTCTCTTCTCACTCTGGAAATGTCCCTGTGCAGGGCAGGGGTGTTGCTGTACTCCACATCCAGTGCAGCTTGATGCAGGTGGACTGTCTTCAGGTGCCTTCAAGGTTTTGGGCAGGTAAGTGTAATGAGCAGTGAATGAGGTGCTGGGCTGCTGGTATGGTACCCTGTCAGAGCTCCAGGCCGTGCTCATGGTGCCTGCCATCACTCACCACCTGCTCATTTGCTGGGCTCTATCTTGCCTTTGCTCACGAAAGCTTGAGCTGACACAGCGGTGGTTACTGACGTATACTTTATAGCATCCTTTACCTCACCTCTGCTGCTAGACCCTAATCTCTTGGATTTAGCCAAGAGAGTTTACGTTGCTGTTCACCTCTTCTGACTCCTCTGGCTTGTATCTTAGTTAATTATCTGTAGATAAAGCCACAACTGATGCCTTATCAACTAGAAAGACTGAATTAATCAGCTTTGTTAGGCAAAGGTTATGGCGAGGGGGTGACCGTCCTATCCATCTGCTCACTCATCTGCTGAAGGATAACCATAACAGAACTCTTAAAAATCCTATTAATGGATTATAGGTCAATAACCTAGACACTCTGATAGCTCTGCAAGGAACTATGGACAAAATATCTGGGATTAATGGATTTTCTGAACATTTTTGTAGGTCTTTTATAGATATTTCTCTCTCAAGTGCTAATATGTTCTGCAAGTAGAAAGAAAACGGCTTTTTACCACTGTATTTCCTTGATGTGGCTAGGCAAAGCTGGGAGGTACCTAAAAGTATGTAAAAGGCATTGAGCTGATCGATTCATATGTAAAGTTCAAGGAGAAAACTTTGGCCTTTTGCCTTCAGAAGTAATCATCCAAGTCACAGAATTATCTCATCCTGACGCATGAGGAGTCTCATGCATTGAAATCCAAAAGTTCACCCAATTTACTACTGGTGATCAAATTGGCAAAATGTACTGGGGAAGCATCAGACAATTCACTGTGCAGCATGCCTTGCTGAGACGAATTCAATCTCCCTCAAATTCTGTCTTTTAGAAAAGTGTTGTATAAATAGGCAAGGAAATTCTGACACCTTTTTTTTAATTATGGAAACATTCATTTGGAGGCGTATTGCTCTAAATACGGTGTTTGTGCTTAGTTTGCAGTAAGTACAGCTGTGAGGCAGGGTGACCATTTATCTCTGTTCTTTTTTGCCTTGACAGCTGGACTTGACATCTCCAATTGCTGCAGTGTAGGATGCACTCATGCCCAGAACAGGGCACAACGTGTGCAGAACGGTTTATCAAATCTTTGTCCCTGATGTCTGTTAATTGAAAGAACCTGAATGCCTAAATATGGAAAATTGAATGTTTGGGCCATTGCGTAGATTTGTTGCTATTATCTCCAATGCTAAAATATTATTTAAAGTTTGCACCTTTTCCTGCTATTGTTTTACAAGAAGGAAGGGATCTGCAAGGACTGAGGATGATTTGGATTTGGTCTCAAATAAATAAGTGATCCACCTTTTCTAGGTGTAATGGCACCTAGTAAGTAATGGCAGGTTTTTAAAATATTATATTTCTTCTCTGGAAATAATAGGGGTTTTTCCTAGAAATTTTTTCATTGGGGTGTGTTTGCATTATTAAAATTTCTGATTTTAAGCAGAGAAAATTTTTCTGTTCAGTACGTATGCTAGTTTCCCAAAGCCTTTCCGTGCTTCTTCCAGGCTTGCAAAAAAGGACCCAGTACTATGCCATGCTCAGTCTCTCAGGATCAATGTCTGGGCTCTTGCAGAGAAGTTTCTTCCTTCTTCCTGAGGCATACCCCAGAGAACGGTGATGCTAAGATCCCCTCCTCTCACAGGGCTGGATCTCTACAAGGAGCTAGTCTGCCCAAGTTGCTGAGGTTTTTTCTGCCACCTGCAGAGTGAAAAGGTTTCCAGAACAACCCTCTCCCTGTCCCTCAAGAGCAGAGATGTCAAGGGGAGCCTGGAAAGTTGGCCAGGAAATGTCAGTTCTTCCTTCTCACCCAGAGGGGACATCATTGGAGAACGGACTTTTTTTATTTTTCAGGAATAAGCCTGAAGAAAGTTGGCAAGCAGAGCTGAAAACAGGCTGAGAAAGTGGGGACACATGTCTGAAGTGGCAAAGGTCCTTCTTGATAGAAGCAGCAGTTCTAGCAAAACTAGGGCAGCCACTGTATCTCAGCACTGTGCTCCTGAGGTGCTTCCGGATGTGTCTGACCCAGGAACTGACCCAGACTGCTGAGATTTAGCTTTGAGGTGTGAAAAGCGATCAGCATGAGCTTATCGGGCTGCTCGTCGGGCAGGATTCAAACACAGAGCTGCGCGGTGCTGCCAGGTTGTGTTTACTTATCGCCCTGGCTTAAATGACTGCCCAGCAAGATCGGTACTTAATTCTCTTTATGTCACACATTACTTTGAAAAAAAGAAAAAAAAAAAAAGTAGAATCAACTTGAGAACATTTGTAAATCTTCATGATATATAAATTGCACACAAATTTTCTCGGAATATCACAAATTATTTCCTGCCTTCTCATTTCTGGGAAAGGAGATGTAGGTCCTAAGGGATGAACAATACAGGTACTGTCTAAACAGTTCTGTG
This sequence comes from Eulacestoma nigropectus, assembly GCA_013397775.1. Classification (NCBI taxonomy): domain Eukaryota; kingdom Metazoa; phylum Chordata; class Aves; order Passeriformes; genus Eulacestoma; species Eulacestoma nigropectus. The sequence goes on from VZTE01004593.1 coordinate 1,944,432, forward strand.
CAAATCTTCCTTGACCAATTCCCTAAAAATTGTGACAGCAAGATGGTTTGTTTTGTCAAGGTTTTGGTTTTAATCTGAACCCACTCATTTGAACGGATATCTTTTTTTTCTGCTTTCACATCTTATCTCTCATCTGTCACACATTTCTTCTGGAAGCATATGAATAACAGTTTCACTAGGGAGTAGGACACAAACAGAAAGTGGCTTATAAAGAAAGAGAATTTAGACAGTAAGAGGTGAGGCCAAATCCCTTCCACAGCCCTATTGTAGTCAGTGTGACTAGTTGTGTGAATAAAGGAAAGAGGATTTGGCTTTTGCTGTAGTCCCAGCCACCTTTTATCATTGGAGAGAGAGAAAAACACCATAAAATTAAATAGGTATCATCCTCCCTGCATTCCTAGTGTAACTATTTTAACTGGAATGCCTCATAAACAGATAAAGGCACTCCTGAGCTTTGGGATGATCATTTTTTAAATGACCATTTAGGACTGGATTATGGTTTTACATTTTCACCTTGGAGCTTTTAAGGGCTGTTTGAGACATTAAATGCTAACATATCAGAGCTTAAACTGAAAGGCAATGTTGCTTGCGGTCGTACTGCCCAGCAAAATAATATAGTTTTGCTGCTGTTAATAGGTAAATACTTTCATTTGTGGAAGGAAAGTGGTGATTCAAAATCGTTTGATGCCCCTTAAACTCTCACAGCAGCTGGATATTTTACATTGGTTTCTATAATATTCTTATGATAACATTCCTATCCCGCAGGGGTCTGCTTGAATATCTGAGCACTCATCTTTTTTAAGTTTTGCATAATGTGAGTTATTAAAATTAAGGCTGGTGTTTACTGTTCAGCTCTTACACACATATTCCACATTCACAGCTAGATATTATTTCCCTTGGAAATGCTTTCTGTCCCTGCCAGTTACTGAATGCAATCAGATAGTGTTGCATGGGCCAGCATACCAATTAAGTACCATGCCTGGGATGCACGCTGCTTCCTCCGTCAGAAGCTCAATGGTTCATCCGCAAGTGAGCCGTGTATATTGATAAGGAAAAAGCCTGAACCCACAATGGAGGCAGAATCTATTTCTCAAAAAAGCTTTCAGAGAGTGGTTTGAGGGGAAAGGGGAAAGGGGACAGGTGACATGTAAAATGGCTAGAAAAATGAAACAGGAGGAAAGATTAATGGAAGCAGGATCAGAAAAATATTCAATTAGAACTTGCAGGCCTGGTCACATTACTCTGTGTTATTGTACATCTTGTCATTACCCAAATCTGTTGTTAAAGTGTTGGCATTTGTCTTCATTATGCAGTAAAATGGTATAATGAAGAGGTTACAAATATGATGGAGGAAATGCCCTGGAATTATCACAATGCCTGAAAATGAAAAATGCTTTAATTTAAATTATTGGTGTGTGGCACCTGCCAAGTGCACAGACACATGTGAAGAGTGTAACAAGATTTTGTTCTGATCATGCCTTTAAAGTTTCTGTTCCCCTTCAAAGGGGTTTTCAGGCTGAATCCTTCCTTAAAAGCCAATGTCAGGGATGTGATACACAGAGAGCAGCATTTGACGCATTTCTTAGCTGCAAGGAACTGCACAGCCTGATATCTAAGGTCTGGTTTTAGAAACTTCTGCAAGCAGCCCTCCCCCGTATTTCAGGTGGAGAGCTGGTTAATGTATAGATTATGACTTTTAACAATTAAACTAAATTTGAGATGGGAAAAAGCTACTATCTCAGCCTAGTTAATTAGATATGATTTAGTCTTCAGAATTGCAACAATCCATATAGACATGTTACCTTTCAAGCTCAATTTTGAGTTTGACTGATTATTATCTTCTAGAAAGACATTTTCAGGATATTTAAACCTAACATTTGGCCTACTTTAAAACTGCAAGATTCTGAAAATCAGTATCAGTACATAGTAAAGAATTTTATATTAGGACCAGGATAGGAATTAATATTTTACTAAAAGTTCAAATAAAATCTTAAATAATATTGAAGTACTATTTCAGTAGTAGGGATCATAGCCCTCCTTTTCCCAGATGTGTATTAACTTTAATAAATCTTCCTAGTAACTGCAAGGACTGTCCACCCAGGCTGACACCCATGCTTCCAAATTCATCAGAAAGTATGTTTCATAAAAATACGTGCACATTAGAGAAGGAGAATAAGAAGTCATGCAATCATCCAGCAAGGATGCAAGCTTGAAGCTGGAGGAAAGTCTGTCAGCTTAGTCCTCTGCTAGAGACTTCTTGTGTGATCTTCAGCAGGTCGTGGTAGCTGTCTGGGTTTCATGTCCCAGTCTAGAAAATGGGCATAAAGAGGAGTGGAGGAAGGAAGGCTGAAAGGGATATCCTATCAGGAATTGCTCTTTCTAACATGGATGTTGTGGGAGACTCAACAGTTAGAGCAGTGGGTTTGATGGAGGCAAACTATTAAACTATTTGCTTCAGTTTTTGAATACTGTCACACATTGCCACAGTTCATGGCACTGCATGCAGATAGTGCAGTATATGAGAAGCCATTTTCTACCTTGTGTGTGAAACATTAAGTACTCTGATGGAGATTTGTATAGTTGTTTATACTAAATTCTTTATCTTGTGTTGCTATCTTTATCTTGATTAACATCTGTTTCTCTGACATAGATCAAACACTTGGGTGAGATACCATTTCTATATGAGCATCATTTTATGTTTCTTTAGATTTAATGGTGTATAGGTATGTTTGCTTCACTGTGAGTGGTAGGTATATTTTAAACATGCAATGTGCTGAAGTTGATAGGATTATCCTTTCAAAGGATAATTCTAGTCTTATACTTCATAAATGCTACTAGATTATTCGTGGTAATGTTTCACAGTTAAATTGCACATTTGGAACCAGATGGCTCAGAAAATTGATAAGACGATACCAAACCTCTCACTTCTCAGTCACTGTTGGGTTGAATCCAGCCTTGGTTCTGAGCAACCAAAAGTTGCTACTGTCTGACAGTTGTTTTGTGGCTTAGATGTTTCCAAGTGGACAGGTGTCCACCACAGAAAAAAAAAAATCACCTGCACAAATAGAAGGTTGCAGCAGAGGAGAGTTTATGGGCACTGAAAACAGGCTAACTTCTCCAATCACTGGATTAAGTATGTTGCAAAATAGAGTCCACATCTCGTTCTGGAAATACCTAAAATGTCTAAATCCTGTTGTACCCCTTTAGTGCACCCATAGCTGTCAGTAAGCTCTTGTAATGTCTTTCATGAAGTGCTGGTCAACAGCAGCTAAACATGAGTTAATGTGTGCCCCGGTGACCAAGGCCAAAGGCATCCTGGCTTGTATCAGAAGTAGTGTGGTCAGCAGGACCAGGGCAGTGATTGTCCCCCTGTACTCGGCACTGGTGCAGCACTACCTCGATTCCTGTGTCCACTACTGGGCCCCTCACTGCAAGAAAGACACTGAGGTGCTGGAGCGTGTCCAGAGAAGGGCAACAAAGCTGGTGAAGGGTCTGGAGAACAAGACTAATGAGGAGAGGCTGATGGAGCTGGGATGGTTTAGCCTGGAACAGAGGATGCTCAGGGGTGACCTTATTGCTCTTTACAACTACCTGAAAGAAGACTGTAGCCAGGTGGGTGTTGTCTCTTCTTCCAAGTGAAAAATGACAGGACAAGAGGAAATGGCCTCAAGTAGCACATGGAGAGGTTTAGATTGGGTATTAGGAAATATTTCTTTACTGAAGGGGCTGGTCAGGCATTGGAACAGGCCCCCCAGGGAAGGACACCATCCCTGGAAGTGTTCAAAAAAAAAGTGGACCTGGCAGTTAGAGAAATGGTTTAGGGATGAACATAGCACTGCTGGATTAACAGTTGGACTCGATGATCTTAGAGCTATTTTCCAACCTCAATGATTTTGTGATTCTATTCTATGATTCTACTCTATGTTATAAATTCGCCTAAATGTTGTGCTGGTTTTGGCTAGAGCAGAGTTAATTTTCTTCATAGTAGTAGTATGGGAGTATGTTTTGTATTTGTGCTGAAAACAGTGTTAGTAGACAATTTTATTCTTGGAGAGTGGTTTTACCTAGCCACATTCATGTCTACTCCAAAGCAATTGGAGCCCTGGACAGGCAAATGCAGCTGACTTTAAAGGTTTGACTGTATTGTGGGATAGAATACTTAGCTGAATGTGAGGTTTTGGGAAATAGTTCCTGGTTGTAGGTGGTGATAGTTATGGTATATGGCCAAAAGTTTTTGGTGTACTGCCTCCTGTTGTTGCATTGCATTGTCTGGTTGGACTTGATGATCTTAAAAGTCTTTTCCAACCTAAACAATTCTAGGATTTTATGATTACTTCTGAGCTCACCCTTACAGTGTGCTCACACAGTGTCAAGGCCTTTCCTGCTTCTCACACCAGCCTGCCAGTGATGGGGCTGGAGGTGGACAAGAGGTTGGAAATGACACAGCTAGGACAGCTGACCCCACTGACCAAAGAGATATTCTATACCAAATGGTGTCACGCTCAGCATATACAGCTGGGGAAAGAAGAAGGAAGAGGGGAGATGCTTGGAATCATGATATTTGTTGACTTTGTTCTCAAGTAATCCTTGTGCATGATAGAGCCCTGCTGTCCTGAAGATGGCTGAGAACACATGCCTGTCCATGACACGTGGTGGATTAATTCCTTGTTTTGCTTTGCCTGCGTGCACAGCTTTTCCTTTACCTATTAAACTATAATTAAATGAATTCTCCTCCTTATCCCATGGAGGGGGAGCAAATGAGTGACTGTGCGGTGCTTCGTCACTGTCTGGAGTTAAACCACAACAAATGCACATAAGATGAAATGCTGTAATGTTTTCCCTCCCTTTGAAATAAAGCTCTGATCTTTAGAGCTCACAAGTTATCTCCCTGATGAACAAATAGTTCATTACAGAAATCGTGTAATGGTAACAGTGTAGGAAAACATTTATAATGATAGGGATGCCAGAACTAAAGAAGCAGGATGATCTCCGTGTTTTTTTAATCATTATTTCTTAGCATAGTGTGCCTGGTACAAAAGGGAAAAAAGTAGTCCCCATTCTGAAGATGGAACCAGAGGGGAAAATCTGTCATTAATTGGAATTAGCTCTATATTTGCTGGAAGGATACATGTAACAAGATCTAAACCTGTGATTTTGATTGCTTATCATTAATGGCAGGGAAACTTGACGCAGGGGTTCATGCAGTAGCCAGAAACACAGGAGTTCCAAGTCCTTTTGCTGCTTTTGCCCTGAGAGCCTTTTTGTGTGTATTTGAACCAGTCCCTGTGCTTTAGTTTCCTAATGTAAAAGAAGAAGAAGTATATCATTCCTGTTCCTAAATGCAGCAGCGTGAGTTAAGTATATTCAGGTTTGTGTACAAGTGCCTCACAGAGATGGCCCTGGCAGGAGCTCCAGCTAGGCAGACAGAGCTCCTGTTAGACCTCTTAGGATAGAAAAGATTTGTGAGTCTGGCTGCATTTGCTTTGCACTGTATTTTTATTTCTTTTCTTTCTCACAAGTTCATATTGATCCTGCACAGTGTGGCAATGGTATTCCCAACGTGCCAGCATAACCTCGGCCAGAATTATCTTTGCCTGAGCTGGGGCTGTGTGTCTCCTCCAGGGGTAAGCCAGGAGCAGGGATGCGTTCTTTAGTTCCTGGTGTTATCCCTTCACCTTCTTGAGCCAGGGCCACACAGGACTACCTGGCAGAGCCAGCTGAAACAACTATCAGTGTTGATGCTGAGCTGAGAATGATTGTAAGCAAGAGCAGTCTGATCTGCAAATTCAACCTGGTGTCTCCTTTCAGAAGGAAGGCATGACTTTTTTACTGGGCACTACTGGTGGACTGAGTATCAAAGTGGTAAATGTGGCAAAAGTAAAAAGTTGTATGCTTTCCAGACCTTTGAGAATAATTACACACCAAGTAATTGAATAAAATGACATCTGACACTGTCAGTGTTCTGAAGTGTCACATATTAGACCCCAAAAAGTAAATGAGACAGACATTCATTTTAATTAAAATGTTATCAAGAGGTGCTGTTGACCAAGAAGCCCATTAACAATAATCTGCTTTAGTAACAAGTGAGCTAGTCAATTTATTGAACTGAACTAAAAAGCAAGCCCAGTAACAGCTGCCCACTGAGCAAGCATTTGATCTTCCAGCTTTCTCTGATTAGCAGGGGGAGGCGTTCCCTGAGTATTACGGACTTTTGTCTACTTTCTCACTACTTTGTGGTTACTTGTAGAAACTGTCTCCATGGTGCAATCAGCATTTGCTCATCAAACTTAAAAGGAAGCTTTACTAGCAGATCCAGCTTCAAAGAAGACATTTATAGAGAGAGCAGTTGCCAGGTACCATTATTTTCTTTTGTGCCTCAGCTGTTAAAATCTTTGCACAGGATGGACTGTTTTCCTTGGAGATCTGGCTCTCTTACCTACAGAGGCTAGTGCACAAGATTTGAGGGTTGCAACAGAGGCAGGCTACTTGCAATGTAAAATGACATAGTTGCACAAATTTACCTTTTCAACCTAAATTCATTAATTTCACTCTTTAGGATTGCTTACTAGATGCTAAGGAGCATTAAACTGGCCAGATACTTCAGGAGCAGATTTCTGCCCTTATAGGATCGCAATATGAACATAAAGCTGGTGATGATGACCAAGTTACTGCTTGTAGCAGGGAGGACCAGGAATTTTGATGAGGTATGCTTTGCTCTGCTGTCAGCATCAGAAATGGGAGCAGCCCCGCTGCAGCCCTCTGCCTGGGCCATTTTGGGAAGCCACCACTCCTGGCTTCTTTCTTTGGCCGCTTTTCGCCATGCCTGTACAACGGTGCCGATGTTTTTTCAGCCGAAGAAAATTTTAAAAATCCCTTCTCATGTTCCTTCTGCTCTTGATTGGTGAAAAAGGCCAAACCCTTTGCTATGTGAGCAATAGGCACGGGAGTTTTTCTAGAATCAGCCATTATTTCAGAAATTTTAATAATTTAATGCAAAAAAACCTAAAAGCAAACAGAGTGGACTTCTGTGTTCAAAATACAGTACAGTTGACAGCAGGTTAATCTCTTTTTCACAGGAAGGAGTTCAAAGCTTTGTATTCTTCCTGAATCCATCCTCAAGCAAGAGGCATCAGCTTTCTTGAATGTGGGAGAGCATACCAGGTCCAAAAGCCCTCCAGATGCCTTTCTAAAAGCTCTGTTTTAATGGTTATGATGCAAGAAGAAGGAATTTTATAGCAATTCTGCCAACTTCTGTCTGACAGAACATTTTAGCTGGGAAAATGAATCCTGTCAAAAAAGCACTGATGCTTTTTAAGTCCTACTGTGGACAATAGACACATCTGTCACTTACTGTTCAGAGGGCATGCCATGTTGAGCAAAACTGAAAGTCAATGAGACTTAGTGTACTTCAGTAATTTTGAAAACAGTATCCAGCAACCACTGCTCCAGAAGTTCACCCAGGAGTATATTCAAGGTAGAAAGAACAGCAGCAGCCACTGAAATGGAAAAGATTGATGCTAAAACTGAAATAAAAGTTTCTTCTTTTTTCATGTTTAATCAGTCAACATCCTTCTTAGAAATAGAAACATGTATGAAAATAATCTTAAATATTAGAATCTGAAGGATTTTTCTCATATTTTGTTGCAAAATACTTTGGAAGATTTGACAAGAAATAAAGAAGTGAAATACTAAAGGAGTGACTTCACATAACTCTAAAATATCTTTTTGAAACTGAACTTCATCACAATTTTTTTTTTTTTTGGACAATTCTAAAGTACCTGTACTAGAACATTTGCAATTATTTCCAGTGGAGGAATTGGAGTGAGGAGTGAATAGATAGTGGAACTCTTGAAAGAATAATATAATAATATAATGTAATCCTGTTATGCCTGAACTGCTGTTCATCAGCAGGGAAGATTGTTGTCTCTACAAGACTGTTACTCTAGCTAAGTGTAACAGTATGTTCAAACTTTAAATTCTATGATAAAACAGCATCTAGAAATCTATGTTACTTGCTCCACGCATTGTTGTTTAGGGAGACACTGGTGACTTTTCACTTGTTTACACTGAAGTCTTTTGAGGGTCTTTTAAGAAAATATTTTTAGTTGTTTGTAAGCTGATGCATTTCATATTGTTTTCGTATTTGTGTTTATTCATGTCACTTTTCATGGATATCCCAATTCAAGTTCAGTGGCCAGTAGATTTCCCACATACATGTGTTTTATTTTTAGGACCAATGGGTGGTTTCTCACATGGAGTGCTGGCAGCTCTTCTTCTGCTTGTGTGGATGGGGACCCAGCCCACAGATAATGCCTTAAGCTTCACCAGAATAAGCAACAGGCATGAGCAGCCATCAGCCCTGTCACAGACTGATCTCTGTTGCAGAGATCCCTTCTCACCCAGCCTGCATGGTGGTAAGTGGAAGAGTGAGATAATTTGACTTAGAGGCTGCAGTAGTCTATGGTCCCAGTGGTCGCTCTTGGCGTACAGCAGCAGTTGGTTCGAACATGTTGCAGGTGGTGTTTTCCTCCGACAATCCTTTCCTCAAGAAAGGATTGCCTGCTTAAGCCCGCCTGGTTATCTTTTGGAAATGATAAGGAGAAATAGAGCTCACTGAGGATCCAGACCGTCTATTGTATTTTTCTGGATTTTTCTTGTGATGATTCAGCCACTATTTAGCAAAAGCTCATAGGAATTATCAGGCCTGTTGCTGATAATCAATGGCTGACAACAAGTTATGTAAGCTCTGCAAAATATACTGGGCATGGGAGAAGTTACAGCCTATGATAGGTTTAGCATTTAAGGGCTGGATTTTTAAATCTTAGTTGTTACTTAGTGTTGCAAGAGTGGGGAACTTGGGTGGCTCAACCAGTCTTTCAAGGGTGTAAGTTTACCATTTGTGGTAAACACACAAATGGAGTTCCAGGCAAGGGGTCTGCCTTTAGAGGATCTTCTATTTTTTTCCATTCGTTGCATAATATGATGTTTATAACATGAATCAGTGTGTTTGGACTTCACAGGATTTTTTTACTTTAAATATAAATTAATGGCGAACCAACCTAATTAAAAAGCAGGGCCAAAATCAGATGCTATTTCCAGACAAGAATCGCATTAAGAGGAATGTGCCTCTGGGTTTTTAAATTTTTTTTTAATGGATGAGAAAGCAAACTGAAGAGGATAAATGGTGTTCAAAATTGTCTTGTCTCAGCAAAGTCCTTACGTGTGTATGGAGGAGGAAATGAGACCACTGAGGATGAGTACTAACTGTAATCAGCTACTGGTTTACTGGACGGTCTTCAAAAATTATAACTCTTGTCCCCGTCCCCAGGTGCAGCATTGCTGAGCTGGCTGTGCCATTCTCTTTCTTAGTCCTGAGCACTGATTCCAGCAATGTGGCTGTGGTCAGGCACTCATTTGTGCTGTGATACAGCTTTCTCTTCATAACATATTTTGTAATACATGAAAAATGTAGAGTGTCAGCAAGGAGAGGTAATATATACTTGTTCAGCCAGGCATAGCTTTCCAGATCCTCTCTGAAGAGCCAGGAGCCCACTAAACTCTACTGAACAAAAACATCCAATACATATTAGCTTATTTTATTACAGTAAGTTCCTATATTGCCAAGAAAAGAAAAACCACAATGATAGTAAATGCAAAATTGTCAACATTCTCTATCATTCATACAGGCTTTGGCAAGAAAATATGGATAGTAACCATGATGAACTGAAAACAACATTACCAAAATAACTGGAATTTTCCCATTACCAGCAAAAGTGCAGCTATTACAGTCTACTGTTATGAGCATAGTAGACATGTTTTGAATGTACAAAACAGCCTCAAGATTGGGCAAACATATTTCTGAAAACTGCTTCTGTCTTAGTTTCTGTAGTAATACTAAAATATGTTGTTTGAATCAAGCCAAGTATTATTCCCTCTCTACTGCTATCTCTTTTTTCAAATATCTTTTGGAAACTTACGGGGGGTTTTTTGGTGGCTTCCTCGTGCTTGTCTTGGGGCTAGTGAAAGATGACACACCACTTGGTCCCAATGTCATCATCTTTTAAAGTGCATTCACAGCCTGGGTCATCGGCTACTGAATCTGCAAGTAGATTCTTTTTTTTCCCCTCTATTGCTTCAAATCCAGGCTTACTTACAATGGTGGACAAGTACCTGTGCTGACCACCTGCAATGCTTTGGCTGACATCTGGAGTTAGTAACTGCTCTCAGCCTAGTGCCAGCCTTCACTTTCCCACTGACATACGTCTGCTGCACTTTTGAAGATGGAAGGGGGAATAGCCTCACAGCCCTCCTGCTCTTGCACTGAAGCAACTTCTCTCACTGCCTCAAACTGCTGCCGGAGAGGCACTTGAGCTTCTGTTTATAAATGTTCCAAACTTTAATTTTCCAAATTTCATGTTCCCTGGTTGACTGAAGGGTTTCTTTTCTGGAAGGTAATCTGGTTTAACCTGTCTCTTTCAGAAGAACTCATTTATTTTGGCAAGAGTACACTTCAGGAAAAAAGAAGAAAAAAAGATTCTTAACTGGACATAAGACCAGATGAGTAAATACTAGTTTTTACCTTTGAGAACAATCATGAAATTGAACAGTAAAAAAGAGCATGGGAGTCAAACCATAATCTGAAGGTACAGTAAAGACTAAATATACCTTATCTATACAGCAGAAATATTTTCTAATGGTTCTGAAACATTATGAATGAAAAAATAAGCATATGCAACTTTTCTCTTTGTAACAGAATGTGTTGTATTTATTTGATAAAACAATGGGCACAGTTTAATTAATTTCCTCTTTTAAGAGTCAAAATTGTTTTGACTATGCTCTTTAATAGGTTTTTTTGTTGAATTTGACATTATCTGTCACCAAGGTTAAATAAGGGAAACACTGCCTACTGGTAATACAATGGAAAGCTTTAGTGCAAAATCAATATTGTTTTAAGGACAATTTTCTCTAATTAGATTGAGATGATAACATGACTGATCTCTCAAGAAGTAAATTATCTTTCTGTATATATGCAGAATTTTGGTAAAAGTTTCATTTAAAAAGGAAACTCAGATCAGACAATTTGAGTTGAAAAACTTCAGCTCCTGACTGACCTGATGATAACCGTAGCAGGATTTTTCATTTGCAAAATATCAGATTCTTCCCTAATCTATTATTCATTAATTTACTTATGTGAGTGATTTAGATTAGTACAAAGGAAAAAGAATATGTCAGTGCAGTGAACTTACTGTCAATGTGTTTTATGTCATTAATGTCTCTCTGGGCTGAAGAAGAAAGGAGTTTTTTAGTTGGTTTTTTTTAGGATGATTCATAATTATGTGATATTAAATAATACCAGTATAGGATTGGCTGTAACTTGTAGGAGTCTATCTGAAGGTAAGTTTCAGAAGACACTGGTTAAGTGAAGACGCTAATGGCAGAAGCTTTCTTAGGATCATAGAATCATAGAATATCCTGAGTTGGAAGGGAACCACAAAGATCATCAAAGTTCAACTCATGGTCCTGGTCAGGATACCCCAAGAGTCACCCTGTGCCTCAGAGATTGTCCAAACACTTCTTGAACTCTGTCAGGCTTGGTGCTGTGACCACTTCCCTGGGGAGCCTGTTCCAGTGCCCAACCACCCTCTGGGTAAAGAACCTTTTCCTACATCCTTTTGAATTCAATACTTGTTTCAATGGTGGAAGTATAGTGAGAGATGATGTGAATAAGCGGTGAAGTGATGAAGATGAAATAAAATAAATGCATTCTAGAGATGTTTCTCTGCCATTATACAGAGATTCCTTTACATATGAGTTTCTGGGGAAAAAAAGAAATAGGAAAAGACCTTCAATACAAGGACATGGAACTCACCAGAATTAATGCTTTTCTGTGGTATGCAGAAAAGTGACTCATTTTCTACGAGCCATTACCTCCTTCACAAGCAGAGAAAACTGTTGAAAGTCCTGTCCAAAACCAGGGACACAATCAGAAACTGTGCTTTAAACAAAGGGCATGATTTTATTGTTGTTTGTACTGTAGGTAACCCAGATTTATCAGCCAAGATTATTGACTGATTTACCAACACTGGATCAATGTTAAGCTTTCTTGTTCAGGCACAGCTACTTGGAGTACTGCAGGGTTGTGCAGCCCTTGTCCCTCGCAGAAGGAGTACACAGTATGCACTTTAGTGTCTTTGTGTTCTAAGACAATTTTTTCAGGTCTGCATAATGTGATCTTCTGTTCTGCATGATCAAATGTGAAAGGCAACACAGAAAATCGTTAGTTTTATTCAGATCTAAAAGACAGTGCTCAAAGTCGGATGTATCTATGTACTAAAGATTTAGTCAATAAAAGAAAAAACAATGTACAATTGCTCACAGCATGGCAGAAAGAACATGGTTGAATTCGTTGTCTACAACTTCTATTTACATTCATGACTGAGTTTCAGTAGCAGATGATTGCAGCACATAATTTAATAATCAGCTCTTGGATGATTCTGTGAATATAGTAAAGATCACTATCTCATTTAGGTATGTAGCTCATTGAGCAGATGATAAATGAGCCAGGAGACTGATCAAAACAAAGCCATGACAGAGAAATTGTTGGAGATTTTCTTGAGTTTTTAGTGAACATTACATCTGAGCCTAAGTATCTCTTCAATCTCCCTAGGGTCAGAGGAAGAGAATCAAAGGAGAATGGAACTCCAAATCTCCTGGGAAATGAGGTGAAAAGGGCGTCAATGAAACCAATTTCAAAATCAAATTGCTATAGGTTTTAGAGATACTGTTAACCTGCTAATACTCCAACAATAAAAAAGCAGATAAACAGCACCACCTCTTCCTGTCTTTGTCATCAAGTAAGTAAAGAGGTGTCCTCATTTCACCGGATATTTAAAATGCTTAGACCTTCAGTGGCAAAAAGAGAAACAATGATTTAAGTGACAATCATGGTGGCAAACAGTCAAGTTAGACAAGGCTTTGGCAAGAAAAAAATAATTTGCAGGACACACAGCTGTTTTTAGTTCTTAATGCTCTCCAAACCTTTTTAGGTTAATAAACACTAACATCACTCCAGGTTAATATGGCTGTGAAAATCTACTTTTCTATTGTCTCAGTAGCATTCATAACAGAGTCAGTTTAAAAGATCAAATTAAATGATGCCACCAAAGATGTCAGTTAATGCTTTCAGCCTTCACTGTGGAGCTGTAATGGATGACGGACCACCTTCTAGATTGCAGATAAATCAGATCCTGCTCTGCTGGTTGATTTGGCTTATCCTGAGATGGAAGTTAAGTCCGTAACACACCTTCCTTTTTCTGTGCTGCCTTAGGGCAGTCTGTTTCAGGAATACTAAAATAACCACAGCTGCAGTGTAGCTCCACATCTTTAGGTTCAGCTCCAGCCTCTTTGGCACATGGTCTGTGTGACCTTGGACATTCGCTTAATCTCTCCATGTATTATTCTTTTTTTTCTCTTTTGTCTGTTTTGATTTTATAGTCTCCAGGGCAGAAAAGCTTGTTGCTTATCACAGCATGAGGATATCTGGCTACTATTGTTATGCAAACTCAATTATGAAGTGAAGTTATTATTACTAAACGACTCATACTGGTAGAAATTTAGCATTTAATAACGCTTCCCTGTTTAAAACTGTATTCTCCATCTAGTTGTTTTCAAGTAGTTTAAGGCAAGAGGGCATAGAATTGAAGCTGTAGTGGAAGGGAAGCAGTAACAGCTGCTGGGTTTTCCGGTAGGCCAGAGAAATTGGTTGGGACTGTGCAGTTGTAAGATTGAGCCTAAAAGTTTTACCACCTAGCCTAATATGTAAGTCGTATCTGTTTCAGCTACTTACATGAAGTTACAGTGTGGTCATAAAACAGTCAAATGCTGCCTGCGGGTTCACTTCCCATCCTGTCAGAGCAGCAGCTCCATAGGTCATTGCCACCTCCTCAGCCCTCAGCAAAAGTTGCTCTCTTCTTCTAGACATCTTTCCCTGAACTTCTGTCAAGATTTGACCCTGGTTATATATCTGACTGGTTGCTTTTTGTATTTCCCTGAGTCCATTTTCACAGCATCTGGAAGAAATCTGAAAATGTACTTTTTTACAGGTGCACACTCTTGGATAGGGTTAGTGGGGAGCATCACTATGTCTGGAGTTTTGCTGGGTTCACTTTTCAGTGCCTTAATTTTCCCCTCATGTCCCTGTTATTTTCCCCTCATTTCCCTATAGTACAATAGAATATGCTATTTTGCAATTATTGACAAACAAATGGGATAGACTTGAATAAAATATCAATCTCAATATTTGAGGGAATAAATGTGCAGGGAAGTGACGTTTCCTGAGGCTCTGGTGCAGTAAAAAATGTAGGAAAAGTTGCTTCTCAGATCTAGAGTTGTTTGCAGCCTATCATTTAAGTACCATATGAGCAGAGGTAGGAGGAATGTTAGCAGGGATAAAGCAGTGTTGGCCAGGACTTCCTCGGGCACTGAGATGCACACTGAAAATAAAGCACCCTCTTAAGCTGACCTGCTAAAAGAGTTTTTGTTCTTTGATTAATGCATCTAGCAAATTTTAACTCTTAATAACTTTGTGCTTCCAGTACCTACTGGCCTGTCAATGCACTCACATGCATGACTGAGGAGGCAATTGTCTGCTTTGCAACTGTAATTCAGCTACATCTTTTTAAAAGTTAGCCGCAGTTGTTTCTTGGAGGCTTTTGTGCAGGTTGTTTTTCCTTTTAATGTGCTTTCTGTAATGCAGCTATGCCTCGCTGGCAGGCAGAAGTGTCTGTAAGGTACTTTTTTTCCCTGTTTTCAAGTATTCATTCCGCATCTGTCATCCCTGCAACAGGGACCGTCCAATTTGTGAGTGGGCACTGTTCCATGTGAACAGATGGGGAGGAGTGGAGACAGACAAAAGATCATATGGAGTAGTAGTCTAAAAAGTGTGGTGGTGAACCTGATCAAGTGGCATGGATTTTTCTTTATTAATGTTTTAGGTTTTGCTTTGGTTTTGGTTTTTTGTTGGCTTATTTTTTTATAAAATTTAGAAAATCCTTCATAAACTCCATTACAAGGCAGCCATTAACACAATTGACAGTAATGCTGCACTGTGAGTGAATGTAGGGTTTGAAAACTGAGTTTGACCTCTCCTCTCAGGCTATGATTTCTTGTTGAAGGGATTAAAACAAACAAACAAAAAACCCCCTATTTCCTGTATTTTGTTTCCATGCCTGTATCCGAAGTGTATTCAGAAGAATTCTTTTCAGTGGTCATGACATAAAGTTTTATACAGCAATATGAAGAACTGGTGTCTAACTCTGTAACTCTTCAAAGTGAAGAAAAGCTTCCAAGTTTTTAAGCTAGTTATACAGCTGGTTAGACTGGAGTCTAACAGGTAATTTAAAAATCAACCCCTGCCTCTTCTTATGTTATTACAATTTAATCTGGGTGCAAGACTTAGAAAAATATTTTATCTGAAGTGAATTTTTTCCCTTTGTTTTACAGTATTTGTTCTGAGCTTTTCCAAAATCCTTTTTGTTTTCAGTTGCATGGTGTTAAGTGTCATAGGGTACAGAAGGTTTAAAAAATAACCTAACTTCTACTTCTTGCCTTGTTTTTCAATCCTAGCCAGTTCCATCTCCTCTTTCCTTTGCCCTTAACTAAGCAAACACAATTTAATCAGATTTATTGAGAGATAGGAAAGCAGAAATTGAGAAACAGATAAAAGAAGCAATTCAGCAATTCAGCCCTTTTTTATTTTCATGTAGTCCTGCGAGTCATTTAAATTGTTGAGTCAAGTAATGTTTTGGGTGGACCAATTAAATTATTTTTGTTCTTTTTCTTTTTTTTTCCTCTTTTTTCCTTTCCAGAGCTTCTTTTGAGACAAGCTGTTCATTTGGTTCTTAACAGACAACAAAACCTCCATTTAGGTAGGTTATAGTGACTCTAACTCATGTGTTTCTGAATAGAATTTACATTCCTAACAAAAATGTATTAGAGCCTGTTTCACGTCTGTGTTCTCTAAATTTGAAAATTCAATACCAGTTGTTACCATATCTGACGTTTTTTAAATGAAATAGATGTGGTTTTATTATTTTTTAACACTGCACAACTTTTATTCATAGTGGCTGCTGGCAAAACATTGCCTCTCTAGGTAGAAGAGAATTTATCTCCATGTGAAATCCTGTCTTGGTAAGATGAATAGTAGATTATGTTGCTGACTTTTTAAAACTCCAGACCTTGGTGTATACCAGGTCAGGAGCAAGGCTCATTTACTACATCCCAAAATGACTTTTCTTAAAATTAAACTTCAGCTTTTTATTTCACTTGGTTACTTTAGAACCCATTATTGAAAAACAAACAAAAAGCCAAACAAAACCCAACCCAGGTTTCAGCAGAGTTGACAATACAAGTCCCTTCTTTCCTGCTGAAGGTTATTAACTAGGTGGATTTTAACACCCTGAACTACTCAAGTGTTGCCTCATTTTGTGCTTCAAATGGGGCATATTTTAAAGTTCCAGATCTGTGTCTCTTTATTTTATTTTTTTAATGAGAATTTCAGTTCTTCAAAAATCTAAGTAAATTTTTTTAGCTCTTCTACAGAGAAAAAAAAGAAAATGTAACTTGAATGCACCTTGCAGGCTTAGAAACCTGACCTGCAAATAAAATCAACCTGAAGCTTTTTAGGAAATCTGACAGAGTGGAATCCATACTCTTGAAATCAAATCTGCCATCTACTTCTCTGAGAATAAGTCTTCATCTCAGATGTTTAAGGTGAATTTATGCTCCTGAAGGTCATGTATTTGTGTGTGTTTTCAGAATGCTTGGAGCTGATACGTCCATGGTTTCTTTAAAAGTTTCCTTCATATATTCAGCTGTCTGAAAAAAGAATTTGCCCTTCAAAATGGAATGTAGAAAAATATGATAACTGCAAATACTGACCCTTAAATTCTCCACACTGATCTTATTTCATATTGTTTTTGGGTAGTTGCAAATGGTGGTGGAATACCTTCTCTTTCACAGAGACTCTTTTGACTGGGAAAAGGCTTTTTGGCTGGATGATCTGGCTACTTTGCTGAGCTCCTCAGCCTTATGTTTTAATTTCTTAAGACAGCCTTGCAATTGTCATTTGTAATTTTGACTGTCTGTGTTTTGACATTTGGGGCACTAGTGATTCCATAGCTTTCGAACAGCTAGTGTCAAAACTGATGTACAGGACCCGATAATGGAGATTTGAAACCTTGGCACTACACAGCACACCAAGCATAACTGATTTCAGATTTACACTGTATCATTCATCTCAGCTGCTGCATCCCTCTCCATCAAAAGGCGTGTAAGCAGTAAACTTCAAGGAATATGTGCTTTTGTTATATATATCCTGGTGCATTTTTCTTCCTCCATCTTTACACCAGTTCCACCCACATATTTCCCAGTTGCTTCAGATTATAATGATTTGAAAAATCCATTTTATTTCTTTGAATTGACTAGGGAACGTGCAAAAGTGTGGCAGCTGTAATTGGGAGTTTACAGAGTTTCTTGTGAATTGGAGTCAACAAGGGAACAAAACAATTTCGTTTTCAACTTGCATGATAAAACACACAGCTCTGTGGTAGTATCTCCAGGCAATTCACAGTATACATCTAGTAACACAGTCTCATTCATTAGAAATATGTGAGCTGTGTCTGTTGCCACATAGAAGTAGCAGTAATTTCATATTTATAACTATATAAATAAAAAATATCCAGGAAGTCACTACAGTTAAAAAATACCTTCCGTGTAGCTCTCACTTCAGAAGGAAGTTTGTCAGAGAAGTTATTTTCACAACCTTGCTGATACACAGCCCCAGAAGTCCTGCCCACTGAAGACACATTTTAATATGTAGTGTTAATACAGGCCTAAGAAATAAGGTTCTGTTTCCCATCCACTGAAAACAAGAACTGTCTCCTTCCAGCCCAGTAGTGACAAAGGAGGAAGATAGGTCCTCGTGCCTTGGGAATCACACAGATACTGTCATTCTGGCGAGCACTAGGCTTGTCCTTCATGGCAGGGAACGTGCTGTGACTGCTTCTTTGACTGGGTCAAGAAGCTGCAGTGACGTCTGTGGCTTTACAGGTAGGAAAGGGAGGCCTTACATACCCCTTTCTTGCTCCACATTTTTCTGTAACAAGCCATGTGCAGGGGAATAGTAACAATATGCTGCATTTGTTCATAATGCACAGAAGGCAGGAATTCACTCACAGTACTTTTGTTTTCAGTGATGCTTTCAGAAGAACAGTGGATGATTTTGTACTAGAAGCCAGCTATTTGTATGTGTTGACAACTATTTGTAAGATGGAGCAGGGAGGGAGCAGCAAGTAGTTTCTGCCCAACCTTGTCTCTAGTGCAAAGCTGCTGCTGTCCTGCAGTTCACAGCTATTCTGAGTGGGTGTTCAGTGACAAATTTGCGGTCATGTGGAAGAAATAGACCTGAATTCCACCTGTTTCCACTCTGAATGTTACAAGCTGAGGTAACATTCAGGAGTACATTATGGATGCCAGTTTTATACTCTTTGGGGCTGTTTGTTAAGCAGCACACACTGCAGAAAGTTACTTTGGTTACCAAATGCCTGGTAGTTACTTCAGCAAAACACACGGAACAGTGGCCTCAATGTGGACAAGTAATGTTTCAGCTAAGGGTTTGGATGGGACTTTTCAGTCTTGGTAGAGGAAAGGAGATGAAATTTGATGCCCTGTTGAAAGCATGAGAAAGAATAGAAAGGAGGAAGAGAAATAGGAAGAGAAGCAAGAGAAATAACTGCAATAAGAAAGTTTCAGTTCTTGATGATATTGATGAATGTGAAGTGTGTGGTAACTTCCACCACTTGTTTTGGATTGGCAGCCATTTAATTTTCACTGCCTAATGAAAGACAGGAGGATCTTTGGAGGCACTGAAATTCAGTGACGTAAATATGCTATTTTTTTCTTATTCCCTCTTTCTTTAGGGGAAAGAGACCACCAGGTCACAGGAGGTTCAGGTGCAACATTGTGCAGTTTCTTTTTTGTATATAGGCCCTCAGCCCCTTTAAGGTGCTGTTAGGTGAAAGGGCACTGCCCTGGGATAAACGGGTATTCTTGTTCTATTTAAAAGGGGACATTACATGGGATCATTGGGAAGTGGGCAGCGGTGAAAAATAGAGTATGAATTCAGGACAAAGAGAAAAGTACAAGAAAATAAAGGGTAGCCCAGGGGAAAACCTATTGTATATTCATAAAATGAAAGAAACACTGATGACCGTCACAGAAGACAGTCATTTAGAAGACGGTCAGTCAGATGGCGCCTAAATTATTAAAGAATTGCAAATACACTGGCGTACTAATACCATGGAATAAAGCTACCATGATTGCAATTTGAGCAGAATTAACAATACGGAAGTACCCCGAGAACCATCAAAGGAAAACAAGATGATATGTTTAGCAGCTGATGTGTAATGCTGGTTGTAGCTCAGTAGCTGATTTTTGTTGTCTGGTACCCCAAAAGCAGAATAGGAGGGGGAAGTACCCATCTCTTCACTCTTTTAACAGGTTTAGAGGAAATGCCGTGAAGCAGAATCAGAGGAGGTTTAGGTTAGATATCTGGAAAAAATTTTTCACCCAGAGCACTGGAACGGTCTCCCCAGGGGAATGGTCACAGCAGCAAGCCTGACAGAGTTCAAGAAGCAGCTGGGCAGTACACTCAGGCACATCGTGTGACTCTTGGGGTGGCCTGTGCAGGACCAGGAGCTGGAATCAATGGTCCTTCCAACTCAGCATGTTCCATGATTCTGTGTTTGTATGATTCTATGATTCTATGATCTGATAGTGCTGTGGATTAGGGATAGTGTTCCTTAGGCTTTCCCTTTCTCACCCTGATGTTTAGCACAGTGAGGAAATGCAGTATTCTTCATAATCTAACCTTTTTGTTGAATTGTTGGGGCCCATTAGAGGCCTGAAACCAGGATGATGGAGTGGAGATTGGCAGTGACCAACATACAGAAAACAAAGATGACCTGTACCAGGGGAGTCTCTGCCTACAGAGTTCCCAGAGTCAATTGTGTCTCTAGAAGTTGGGGGCAAAAAAAAAAAAAAATTCATTTAAATAGAAGCAGGATCTTAGCCCTATGCACTTTTAGTGCCTTATACATTGTTTGATTAACATTTTTTAAGTACATCTGTCTGGCTAATAACAGCTGCTTTAACAATATAACTTCTAAATTCCATTCTAGCTTTTCTGTGCAATAAAGAGTAGCCAGAGATTATTTAGTACTACTTATAAGTAAAACTCTTATGTTTCATCTTTTTAATCAGTGTTTGACAAGTCATGGTAATACCTTTGAAAATGTACCAGCTCCACAAACAGTAAGTAGTAATTGTAAAAGCACTTTCAGATTTTAGTTGTTCCCATTCTCACAATTTATGGCCTGAAAAGGCAATTGGTCTGTAGGTTGGAGAAGAAGCTGAATACCATTTAAGTCTAGCCAAGTTTGTCCTTGCTTTATTTCCTTGACTACTTCTTTCTAGGTAATGGAAAGAATGGTATCATTTGTCTGTTTTCCAAGGATAATGTAAGAAGCACAAGCCTAGATGCAAAATATTTTTAGATTTAAGTAAGTAGAGATTGTCTTTTTGTGAAGTCTGTGAGAAGTAGATTGTTTTCCAATGAAATGAAGTCGCCTATCATTGCCCACCTATTCTGGATTGTTCCCTTTTTAGGACATACGAAAGCAATAAAATTGGTGCAGTTTTCACTTTTTCTCCGGAGCAGATCTCATTCCCTAATTCCTGTTTCTCTTTCCAAGCTGTGTTCATTGTTGCCATTTGCTCCTTGGGTTCATACTGCTGCATACTGCAGTGCGAGCCCAATCTTAAACATGGGCTCAGAGTAGGAAACGAAGAAAAGCTACTATGTGTAGCTGCCTTCATTGTCTTTCTCAGGCAACTGAGGTTTCTCATTCTTCATTTTACACTCCTAGTTGCTGATTTTAAAAGAAAAGTTATACAGTTCTCTCTAAAAGAAGAGATTTTTCTTAAAGAAAAAAAATAATTAAAACTCACAACAATCCAAATCCTGGTGCCCAAACTAAAGGGCAGATATGACAATACTATTATTATTTTTTGTGGTGAATTTCAGAAATCTTAGAACCTTTGCAAATACCTTCACTAGCATATTTGACCATTTTGACCCTCTATTACGGCATGAGGAAGGCTTTGCTGCTTCCAGCTGGGCTCTGTGTCTGACTGGGGAATAGCTTCAAGCAGGTTTGTTGTTTCCTCGCTTACTGGAGAAGTGAGACTGACATAATTGCCTTGAAGCTGAGCTTGCTGATTTTTCATTAAAGGGCAAAATGAGCACTCAAAAAGCTGATTTCAGGTCTTCTAAAGGAAGCAGTCGCCAGTAGCATTGCCTGGCTGTTGTGCCCAGTGCTGGCTGATGCCACAGCAAAGGTGCACTGGGAAGGTCTCTGGGCTGAGCCCTGGCACCCTTACCTGAGGTGAGACCATACCTGTAGGATGGTCCAACAAATGCCAGCCAGGAGTGAAAACTGTAAAGTACCTAAACAGACTGTCAAAATTTTTCTGCTAACCTGGTCTTCCATCCTTAGCACCATTGCTTGGATGGTAGTGGTTTGAAGGTGTGTCATGCCTTAAAGCAGGTTAAAGGAAACAGTGGAGGAGGCAGTAGTTGCCATAAGGGTGTCAAATTTAGCCCTGAGCCAGAGGGAACAAATGGATGTCTTTGGTGAATCAGAGAGCTTCAACTAGACACCTGAAATAGTATTGTCAATATTCAGCCTACCTTCTGCCAGTATAATACAACATCCCTGCAAAGGTTAATTAATTTGAATGTTAATATCATTCTTATTTTCCAACCATTACTTTTTGAGTGTATGGTGTACACTTGTCATCTTCCAGGATTAACAACATGACAAGTTTGAACTTTTAAAAGCAAGACACTTTTTGGTTATTGGAGAGCAGAAAAAGGTCACAATGCTTTGTATAAAACAGAACCATGTACACTTCCAGGCCCATAATTCTTCTGCTCTTCTCAATCATTTATAGAGCATGGAGAATAAAAGGGCCAATTTGGTAAGAAGAGGGACTGTTCTGCTTATGTGTACAGTGGAGGAATTATTGTACTGGACAAAAGGAATTATCTGCGTAGGTTGACTCTCACAGCCTTGTTTTGGTTGGCACAATATAATAATTTCATTTGTTTCCTAAGCATGAAACACACTGGGCCCAATTCGCTATTCTGCCCGATTCTCTCTAGAAGTTATTTCTTGGTTGCAAATAATAGTCACAGAGAAATGAGAAAATATATTGGCATCAGTGTTCCCTTGATCAGTGTAAGGCAAGAGAAAACTCAAGTATTTACTTTCTGCCGTGGCTGCTATTGTCCTGAGGGACTGCTGAAACTTTAAATCAGAGTCCTAATTGGCACTCGGATAGCCATGAAATACCAGAAGCTTCAAAAGGAGCTTAAGAGACTAGTTGCTGCCTTTTCCCTGCTCCATCCTTTGCTATCCACAGCACACACATAACAAGGATTTGGGAGGTAGAGTTATCGGCATTAAATCTTGCTGTGTGACTAGCTCAGGCTTTGTAAGACTAGGCACCCCTGAGCAAGGAGCTGACATTGAAGTCATAAACCTGCAGCAAATTACACTGTGCAAGTAAGGGATTGGAAGTGTGACATGATTTGCTCCGACTCATCCACTGTGTTTTTTCTGCTCTTTAGGTAAGCCTGCAATGCTTTTAGGACTTGTGTTGTCATTTACAGCTTTTTAAAATCGAGATAGCTTGCAAAAGTCAATATATTCATGTGCCCATAGTCTAAGTAGTCATGAAGGGTGGGATGGGAGCTAAAGGGATGAATGAATGAATGCCAGTTGTGGGACACTGGAGGCAGAGACACTCCCTGCTTGGCTGACACAGTTGTGCATCCCTGGTTTGGAGTTTGCCAGTTCAGAACAACTTGGTTGACTAATGGCTCCCTCCACCGCTCCCTCACCTCTGATACATAATTTGAATTTATTAACCTGACACCAAAAGCTGCTTTTATCAGAAAGCCCCCTTCACAATTGTAGTAATCAGGGTAGTTAGTACTCAGGGTAGTAGTGATAACATAGCATTAATAGGAAGTCTTGGTGATCTGCACAGTGCTGGTCCCAGTGCTTTTGAATCCATTCTTGCACTGTGCGAGTATGACAAAGTACAAACAAGCACAGCTGGAGCTGTTAGTCTGTTTTAGTCTAGCTGAATGAAGGTAGAAATGGTTGTTGGAAAGAGGGGAAATTGATTTTTTTTTATATCAAATACTGTCTACTCTTAATTTAATTTCTCCAGTTTAGGACTGCTATTCAGCTGTTGAAAGCTGTTCTTGGTGATGATGTGTACACCATGCTGGAGAGATAGGACAGCTGGAGCAGATGTTCTCTCTCCTTTCTGCTGGGAAAATGGAGGAAAGAGGGGAAACCACTCTAAATCTCATGCCAAGGCAATGAAATTTGTTCTAAATTCACTTGAAACAGATGAACCTTTACTTTCAATAGAAAACAAGTTTTCCTTGTGCAGTGACAGGGTAGGTCTACTCAACAAAGAGGATCATTGAACGTCTGGGTATTTTGAGCAAGCTTTGCTGTGTTTTAAAGAATCTTGAGAGACTTAAAACCCGAAGATAACCCAGAGAGGTAAAACCCAAAGATACCTCCAGAGCTGATGCCCTCAGACACTCAGGCTAGCACATATCAGTTAGGTATGCTGAGAGGACATCAGAGAAATATTTCTTATTTTGTTCTTTTTCAGCTAATGCAATGTAAGTCAGGCATGAATACTGCAAGGTGCCAGAGCCCCCTGTTGGTACCAGATGAGGTTTGCTTCGGTGCTTTGCAAAGAGAAGTGGCTACACCAAGTCCTGAACCACCTTTGCTCTGAGCCTCATGTCCCAGTAGTCCCAAGAAGGGCTTCCTAGAGGACAGAAGACCCAGAATTTTAATAGGAAGCCATTAAATTTGGTAAGAGACACCAGAAAATTTTTAAGGGAAAAGTCAATACCATTTGTACAACTTTGAGTCTGGACTGAAACTCCCTTGTCTGGAGTAGGTTGTTAGTGGTTTTGAGCTATTTTTTTACAGTTGTATAAGTAAGTACAGCTATTTCTCGATCCTGACTGTTAAAGAGTTATGTGATAGAAATGGCATTATACAGGGAGTATGGGATTTTGGTTACTGAAGAGCAAAGAGTACAGCTTTATAAGATCATTCCCCTTCCTGCAAGGGAGTGGGTATTTAGGCACTCACAGGGTCTGTACCCCCAGAAATCCATCACTCCACAGGGCTGAGACTGGTGCTGAGAGATCCCTATGGTTGTGCTCATGTGGCCACCATCTTGATCTGCAAGCTCATCAGCTTTCTCTCTGAACTGATCTCTTATCCCCTTCTGCCACAAAAAAGTGTATGTGTTTGTGTAAGCATACAGAAATAATATAATCAAGCGTAAAGATAAAATAAATGTAGCAATAGTGCAAAACAATGGTGGGAACTACTTACTAACCCTCATTTAGTTAGTTCTTTGTGAATTCTCAAGTATCCGTGTTGTACAAGTTCTCTGATAAAGGACTCAAGGTTCTGGTTCTGTGGGGATTTTTTTATTATGCTTGACTAATTTTGTGTGCAGTATTTTTAGCCTCATTACATCAAATGTAATGGGTTGTTCCTTTGCTTTCCAGCTGTGGAAGTGCAGCCTATAGTCAGAGCTGGGCTCAGTTTTTCCAGGTAATACCAGTTTTACGAGCAAAATACAGTGACACCTGGGCAACCTCACTGACCATCCAGAGTTTGCTCACATGTGACAGGCTGGAATTTTGCTAGCAATTCAGATAGCAAGGTAGTGTAATGTGGAGAAAACAGTGTGTCTGTCCATCCATCCGTCCATCCATCCATCTGTATGTCTGTCTCTTTCAGTGTTGTAAATTTGAAAAGTAACAAGTTTTTTAATTGGTGTAAGTAGAAAGTGCCCATTTCACATAGTCTTTTCCTGAAGGAGAGCTGCTTTTTGATGCCAGGTTCCTTGTTAGAGGAACTTGATAGGTCTAATCAGTGTCATGTCTGGGAGGAAGTATAATTAAAACATGATGATTAATTTATTTATGTATTTTCTATTTATTTATTTATTTATTACATGTATCCATGCATTATACAGGAGTAACTTATTTTTACTACCAATTTTTTTACTGGAAACTTAGAAGCCACACTGCACAGCTGGAATGAAGAGTAACTTTCAATTATTCAGTACCTTGATTTCACCAAGGAAAATGGATACCTTCTTTCCTAATAGTACAGTACATTTGAAAGAAGTAATAATATGACAAATACTGATTTTTGTCAAATAAAAGAGCACCTGATAGCATTGCAATTACAAAACAGCTGTATTATGTTATTAAAAACATAAAGTTTATACTCATGAATATCTTCATTTACTGGAAACTTAGTTAAATACTTAGTGTTTGATGAGACAGGCTGCTGTTTGCTGCTTTGTTAGAAGCTATCTTTTGCAGACAATTTAACTTTTGATATTGCTCTAATTTTAAACCCCAAATGTTGTTGGCAGGGTTCTTCACCTTGAATAAAGGCTATAATTATAAAAAATTCACAATTTTGCCAATGAGAATGAGATAGTAATTTCTCCTGGCAGACTAATTTAGATAACTTCTCAGGTATGCTTTTTCAAGCAAGAGTTGCATGAGAAATGTGAAAAATGTTATCACTTACCGGAAATGCAAATGTGGCATTTGTTCAGCCTAATACGAATTCCTCTGCACCAGGCAACAACACCAGAAGTGCCAATTAGGATGCAATCCTGGTTCCAAAAATTCACCCTTTCTTTTCAGCTAATATCACATTTATGTGTCGCGTCGTTTTTCCTTTCAAAGCATGGCTGTGTTTCAACCTACTTGCACAGAAATGCCAGTCGTGCTTGAATTTTATTTTAACTGAAAACCTGTTATTGTGCCAGGCATCAATACAGAATGGTTATGCATGTAATGTGTTTTATTATGGCTAGAATTTAAAGAGCAGTGCCATATAGGTCAATCAGTGTTACGAATGACAGCAGTTGTTATCTGCTAGTGAGGACAGCAGTATAATAATAATGTTTATTGCACATCATTTTTCAATGATTTTATGCTATCATTTAGGAGATGAATGAAATGGCTCTCTAGCTGACATGAATGTAAATAAATTAAGCATTAAGAACCAGAGAGTTCTAATCATCTTTCTTTAAGATTGCACTAAATGGTTGCAATCAGTGAAATAGATGAGAGATTGCATTAAATTGCTCTTCCAGATACTATATCATGCCAGCTCAAACAAGGTTCACATGCATTACAAAATAGCTCAGGTTGAAGGAGCAGCTGGAATGCCTCATAGGCATGCATTAGCTGAGAGTAATGCATTGGATGTGTACCTCTGCTACAGTCTTTTATATTAACATACCTGGAGTGACAAAGAGAAACTCAAACAAATAGACAAGGGAAAACCTGTGCTGTTTTGTTCCAGGGATTTGCTCTCATTATAGATTTATATTAATATATGCCATGGTTTAGAGGATTATACAGGAGCATTGGTTGAAGTATTTTCTCAGCTCTTTCATTCAGCCTCTGCTGGTTTTTTTCAGGATGTTATTGGAAATTTACAGGGCAAAAAGATGACAGGTTGGAGAATGAAGGGAGGTTTGTTACTGTTACGAGGAGAGAATACAGGCACTGTCTTATGGATAGCAGATAGGCAATATCTGAGAAGCTGTCAACAGGATACATTAAAGCTGCATTTTCAGGAGCTGACCTCTTATTCTGCCAGTACAAATCCACAAATTAAATTGTGCGAGCAGTTAGGTCACAGAGAGGTAGAGACTTCTGTATTCATCTGACCTAAGGCAGACGCACCAAAGTGAACTTGGAATAGGCAGGGTCTTGGGGTCAGCAAAGACAGATTGGAAATTTGTCTCTTTATGTCTTTAAATTGCAGCACAGTGAGCACAATTAAAAATGTGATTGCTCGGGTCCTCTGCTGCCAAGAGTAGGAGCAGCATCCCTTTTCATTTAAGGGTAACATGGCCCAAAGTTATCTCGTTAGTGATAGCACGCTAGTCCTGGCTGTGTGGCGTTGTCTCGGCAGGATGCTCCAAGCACCACTCCAGCAGTCGCTCTGGAGCCAGCTAAAGCCCAAGCCCTCAGCACAAGGCTGTGCCAGGAGGAAAGGGAGATTGTAACATTTCCCAGCTTCTGGGTTCATGTCCTGTTGAACAGCTGTCCTACTGAGAATTAGAAAATTCCGTATTTCTGGATTTCCTTCCCTCCTGCTGAAGCATTCATTGTCTATGCCAAGCAGACATGCTAGTTCTTCCTTAAATGAAAAAATGAGTCTGTGTTGAACACTTAGATGTAGTATTTCTTCAGCACAGTACAAGAAAAGAATGGATGAAAGAAAAAATTGTTTTCAGGTTTTATCCAATATTTTCAGTGGCTACTTAAATTGTGAACACTTTTTTGTTGGTTTGGTTTGATTTAGTTTAGTTTGGTTTGGTTTTGTTGTTTTTGTTATTTTTGTTGTACTGGACATTCATTCCGTTTACTCAGGACTAGACAGGAACCAGCCAGGTCATATCCTACACAAATATCAAACACAAACACTTGGGTAAACATGTGGGTATGAGCCTTGTAATTGCATGCTCTTCACAGCCCAATATCCTTTTCAAAGAGTGACACCTGCATCTTTCTTTAAATGCCTTAAGGTTCAATAAAAAAAGCCTGCAATATGACTGCTCTTTCAAGCTACAGTGGGAGACAAAAGGAATGATTCTGATTTTTTTGGTTTTTGTAGTATTGCTTATCCTTCTCAGTGGGTCAAAATCTTTGGCAGGAAGAAGCAAGGCTAAGAGAGGTCTTCACCAAGTTTTTCAGAACTGATACTGACTTATTCCACAAAGGGGAAAAACTTAATCCTTATCTCATAACTTCAGGGAAAAGAAAGACCGGAACACCTAGTTTTTCCCTGTGACTCCCAGTTTCACTTATGATGTCACTTTTTTCACTGCAAAACTCATTGGGTGTCTACAGTGTCTACTGCTTTTAAAATCCTGAAATATTCCCAACAAGAGTGCTTTTCTGAACCCAGCAAGAATGTGGTCTCTAGTCTGTGAGATTCTTCAGCCTACAGAGGAGTTCCTTTCTGTCACAGGTGGTGCCCAAGGAGTGAAGACATTGATGGACTGTATTGCAAGGAGACATCATCTGCATTTGGTAAGTAGCATTTGAATTTATTGCATACTAGGCCACACAAAATTTTGCCTGTGCCTTTCATGTATGAGGTGGTATTTTCAGTGCTACAGCTGGAGAAAGCTTCTATCTTAAGTCTCTAAATTAGGAAGTTTTAAGACCACACAATTCTAGCTGAAGTTAATGGAAGGTATGAGAAAACTGTACTTTAAGCTACGAAATTTCTGGTACCCAAGAGGTAGAGAGACTTATGTTATCTTTCGATTAATGTCAGCTAATACACTTGGGTGGCCTGCTGTCCTTTGGTTTATTTAAGACTTTAATCTTTTAACTTACAGACAAAAATGATGGCTTAGTCCTAAGTATGAGAGCTAGCCACATAACCATTACCACTCAGCTTGTATAGACAACAGTTTGCTCTCTGCTGAAGGGAGGCAGAACAGTAATCCTATCACCTCTTTACTCTTTCTCTCCAGAATTTAACTGCAGAATTTAGAGCCTTCCTCAAAGCAGGTAGGGAGCACTGTTCAAGTGGAATTTTGCCCCTTTTATGAAGTACTGTCTCATATTTCATTGAATTTCAGAGGTTTATTGATTTAATTCCCAATCATGTAAATTATATCAGAACTAGAAAAATAGTGAGATGCATAAAGGAATTCTGAGATGATTCTGACTGAATAGTTAGTAAATATTTGAGGTATAGCTGTAGTCCAGAGCAGGAGGATACAGCCTTGGCTTGATGGACATGGTGACTGAGACTGAGATTCAGATTCAGTGGTTGTTCTTAACAGAGACTCTGAAAGAGCTCCCAGTGCAGCTAAGAGCATCCTGTTTTTCAGCATTTCCACATCACTTGCTCTGGAAGACTTATGGCTTTTTCACTGCAGCTTGTCACTGTTTGAATGGTTTCTAAATCCCACCCAGGTCAATTCTGATGCTAGATATCCATGTTTCCATAGTTAGTAATCTGCAGATGGTGTCTGAGGTCTGCAAAGAGAGAGAGCTTTTCAGCCAAGGGAGAAGTACACCAAAAATGATGGGAGGCACCCCGATAAGATAATAAAGCCCATCTTTCTTTCACCTATGCAGCACATAAGAAGAGAGGAGAAATCAAGGATAAGTGAAACTGTGGTTAGACTGCAAGAGAAGAAAGATAAATGTTATCTGAAATTATACATGGGTTTTGCTGGCTGATATTTTAAGAACTTTCTGATATACATACAGGTACCTGAGGCTCTACCTAGTCAACTAAAGCATATATGTGTAAAAAGGGTTCTACAAGATCTATCCCATTTCCAAAACACATAGAGAGCAGTGAAACAGGATGTGGTGATGAAAACCTTTTTCTACAGTGCTAAAGAACTTGAAATGTATGCTCTGTTTTGATGGGGGTTGTGCACTTGGTGTGGAAATGCAAGTAGGTCCATGTCTGGCTGGAGAGAATAACAATGCATTGTATAATGCATTAAAATGGTGATGGGGGGAAGGCAGTATCACAGCTTGTGACATCATGGTGCAAAACCTTTGCTAACCAAACAAGACAATGCCCCACAAAGGGAGCATCCTCCTGTCCAGCAGCACCGGTTGCATGTGACAGCCCTGTGAGTTGAGACAAAAGACCCCCCGACTTTATCTTTCTCTTTACCTTCTCGGTTAATTTTGCAACCAATTAACCCCCAGGCTGGTTTGCTGTGTGGTGCAGAAGCAGCTGTGCTGATAATGCTGAAATGTGCATGTGCGATTAGGTTGGGAGGTGGCCAGGAGAGCCGTGACTCTGTTCCAGGGTGTTGGCACCAGTCATCCTCCCGCGTGTACTCTCAGCTGGCCTGAGGTCCACAAAAGCAAAACATCATCAGCTTTTGTGCATGTATATTGCTTATGTTTTTCTAGGCTTCTACTTGGCTGCAGTTTTTTAATTGCTGTAACTCTGTCTGAGACGGTTATTAACTTTTTTCTCCCAAAGTGTTACTCTGAGCGCAGATACCAATAGACCAACACTACAGTAGCTTCTACCAGTAGAGTTTATTACTCTGTGGAAAATAAAAGCGAAAAACTTGTGCTGATAAAAACATTTTCTGTGGGTGCATCTGTGTTCATGTTCAGTTTTGACCCCAGAGTATTTAAGACCACGCACGTGTCAGGGCTTTATCCTTCTATCTGAAAACGACTGTCAAGTTGCCTCACACTGCTGGAACAATGCATTAACTATTTATGGTGGAAAGGCCTGTCCCTCGCACTGGCACAAGGGGTAGATGATGTCTTCTGGGGATGCTGTTTTCAGGGTGAGCCAAGTGCTAAGGCTCAGACACAGGTCAGCTCTGACTGGTAAAGAAGGTGACATGGCTCTGTTGATGCCATGCTCCAAAGATGGCCAGGCCAAGTATGTTAGTAGTGCAACTGTTTTAAACACCACTGAGATAATATCCTGTGGGATGCTGTTATTTCAAAGACCATCACAGAACCCCAGGAACCCTTATTTTTCAAAGTTTCTCTAACCTTCTACGGCGAGTTGGACATTTCTACAGAGCAGCTGCACTATAGCTGGTGTCTGCATCACCTCAGGTTCACAGTCCAGAGCCTGGAGACACTGCTGGCTCGGTACTGTGCTTAATGATCTGAAAGTCATCGTGCTCAGGACTGTCCTAAGATGTCTTTAAGATCCAGAAACACTCACATTTCTTCTCACAAAAGCAAAATGAGGAGGTGCATGATTAGCCTGGAAAGTATTCATGTCTGACACTGTTTTTGGAGTAGCAGAAGTCAAAGCTAAAATCAGTAAAGGGTATTGTGAAAGGAAAAACAGCAGGGGTTGGGCTTTAGGAGGGTACCAAAGCAACATGCAACATGCTAGCTTGGATAAGTTATTGTAAGTGCCCCAAAGTCACCATCATGATGCTATTGAAATCTACTAAATAACCCCATTACATTTTTTTAAAAAATTAAAATGTGGAGCAAATCAAGTTTAATCCAGTGGCTTTAGGACAAATGACAGTAAAAGTAAAATACAGAATTCTGATTCAGATGTCTCTTTCTTCTGAATTTTATCTTAAAAAAATGACAAGAAAATGAAACACTTTCCACTGTTGTGTAGAATAAAAGTCCTTGCAATTAATTTCTTTGTTGACTAATGACATCTGTTTCATGGGGTTTTTTTGAGACAGAGTAGTTTTTGTAGCAAATATTTTTAATACAAGGAATTTGAAATGTACTGGTAAACTACAGGCTTTCCTATTTTATAGCACCCACTATGGGAAATGATGCTGGATGGGTGATGGAAAACATATTTGAAGACAAGTAATAATGCTAGTAAAGGAACTAAAGCTTTAAGCTGTTAAGGACATTTCTGTCAGCTGCCTGATAAAGAATAAAAGGTGGGAATTGGAAGCTCCACGAGTCATCAGCTGGAATTATCTTTCTGGAGATCCAGGAGAAAATAGAAGTCTGTGGGCAAGACCATTTTTAACAGAAACGAACAGTGAAAGCTAACTCAACAGGCTATTTTTCTTGTTAATAAAAGTGTTTTCTTCTAGAAGACTTTTATTTCATCCTCTCTTGTTCCTGATTTTTCTTTTGATTGAGCAGGTATTGTTCAAGGGGCAAATAAGAATAAATTAGTCTTTTTCTTTGATGATGGTTATCTTTGACAATAATTTGTGTGTAGCAGGAATATAGATGGTCTCAATAAAAAGATAAGGAAGAGTCTTAAAGCAGAGAGTCAACATGGCTGGAGAATTGGTGGCAAGTATAACCCCTACCTCACTGTAATCATTGTGAAATTTCTGATAATATATTGTTAAATCTACATTTTTCTTCACTCTGTCACAGTAGTCACGGATTTCAAGGATGGAATGTTTTAAAGGAGTTACTAATGGCTTCTGGAATTTTGAATTGTTTACACAGAGTGGAAGGGCTGTGATGGTAAACACTGGAGGTAATTTCAGTGAGAACCTTGAGTGGAGCCAAGTTACACAGAGCAGATGAATGGAAGCAGTGTCCTCTGGGACCAGGAGAGTTGACCCTCCTGTTTGGCTTTGGGACTTCGATATCAGTACCAAAAGTGCAGACACAAAGAAGGATATAAGCAAATTCTTAATGACTTGACCTTTCAGAAGATACTGTATACGTGACTTTTACCCTTTTCATTTTTACCATCCAGTAGCCTTTCCTTGAAAAAGAGAGGGAAAAAGTCTAGGACAAAACAGATCAGCCCTGAATTAATTAATGTGAATATGACAAGTTATAGGACGATCTCCTGGGAGCCAGGCAGAGATATGGCTGGGATTTTGAAGTGTCTTGCTTGCACATAAAGAATGACATTTCTGCACAGTCCTCATCATTGCAAATGATGAACTTTGTATCCAGGCTTAATGAGACTGTATGGCTTTTGTGTTTGTTCGTTGGTTGGTTTTGGCCTTTTTTTACAGAAACAGTTAGTGGCAATAATAGAAGGGAGAAAGGAGCAACAAGGAAAATAAAGTCAGAACCAAACTATTTAAGACAAAGAACCTAATAATGGACTTTGACACAGGGCTTTTGCAATAAGCAAAGGCAGATTCACAGAAGTTTCCTCTGACAGAAATCCAGAGCTTAGGGTTTCTTCACCTATACATCATTTCCTTCTATGCTTTTGGACTGATAACAGGCACAGCATGACAGTTTCCAAACTAAA
Source organism: Eulacestoma nigropectus (assembly GCA_013397775.1). Lineage (NCBI taxonomy): Eukaryota > Metazoa > Chordata > Aves > Passeriformes > Eulacestoma > Eulacestoma nigropectus. Next base: position 1,977,386 of record VZTE01004593.1, read on the forward strand.
TCTTTAGATAGTATAGCAGGGTATGTCAGAATCCAACTACATTTCTGTAAATTTTCCCAGTATTTAACATTATTCAGGAGTTTGGAAAAATGGAAACCTAGTGGGAACTGTGGGGAGTTCTTCTGGTAAAAGCAGACAGTATTGAAAATATATATCCTGTAAGGAAATATCCTATAAATTGTAGCATGGGACACTGAAAGGTGATTTAGCTAAACTCCTGGGAAATGGGCTGCAAGCTGCAGCAGCATGGTCAGGAGCAAATTTATTGTAATATGAAATAGGCAGCAGTTCAAGAGAGGTGTTCTATGAGAAATGTCCATGAAGTTGGATAAGGGTCCTTCCCATATAGCACCCTGCATATAAGAGCATCAAGGGAAGAAAACAATTGCTTGTGGCATTATAAAGGGGGAGTCATGCTGTGGAATAGGGAGCTTGAAAATTCTGGCTGATTATTGTAGATGCTGATTCTAGCAGCAAGGCCAGATGAGGGACTGACCATTTGATAAGAAGCATAGCATTACTGTTCCATGGCCCACTTAGTTGCAGACGCTTTGCACTATAGAATTGAGTACAGGATTCTGTACAGTATTTCCCTTTATTTTTTCAGTGATTAATTCTGAGAGCTGGGATGATATACCACCTGAGGTTTTCTCTGATGCTGAATCAATTTTCTCTTGCTCATATTTTATTGTTATTGTTATTGGTTCTGAATAACCTCTGAAAGCTTACTGCCATATATGAAACTGTTCCTTCATTAGTGTCTGACAATCCAAAGGGACGCTTTCACGGAAACTTCTACATCCTGACCTGTAAATTTTCTAGGATTTGAACAATCTTTATGTGAGAAAAATCTCCTCTACTACAGAGAGGGGGAATTATTTATTTGTACAGTCAGCAGTGAGTGTACCCCTAAGCTATAATAAAACTGTTGAAACCAAGTGTTCAGTAACCTCCCATCTAGAAACATTTTCAGAACCTTTCTCTATAGTTTTCTATGGTTTGAATTATCCTATGTTAAATATATTATTGCATACTATTTACCACAGACGACAGCTTTAAGACCTTTGTATGGTTATGTTTCCTAGGAATTTCATAAATAAATCACTGAAAACTAGACATATACTTCAATACCTCTTGCTGTATTTTATGTCTTCTGAATGATATCTGCTTTGGCTAGGATGAAACCAGGTTTATTAATATTGCTTTATCACCTGCTAAGGGATGTGATGTGCTGAAGTTGGGTTTGGACACTGCTTCTTAGCATGTGTGGCTTGTAGATCATAAACTTGTTATCCTAGATGGGGGGCAGGGGGAAGGAAAAAAAACGGGGGGGGGGGAAAGGTACTTATTATTCAAAACAGTTGAGCAGATTGAGGACTCTTGGTTCACCTGAAAACCTCAATTGAACTCTCCCAAAACAGGAAAAGTAATGAAATGCTGCTTGATTATGGTTTTTTTCTGCGTAGTATTTTGACATTGATTTGATCTGAAATTTCATCTTGACCAGAAGTCAACATCCTTAATATTCATATTTCTTTGGTGGCTCAGGTCTGTGCACTCAAGGATTTGCTGATAAAACAGCACTGTTTTGTAGAAGTTTGTGGGTTTACTTGGTTTCTTACAGAAAGTAAATCCAAGAGAATTGGTCTATTACTGGATGTGAATCTGATTCTGAGTTACTGAGACATGCAGGTGCTCAGCACTTCTCATTATTGAACCGTACAAATAAGGAGGCACCTTATAATGGCTCTTGCAGGCTTTTGAAAAGAAAAAATAAAAAATTATTCTGCCTTATTCTGAGCAGCTTGGTTCATATCTTACTGCTTATCCTTCAGGTCTCATTCATGTAATAATGTAGCCTTATTATACAACACATACAAGCATATATCTAATTGAACCTTAATTGTTGATTTGGTGCAATACTGCATATGGATAGGCCCAAAGGATATGGGTTTAGATCTTGTTGCTGGAATATATGTGAACTCAACACAAGTAAGGCTCAGAACAAATGCCTGTGCTTACTGCCTCACCACACTGGGACCGATTGCTGTCACTCTTTCCTGTAAAATGCATTCCCTATTCTGATTTTGTTTGAATTCATTATGATGCCTTTTGTACAGTTTTTGTCATATTCGTCTTGTGAGCAGAAGAAAGATTTTTAATCTGTCTTTTTTGTCCTACCTCCATTAAATAACAAGATGGTAATAAACCTGTTTAGATGTTATGTTTACTTTTGTAATAACAATTAGATGGGATTCTTACCTTCCAGAACTATTTTTTAATACTGCATCATTCTCTTGGACTTCCTTGGCCATATATATATATACACACTTTGCTTATATTCATATACATGCATTTCATATACACTGAAATAGAATTTTTTAAGTTGTTTTAATTCTTGTTACATAAAAATATTTAATTATTTTTCTCCTTTGAATTGTGGAAGTTCTTTTTGTAAATCAGCTTGCTACTGTTAAAATACAATCAGTATTGTAATTTTATATATTTCAGCAGAAGGCTTACCAATGTACTTTGGGCTGCAATGTACTGAGATCAGCCATCCATTTATGAAATGCCCTCCTGGCATTTAGAAGCAGTATCCATTCTGCAAGAGCAACAATGTGTGAAAACCTGTAGGAAGTAACATAAATAATGGTTTATCCAGTTGAAACATGGAGCCATTGGTTTGTAAATGGCACAGATGTAACTCACATGCTGCAATTTGGACGCTACTCTGTCATAAAGCCATCTGACTCTTGCCATGTCTAAGACATATCACATAGTGTATCACCTACTTCATACGCTATAGCTGGTGGTTTATTTTTGGTGATCTCTGAGAAATTAATTATTAGCTCTAATAGCTTCATGAGATTAAATAAATTCTCAAGCTGAAGTAGAACATCTCTATTGCATCTCACTCTATCTTGGGTCCTCTAAGTTGCCTCTCAAATAGTGAATATCCTATTTATTCTTAATTACAAATAGGTGATGTGTATTTGCATTAACCTTTGCTTATTCTGCCATCAGAAGAAGTAAATTAGTGACACCGAGACTATAATCCTTTTTAAACAGTGTAGCCAACTGATCTGCTATAACTACATAGTAAAAACCTGAAAAAGGTGTTTATGGAAACTTGATGAGATTTTGAAAACTAGCAGGAGAGAATTAAGGTTTTTTGTGTGCTGTGGAATAATTTGTCTTGTAATTTAGCTTTAATTCACATTTTCACAATTAATTAAACATCAACCTAATCATTATACACATAAAGCATTTAAATTGATGTATGAAGAATGATGGGGAATGAATAATGCTTTGAAGATCCATTTCAAATTAGTTGTTTGATTAATGAATATTCCACAAGGGCATTTGTGTGATGACCTCTGTTGATGACTTAAAGAAAGGCATGTCTGTTTAGATAATGAGAAGACAAAGTGAGTGAGAGTTATCTCTGCGAATAAGCAGTGTAGAATTACGAGGATTAATCTATATAAAGCATATTACCCTTTTGCATTGCTTGTAAGAGATAACATAGAACTGTAAGTTCAGTAAATAAGTTTGGCATTTGTAGATGCTGCTTAACGATAAAATGTGCTGACTGTACACGCCGGTTGTCTTTCTCTGGATATGGAGGACCATGGTGGAAGGCTATTCTCTCTTCCCAAGCCCATTATGATCCTTCACAGCACCTGACATTGATTTCTTGCACGTGGAAGGAGTAAAATGTTTCACACTGCAGCTCATTCACTTCTCATTGCATCTATAATTAGCAAGATGAATTGTAAATGTTTTACTTGGTGACTTTACTTAACAGATTTGATTTCCAGCTGTTTTATTTAAGCAGTGTACAAAATGTATGTATAAAAGTGATAGTAATCTTATATCTTATCAGGGAATATTGGATAATGGAAAGAAAGATAGAAAACTTCTCATGCACTGGCTGATCTAGAACAAAGGCAGTGCAGGTTTCAGGTACCTTCTCTCACATTTTTTCCCATTCCCCTGAGTCCCTTTATTCCAGTATTTTTTTCTCTCAGCTGCAGTCTCAGCAAAACTGAAACAAATTTCTAACATTTCCTCTTAATCCAGAAAGTCAAGGAACAGCCAGGTTTATTTGCTTTCCCTGGAAGTAGAGACAAGAGCATAGCACCCTATCTCTGCTGGGTAAGAGATTTCACATTTGCTATCAAATGTAACTTTTTTTTCTAGATCCTATGTGATTTCAAGGGATTTCTGCAAGGTCTGGATACAGGAAGAGCAGGAGTTCCCATTTCCCCAACCTACACACTATTAAAAATAATTGGAAGGTAAATTAAAACAGACTTGAATCAAGGACTAATGCAGTGAAAATGGTGAAATTAATTTTGAATTAGAGAATATCAGCACACAGCTGTCAATCACAGTATTTACACAAGAGAAATCAGAATTATGCCCACTGTGATGTCTTCCAATACGGTCCTTTGGAAAGGCACTATTTAAAGCACAGTACAAGGCTGCAAATAGTAGGACTTAAAATACAGAATGCCTTTGCATTCATCCATGGATAATAATGATTTGAAGTTTTTATCTCTAAAAGTTATCTCTTTGAGTTTTGTCATTATTTTTTGCTATTTTTTTAAAATTTCGTTGCTGATAAAATTAGCTGTCTTGTGATTACAATGAATACATGAGAATGACAGTAAAACATCTATTAATAAGTTGTTTTTACGTAACACTTTGAATCAATAGGTGCAGACGAAGCTGAACTTGCACAGAACATTAAGATGTGACCAGAGAAAACTTTAAAAATAAAAGTTGTCCCTGCCCATGGCCTGAGGGTTGGAAAACTAGATGATCTTTCAGGTCCCTTCCAACCCAGGCGATGCTGTGATTCTGTGATGAAAATTTAGAAAGTTACTACATTGTGGAAGTTAGAAAAGTTACCTGCAGTGAGAAGCTAGGAGGTAGATGTGTTAGGCAAGGGAAATGTCATTTCTTTATTAATGCGTAACACCTTAATCCATCTAGTGTAGTGTATAGCCTCTCATGTGGTATTGATTACACTAAAAGTAATCACTATTTATATAAAATATCTTTAAAACCTTCTTGCAATTAGCTCATTTCTAATGATCTATGTAGCCTGCAGAAAAAAAAATCCTAGGGAAGAAACAAGGACTATTCTGCCTCAAGAAAAGGGAAAGCAAGTGCTTCACTCCAAGTTTTCAGCTGGTGCAAATCAGTGTTCTCCAGGGACGCCCCCCTGCTCAGAGATTTGTTGTGTATTTGTCTTTGCTTTTAGTATAGCTGAAGTGAAAAAAAAGCAATTGTTTATCTCTAAGCTTCTTATGTTGTGAACAGTATGTGCTGGAGCATATGTGTGTGTGCATGTATAGATTCAAAGCTAGCACCAGAGTAGAGGAACTACCATTTAATCAGAGATTTTTCTAAAATTTTAACACATACCCCCAAACCACTAAATGTTTTTATACACCCATGATAGAAGATCAATTGGAAGATCAACTGGAAGTTTTCAGCTGACTGCCCTGTACAAATTGTCCTCCCAGGACAGAGGTCCAGTGGGAGTGGTCAGAGAAACCCAGCTCAGCTCAGCCAGCAGCCAGAGTAACAGCAGGCTGGCATTAATATGCCTTCACTAAAGGGCGACACTCTCTGCAGTTTCTTTACCACTTGTGTATCTAATTTTTTTTTTCTATTCAAGCTTCTCCTCATTAGTGTCCTAGAAAGAAATAGCCTTTCTGTGAAAATGAAATGTTGAGACTCCACTTCTCAGTGTATACTGTTCCACCCTTGCATTTTCAGTGTTGAAAACCGGTTGTTACATCTACAGCTGAACCCTTCAAATCCTGAGCTTATTGAAAGAAAAGGGATCAATTTTGAAACTGTGCTGGAAAGAAAAAAATCCTGAGAGGAAAGTATTCAGTGGTAAGGTATCCAGACGTTCAAAGCTGTTTGGAGGGGAGAGCTGCTGTCTTTAGTCTTGAATGGCACAATTCAGAGAGCTTTTAGAGCAATAAAATTGCACCTTTGGCAATCATGGAGAATGATTTCTGCACAGAAGTCTTGCAATGTAAAAGTATGTGCAACGGACCTTGAGCTTGTTTACTTGGTCCACCTTGAGGGATCTGAGCTGTTATTTATGCATCACTGTCATGGTTCTCCAAACTTAGCCACAGAAGCCATTCATTTTCAAAGAGCCAGGTGGTCCAACATCTGCCTAAAGGGCCAGATATGATCTACTTCTGTACTTTACAGGGCCAGATATAATCTACTTCTGTACTTTGCAGGGCCAGATATAATCTACTTCTGTACTTTGCGGATCCTGGTACAAAGAGATTTTTATCTTACCATGCAGATGGATTCCTAAATTCTCATCCGAACTTGCCCTGCATTTTCAGATTTAACCAAAGATAATATATCAAAACGAAATTCAGTGAAGTGATGGCTTTATTTTGCCTGGTCTCAGTTAGAAAATAGTATGGACCGTGAGGTATGTGGTCCATCAGGTATCTGTCTCAGAAGAGAATGAACTGCAGCTCCTGTGAAGCACTGTGGCAGCTTGAGGAAAGATTAATGCTGAACTGTCCTGAGACAAGATATTTTAATTGTATTTAGGAAACTAAATTAGTCCTGCATGGATCCATCCAACCTAAGCCAATCTCTTTTCATTTTGCACATCGGAAATTGAAACACGACAGAAAAATTCAGTTCTCACAAATTTGCTTTCTATTAAAAGTCTTACCCCCAAATTCTCTATTAAATACTCAACTGACATGTAATATTTACTGTTTCCTGCTCATGGCTGAAATCCAACTTCCTTCAAGGTTACTGTTTGCAAAATCCTTTTGCTGGACGGAAGGCATGCAAAGATCAAAGCTCTCCCTGAACTGCCTAGTTTCATCAGGGAAAGGTGCTTCTTCAGCTCATCAAAACATACACTCTAAAACCAGGCAAACATCTCAGAATAAATAATGTATAATGATTTCACTCAAAGGGGCAGGTTTGGAGTTGTAGCCTTTCTGCTGTGAACATGGACAGCTTTAGTCAGCTTGGACAGTGAGTTAATTGTCCTTGCTTCTGTCTGCAGTAAAACGAGCCATTTTGAAGAATCACAAACCAGCAAATTCAACAGCAGGAAGGGAGAGAGAGAGGGCATTGTGGAGTCATTTCACAAGGACCAGTAGCTACTGCTTGCTGGTGAGAGCCATTCCAGACCTTATGCTTGTAATTGGCACTCTAAGATGCTTTTGCTTTTTATGTTTCCAAGTGAGCCATTCAGCTAACGTTAATTTCATTCAATGGCAATAAAGGTGAAATCTCTCTAAAAATAATTCTCTTCTTTTGCATCAGCATATGATCTCTAAGTAAACAGACTCCAATTAATGGTAGTGAGCATCCCGTCAGCCAGCAACCCTCCCTTGCTCTGTGCAGCTATGCTAAATCCATGGTGCTTTTAAAACAACTGCTTAGACGCAGCATCCGAGTCTTTCATCCTGCTGCCCAACACCCCTCTCTGCAGTGAGCCGCAATGGTTTTGAGTGATGTGATACAAAAATAGCACCTAAGCAGCTGTAGCGAGCGAGCCTGCTGTGCTGTCGGAAAGGAGAAAATCTTTCCTTTTGTTTTGTGGAGGTTGGTGCAGTGGTGGTATTTCCATGAGTTTTAAAAAGTCTCATCTTTTTTTATGCCCATATCGAGAGGTGATAGTCTCCAGCAAACGTGGTATGCCTATCATTGTCAGCTTTGTCTAGGAGTTATTCTCACTGGAAGTCAGGGCATAAAATTGTTTTGATGACTCATAGGTTAGGTAAAAGAGTGCTGTACTTTTCTTCAGCTGTCACCTGTCTCTGTCTTGCTTTGGTGCTGCAGGAACTGATGAGACACCAGAAGGGTCATTTTAGCCCTCAATATTTTTTGGCAGCAACTTGCTCTTGGCCTGGAGTATCCCACTTCTTCTTTACCTCCACAGCATGTCTGCGAGTTAGGCAGTGCAAATACTGGTGTTTCTGAGCATTTTCTCACTGCTTATGGCTATTTCAAATTAGCTCTCTGTGCTGGTAATATTTCTAAAGTGATGAGTGGCTGCCTGCTAGAGCACTCCTTACTTGCCTTGTAAAGCAACTTGCCTTGCAAAGTGTTGCTGGCAGGATCCTCCCTGCCCACGCTGAAGGGACCAAGTCATGCAAGCTCCCTTCTGCCATGCAGGACCCATGTAATGCAAGGATAAGTGCTTTGGGAAGTGCTTCATTTGTGAAGGCTTCAACATTTCACTTCTGTTCCCTCTGCAAGGGCACCTCATTGGCAACCTGTGTGTGCTACCCGCTGGTGAGACTGATCTTTGCCCTGTGTCAGGAAGTTGCTTAATGATAATTCAGGTTAATTTCCAAACGTCCTTGTGATATCTTTGGGAGAGGAAGATGAATGGTGGGTTTGCTATATGTGACTGGGTTTTGTGAGAGATTTCCTTTGCTGGTGGATCAAGGCAGTGAAGAAATGTTTGCCGGCAGCTATGACCTCACTGATGCTGCTGACCAGACAGAAGGATGGTTATTTCTGCTGACTTGCCTGGGCATGTGCTAGAGCTTCTTCCTCTGCAAAGAGCAATAGAGATGCTAGTGCTAAGTGGAGCTTTGCACATTGAGGAGTTGCTTGTTGAGGAACAAGGAAAGAGATAGAACTTCACTTAGAGAGAGGATGATGAAAATCAAATGCGTGACAGGCAGGGTGCTGTGAGCACAGCATGCCGAGCAACTCCCCGGTGGGCACATCAGCACAAGCAGTAACTGCCTCTGTTGCTGGCTCTTGCCCTGTGTTTTGAGCCTCTCTCCTCATCCCCCAGTCCCATGCTGGCACAGCTATTTTTTTCCAGGAAACAAGCGAAGGCGACTGGAAAGTAAACACTCTTGATTACTTCTTCCAGAGCTTGCTTCCAGAATATGCTTCTTCCAGAGCTTATTCTTCAGCTGAATTGAGTTCCTCCAGCCTACCAGACCACATGGACACAAATGCAGCAGCAGGGACACTGATACAGGACCAGGAGGAAGCCATTAGAATGGACAGATGGATGGGGCAGGAACTGGTTGGAGCAGAACTGCCTCTAAATGCCCAACCACTTTGGTACCTGTGATATCATGGAAATGCTCCGTCTTTTTATTAATATGCAAAAGCCTGCAAGGCATAAATTATGCCAATTAATTAACTGGATTTCTGGAAAGGAGCCCCTATTTTTTTTTAAAGAACTTTGGTCATATAGTTGAAGGAACTTATGCACATAGCTTTGGATCTCCTGTGTCTTTTTCCAGCAAAGAATCAATATGGTTTTTCGAAGAAAATGGCAACTGGTTGCTTGTAAAATTGGTTTTATGTAGTTCTTGCCTTGCTTGAGTGTTATGAGGAAGGAAGATATGTATTCACCACACTCTGTTAACTGGGAAATTCTGTGGAGTTGCTGGCAGGTTTCTGGTCTGATCGCCACAGTGACATAGGGAGCAGGCCCTCATCCCAGAGCTGCAGTATGGTTACTGGGCAGAGGTCTAGGGGCTGAAAGGAAAACCTGAGAATCCCTTATTCCTAGGCCAGGCCAGAAATCATCAACTGGACTGTCTAAACCAAAAGCTAAATATTAAACTGAAGCAAACCATAAAAATGGCTCTTTCTCACTTTATACAGAAGGCTGCAGTGGAGTTTAAAGGGTTCCATCACAGATGGCATAATTACTACATGCCAATATCCACCAAAATTGTGGCTTTAATATCAGAGATATAATCAAGATTTGGCCTACTTGTTGCATATTTCATTTTACAGGCAGGAGTTATGGGTTTATGTACTGGAACTCTCTTTATAACAGCTTAACAGAAGTGCTTCACATCAACATATGTTTTCCCAGGGTTGTGTTTTCCAAGCATGCTGAATGATTTAGTAATACTGGGTAATGATGCAAAATGGTTTTCAATAGCAATTTTAGTGGCTAAATGAATCATACTTAGATAAGGGAAATCTGAAACATTCCACTTTATGCAAAACTCATAAATGACCTAGCCAACATATCTCTGAGGAGAAGTTAACATAGGCTGGTTCATGGAACTGGAAAAATACAACAATATTTTTTCCTTTACAAATGGTTGGGATTTTAAAGAAAACTCTAACATGCAATGCCAACAATTTTCTTTGCGCTTGTTATCCTTGAAAAGATTCATGTACGTCTTTGGAGACGAACTCTTTTCTTCCTTTTTGCATGTAATATGCTGAAATACTGGTTCATTGTAATTTGTTTTCTTTTAACTGTGATTTCTGTGTCTTTTTCCCTTTTTACTTTCTTATTAGATATTAATAAACAGAGGAAAACAGAAAAATACAAGTGCTGTGACTTGAAAAACAAGTGATGTAATGCATATTTTATCCTGTTTTATTCTATACACCTATCAAGCGAGGTATTTCCTCCAAAAAAGGTTTTTCAAATCAGCTTGGAAAATATGAGAAGATATCTTACACAGTTTTGGACATGCCAGAGTTGATTAACAAATACATTCACATTTGTACAACTAAAATCAAATTACTGTAAAGCCTAGAGAAAAGAAAAATGCATTTAGCCAAGTTCCTTGCCATGATTTTTATCAGAAAATTATTTGCACTATTCACATGATTTTTTTTTTCTTAGGGTCCTATCCAAAAGATGTGATCTACTTGCTTGTTTGGGAAAACAAGAAAAAAGGAAGAGAGAGCAAAACAATGGAAAATCTGGTTGACATAATACAAGGCAAGCTGTCCAGAAAAGTAACCGTTACTCTTGAGACACTAATCACCAAAGATGTTCATGGTTTGTGAATTTCATTCAGTGTTCCAGGATCAGTAGATTACATTTCTAGAAGTGGTGCCTGAAAAAGTACTTTATTAAGGAAGCGTATACTATTCACTACAGCGCTGGGTAGAATTTTATATTGCAAAACACTTCTTAACTTTTAAATAAATTTTATCCCTGGTGACAAGTTAATAGATATCACACTAGGCTATTTGCTAGGAATTGATTTATGTTGGTAGTAGACAGAAACAGTAGCCTTTTTATCTGAGAGAAAAGTGGGAGTGGGATGTGGAGGAGGAAGTAGAAGAAATATGAATTTTTTGGTGATCTTAATTAGAAAAATATTATAGCACCAGGGTCACACAAAAGGGGTGAAGCACTGTTTTACTTTATGACAGAAAGATTGATAGTTTCCACCTAGGATTTGTGGCAAAAGCCCATTTTAAATTGCCATAAAGAACAAATAAAAATTACAGCAGGAAACAATATTTTTATGCAACTGGTCTGCACAATCAGGATTTTTTTTTTCTAAGTTATTTCATATTTTAAGATGACAGATATGTTCCTATCTAGGGAATCTCCATATTTTCAAAACAATCTCTGCTGAGACGTGAAAAAACTATCAATAGAATACAGAACATAATGATTCTGTGAGGATATGTTATCCTCAAAGCATATAATGATAAAAATATAATACTTAAAGTTGACATTGACTTATTTCAATTATCTCTTTGCTTTTCAGACATGGAAACGAAGTTTGGGACCAGCAGCACCTAGAATGTGCTCTCTCAATAGGCTGGAAGCATACCTGGGGACTCCATTGAAGTGTAAAGGGACATTACGGGTTGGCACGATAACTGATAGAAGATTACAGACTCTGATTAAATTACTGCAAGCCAAAAGCAGTTAAAAATGCACAAGAAATTAATTTACAGAAAAATTGGTCTTGAAATGTTCTCAAGCAACACTAATTTAAGATATTCATTGCTTTGAAGAAACGGTGTTACATGAAACTCAGAACACATTTCAAAGGTCTTCAAAACCCTATAGCATCTAAAATTTTTTCCAAATTACAACCCTTCATACCTCTCTTTTCTTTTGGCCTCACTAAGAAGCGTGATGGAAAGGTGGAGATCTGCATCAAGGTAAGGTGTGCATACTTACTATGTTTGGGAAGTAAAAAAACGTAGAAATCTGAGCCCTGTACCTGGACATGTCAAGTGATACTGTCAAAAATTAAATCTGACTGCCAGATAAGCAAACAAATGCCAGCAAACAGCTTCATGAGAGTAAAATTCAGCAAACTCTTTATTTTTCTGGGCTTCAAATATGTTTTTTTCTTTCTCAAGGCTGCAACTTGTGTTACTGCAACCATGAGAAACCCTGACCAGATCCTTGTTTCATTTGGTGTAACTCCATATGCTTTAATAGGGCTCCTGCCTACTTCCAACAGTTGCAGGCTGAAACCTACTGTTTGCCTCCAAGATACCTTTTATTTATTAAGTCTTCTGTAGGTTAAATGTTCATCATGTAGAAAGGAGCTCCCCTTGATTTTGTTAAATTTGATGTTCTCACATTCGCATGCTGTCCTTCTCTTTATTATTTTAATACCTGAAACACAGAAGCTTAAAAACCAGGTTATTGCAATGATTCCATATCAATATATTTCCAGAGAAAAAGGACACCTTCAAAGGTGTTAGAACAGAAATTGAGAGGGAAGAATATATTTTAAAGTAAATCTAATGATTAGTTCTAAAATCAGCAGTTAAATATATTTCTTAAGAAACAGATTTACGGTATCATTAACAGCTAATTATGCAGTGTTTGTAGTCCTACTCTTTTAAAACAAATTGTCTTCTATAAATATTTTTTTAAGTCTCAAAGTAGCAGCTGTCTAAAAAGAAGATATACATTTTCCTTGAAATTAATCCTGGGCATAGCAAATATTAGAAAAAGATAAAAAATAAGATTACATCCTTTCTCTTTATTTTTTTCCACTCTGAAATTGTACAAATGACATTACAACATTTCAGAGTGTTTTTTTATAAATAATTTTCACTTTACTTTGAATATTTGCACATTAATAACTCGAGGATTTTGTCATTTTCAGTATATTCTTCTTTCATGAACGCTCTGTGATTATTCATAATGAGCCAACGGTGTCTTTGAAAGCATTGTAGACTGTGCAAGTAAGATTAAAAAAAAAGTTTTAGTGACTGCAAATGAAAGGCCTCATTTATCAACTAAATTCCATTTAAACATTAGCTTTAGAAACTTCAGTATGTCATCATTATATGTTTAACCCCTTAAAGCCATGCCCCTCTAAGTCACACCTATGCTGTTATGTGTGACAGCCTAACACAGAGAATCAGTATCCTGAGTTAACAAAATGTGTGCTCCAGCCAAAGGCTCATCCTGGATGCATTCTTAGACCTCTCTCTGTGCTTACTTAAAGTACTATTTGAGCATTGATGAGAGAAACATCTCCTGCTAAAGCATTTGGATGGGTTAAGAAACTGCTGATTCCCCAGTAAAAAGGGTATTTTTGGAGCTAGTGTTGAGGGGTTTTTGTATTATGTAGTCAGCCCAGTAATGCTGACTGCATTTACATTTCTCTGTGTGTGTGTATTAGTTTGCCGTTTTAAAATTCATTAAAGAAATAATTAAAGTATTATATTAAAGGTAAAGTTCTACCACTTTTCTCTGAGGAAGCTATGGAGGTATCAGCTGCAGTCCATGGTTAAAGCTGGGACACATTTTTGCATTTATTACCCATTCAGCCCCTGTTAATTCTGAAGTGCATATTTGGGACCGTATTCTGGAAACACCACAAGTGACAGGGAAAACATCCTGAAACCATGTATCTCTCAAGTCAGTTTCATGAGGAGATACAAGCGTAAACCACAAAGTTTCTTGCAAATTATAATAGGGTGTCAGCAGATCTTTTTTTAAAAGAAAGTAAACCTGCCATAGGCATAAAAATAAAGCAAAACAAACACAAAATGAAACTAAAACCAAAGGAACAAACAAAACCCAACCAAACGCTCCCCCACAAAAAGCCCCTCAGAGGTCACTGAGCTCATAACTTGGTTTGTGCTCACTTAGGACTCTAGGAAAAGAACAGACACATGAAACAGATCCAGGCTAAAAGAACACTTGCTTCTGGTTAGGCAGCCACTGACAGCAGCATGGTACTGAGGTAGACTCAGGTCTAACTGAGCAAAGCTGCAGTTTCCCTAAAGACCTAGTACTTTTGAGGATTGAAAGTTAATGTGATCCTTGTGTGGTATTATAGGACATGCATTTAATTTATGCTAATGTAAAATTTGTATTCCACTGTGATCCCAAGGGGCTGTTTATAGGTTAAAATCTCCCAAAATCTTTATTTATACTAACTTCACCCGGATTCCACAGCTGAGAAGTTTCTGGGCAGAGAAGTCCATGGCGCTAAGGCAACTCATAATCGCTTTCTCTGGCCCTGGAAGAGGTGGGAGCTGGGACAAAGTGTCCTCACACCCTCCCCACGGGAGCATGCGTACCTGCATTACCCACACAGTGTCATTTCCTCCTCCTCATTAGCTTCCCTGGATATGAGACAACAGAATTGTCCATGCGGACAAGCAACTTGTGCTTGATTTATTGTTGCTGATGTTGACACAAGTAATAAATTCAAGGGAAGATGAAAATTGCCTAACAAGAATGATTCAAATAACACCTGCCTTCCTGGGCAAAGGAGCACTTATTTTCTTCTACTCCACTGACAGCATATTCACTGACCTTTACAGGAATGGTGGAAACTGCACATATGCCAATATTTAAGAAATTAATGCCTTTTTATATCTTGTCACTAAATAAAAACAAAGGAAAGCTCAGGTTCTGTGCTCTGGTACTTATTATACAGCAAAAATATGAAGATTAACTCTCCTACCAGCAAAGAAATCTTACTTAATAAAAATTTAAAGATATATTATAATGATGTAGAAGATGCATTAATTCTGAAATGTTGATGAATATTTTGAAATGCTGTGTTGAATAAGTGATTTTTGTAGTAGCCAGTGGCAATATAAGTTTCTGTCCACATATTAAGTGTAAGCTGTGATTCTCCCAAGTGAATGATATTAAGATTTGAATTTGAAGACTAATTTGCATATTAAAACCACTATTACTCATTGGGCACAGTTGATAGCATCTTTCTGCCTATTCATATACCTTCTGGGTTTCAAGAGAGGAAATACTGGATATGTATGTCTTTCTCTGACCTTACCGCTGGAGATCCTCATATACAAAAATATAGAGAAATTCTCTTTTCCTCCCAAAGGCCTGCAGACAGTCGTATCTCCATGCCAGAGATCCAAAACTCAAGCTGAAGATATCTTGATCCTCCTTCCTTCGGACTCCATTTGAGCAGGAAGCTGCACCAGAAGACCTCTGGAGATCCCTTCCAGCTACTTTGCTCTGTGAGTCCCTGAACCACTTTATGCTTACTTGGTGGTTCGTGTATGTGTAGCATTAAGAATCAAGTGATTTCTAAAGGAGTTAAAGGGCTCATAGATGATGCAAAGTGTTGGGAGAAGAAACCAAAGGCACAGATTACCTTGGATTAGGTCTGTCAACACTTCTAGTACCTGAACATCTCCAAGAGACTGAGGAACAGTGTTGTATAAAAGGTGTACATAAAAGGATATATGAAACTCAGTCAGGATAGTGCTGTTAGTGGGGAGTACTCATCTTCTGGGCTGGTCTTACTGAGAGCTTGGTGGAGGAGCAGCAGTGGAGAGTCTGAACATATACCATATACACCCAAGGGCAGTCTTTCAAGGAGGAAGATAACGAGCATACCACACAGCCACCTTGTGGGCTGGTCTTCCTACTGTGTCCCAAAGAAAAATTACCAAGACTTCTTTTTGTTCTCCCCTTCCCAACTGCACCATGGCTGCTATGTCTAAGAGGATGATATGCTTCTGCCATTAAAAGACAGTCTAGCAATTTTATTTCCTATTATAGGGAAGTGCCCACTAAAAGCATTCTTTAAATGCAGAGTGCTATTTAGTTGGTTTTTTTTTTTACCTTCTAGCATATAGGCCAACATAGCTATAGTCATGTACAAGCATTTAAGCAATTAGCACTCAGTAAGTTTTAAGATAAATGAAAATATGTGGGTTCAAGGCAGAAATGCTGGCATAAAGGCATTCAGGTATGGGTTGTACCAAGCAGAGCTCTAGGTTCTTTTTGCTGTTTTATGCTAAAATAACACAAATTGGCATAAATCTCTGTAGCTGGGTACCTCTCTCTTTCAGTTGTGAGACCCTGGGATGTCTAGAGCGCCAAAATGTAAAGAAATGGACAGCTGGTCTCTCCAGTTCCAGTAGACTGGAGATGAACAGGTCTTCACATAGCCACAGCTGCACACCGGGACATGTGCTTCTTCATTTAACACTTTGGGACTGACCAAACCTGGAATCTGATGGACTGCTCAGTAGACAAGTACAGAAGTTCTTCTTTGTCCTAATTTGTGCTGCATTGTTCGGTCAGCTTCTATTATAGCTGTCTAATATGATGATAGCCCATAGTGTTTGAGTCACCCAATAGTCTCTCCCAAATTAAGCAAGGAGGAAAAGAGCTTAAAATATTTTTAATGCAAGACTGCATATCAAGTTATAGATAACCTCAGTCTGAGATGAAGTCAGATGTCCTCAATTTTTTTTTTGTTTGTAATTCTGGAAGTTTTGATGTGACTCTGACAGAGGTCATAGCCCATGGGTTTCTGAGCAGGAGGCTGATAAGACCGTAAATTGTGATTGTGGGATTGAGAGATAGGAATATCCTTTAGAGTGTGAGTAATAGACAGAAATGTTTTCTACGATGACCAAATATTATTTTTCATCAGCCCTCTAAAAAGTTTCAGCCTGCCCTGATTTTCTCCATTGAATCTAATAGAACTGGATTAAACTACAGGGGAGATGAGAACATAAATTTGATTCCTTTCATTCCATGTAATATTAGGGTTTGTATTCTTTCAAGCTGTAATAACCTCTAGACTTCAGCAAAATTGAAAACCTTTAAATAGCCTTTCACAACCTTTCAGTGTAGTAATGAAGTTTTAAGTGCTCACTGGGGATTTTCAGTTCAGAAAAATCTAAGCAGCAGTAGATATTAAAATCTAATGTTTACTTCAACTCTTTTAAAGCCTAATGGGTTTTTCTGACAGTGTAATTTTTAAAAGGTTGGGTTTCATTTATTGATATAGTATACTCACCCTGGAAATCTTTCTTCTTCAAGAACTCTGGCGGGAACCTTATACTTTGTTGGAGCACCTGAAAAGCCAGCTAGAACAGGGAAAAGGAAAACTTGCCAAGACCTGACTAGAGCAACAAGCAAGTTAAAAAACCCCAAACCCAGAACTCATGATTTAAACACCACAGGAGGCAAAAAACAAATTAAGGATGTAGATTCCCTGTGTGCACATAATTACAAGTATGTGAGTCACTGGAGTCAGCACGGTTGCTCATCTTCCTAAAGACCTGGAGAGGATGTCTGGCTGCACTCGACTTGGGGAGTAGCTTAGCGGATTTCATTTATTTATTTGTTTGTTTATTTATTTATTTATTTATTAAGCTGTTGCTCAAGGGGGTAGCAGTGGGGAGAGAAAATTGCAGGGTGAATTTACACTGATTAAAGAAACAGTCTGTGTACACAGGAATTTCTGAGGCACAGTGTGGGACTGCAAGGATTCTGGGTTTTTGTGCTGCTAAATTAGTGGTGAAAAGAGGATCTCAGTTTCATTGAGACAGTAACAGTGTAAGTCCCAGAGGGACATTTTTCATTGCTGTATTACTCTATATACAATGTTTTATACATATCCATTTTCATTATGCATACAAAGAGTTATTAGTATTTACTAGTATCAGTATAGTAAGGTGACTCATAGGTTTGCTTCCTATTATAATAATCAATTCAGATGGCACTTAGGTATCTTTTGTTGATAGTTTTTCATCTTCTTAAATCATAAAATAAAAGCAGAAGGAAATACAGAAACAAGGAAATAAGACAATGATCAAAATTTCTTGTATCTGACAAATAAAAGTGCAGAAAATAAAGCAACAAATCACAGCATATTTTCATTAAGAAAATAAGCATGTAGGAGAGAGAGGATTTGCTTACAAGTGTCTCTTAAATACATAAACATATGCAAATGAAAAGAAACAGGTCCCAGCATAGATACATATGTAATAGCAAAATATCCTATGGTTGGTTTCTAGTTTCTAGCTAATTTTGACTCATCAGTGTGTGCTTAACTTTAAAAGCATGTTTATATCTATTGGTTAAACAAACTGCTTTCCTGCTAACTACCAGCGCAGTGTCCCAAGCTGCCGACTGAATTCCCTGTTATAGGTCCTTGTTTATCCATTCAGGCCGGTGGTAGCTTCTCAGGGAAAGGAGCTTCCTGACTTGTCTGTGTTGCTCTGCTTTTACCCTCAGACTGTGCTTCACAGAGAAGTGCAAGGAGAGTCACAGATTGATGGCTGAAAATTAAGAGTTAAAAACTATCACCAAAGAACACGAAGGCCTGGGCTTAGGGCCTTGCTCTTCCAGTTCTGGGCAGATATCCTTCAGCTCTCCAGCACTCCTGGTTCAACAGCAGCACAGTGTTAACACATCAGAGAATGTCAATTGTTGAGCAATGCACAATGGCACAATTCTTCAGTCTTCCCAAGATAAAAGAGACTTTAGGTAAATGGAAAAGTTAAGAAGCCAGAGAAGTGTTCACAATATGGGAAGCAAAGCTGTAGAGAGAGAGACAAAACATACAGTGAAAGAGGTTTGAGAGAGACATTGCTGGTTCAGAAAAAACAGTCACAGGAGCATTGCTGAGAAAAGTATTTAATTAGAAAGTTTAGAAGACTCAAATGTGGGATTTCCCATTTCACTTGTCATGTGATGCTCAGTATTAAATACTTCAGCTGATGGAGATATTTTCAAGGAGTCATTTGAGCACCTTTCATGGGTATGGTTCAGGCTGCTGCTTCTGCGAGGGACACAAATCTCCAGTCAGCTTTCCTCCTTGTCTCCGGATATATGCACTTTCTGACCATGTGAATGTATCTTTCTGCAGCACATAAGACATAGAAATGCAGTGCCAGCAGAGCACTTGCTTTTCATTTTGCAGGCAAAAGTCCCATTCACATTTCTTTCCTGTAGATTTATTTAAATCAGTCTTGGACAGATAGGAGATGGAAGAAAACAAAAGGTTAGGAGCAAGAGGGAATGCTGACAGAGAAGAAAAGCAGGTTAGAAAGAGTAATTGAGACCTAGAAGGAAAAAATGACAAACTGATTTCCCAGATCTCTGTTCTCATACAGTAAAAGAAGGAAGCAGGGGAATGAACAAAAGGGAAAACGCAGTGCAAAGAAATGAGAGTTTAGGGATATGAAAAGCTCAGAACAGCTGCAAACACATGCTGGGCCAGCTCCTTCACTTGATGTAACTACTGATTTTGTAGGTATCTGGAAGTGGCTTTGTCAAAGCGGGCCTGTGTGTCAGACCCACAGAGGGGAACAGTCAGGTTTACTTCTACAGTAGGTCCTGGTCTTTCCTTTAAATATTTGAAGCCCACTCGTGGGAGGTTTGTGTGCCTCTGTCGTTTCCCACTGGCCCCCAGCCTTATGCTTGGGTGGAACAAAGCAAGAAATTCAGACAGACAAAATGAAAGCACCAGGCAGCACAGTGGCAAATGAAAACCCTGCTGATAGATACAGGCTAATGGACTTCAGAGAGAATAATCTGAGTTTTCATGCACACTGCTGCTTTGAAATTAGCTGCTAACCACCAAGAAAAAGGACTAGGATATCACTGTGGACAGGTCACTCTAAATCTCTGCTTAATGTGCAAATGTGAAGCAGTCGATTAAGAAGTGGCCCAGTTAAACTGCTTTTTAATTAACTGGATACAGAGTAATACTGAAAACATCACCACTGCCATGATTCAGAAAGACTCCCATCTCCTTCAGCTCCATGCTGCTTTTTAGCTAAAACATTTCTGTCTTAGAAAGAAGTAACAAGAAGGAAGGTCTTTAAATGACAGACTTATGGCACATTTTAAGACAGAGCGAGATTTCAGGTCTACCATATGATCTTACAAGGTCCCTTCCAACATGAGCTGTTCTATGAGCCTATAATTTTGAAATGAGAAGAAGCTAGAAGCTGAAAAGCATTGGGATAGTTATATGTGAACAGGGCATTGCCCAGCAGAGGTACTTTACTCCTGTGTCCCATTTTGCTTAACAACTTAGGTGAGAAGACAAAGTAAAGATGAAAAACAATGAAGTTCAAGAAAAAATAAAATTAAAAAGTGTAGCCGGTTTATCCAGTTGATAAAGATACTTCCAGATCCTGGGAGTTGAAACAAGAATTGAATGTTTGCAAGGGCAATGGAAACCTCCATTCTATCTTCAGACAGGATACTTTTTTTCACAATTATTATTTGGGATTATAAAAACTGAAGTTGCTAGACATGAAGTAATTGTCAGGTGTATGTCACCCTTGCAGAAATGAGTGCTGTGTAGATATGATTGAATTAACTGAGAAAGAGGTGATGTACTCTCTGTGACTCCCAGCACTTGAAATTGCTGTGTTAATCATAAAGTTTGGGTAAGAATTCATGGCACTGCTACTTTAAAACTGACAACGCAAGATAGGAACTTCTCTTGTCAGAGATTATCTTGTATGTCTTGCACCTTTCTCTGATCTTAGAATCACATGAAAAGATAGACTGAGAAGAGTTCAAGATCATCCTAGTCTGTATTTCCTCAACAGAGCTGGACCAAAAAAGTCCTGTGCCCTCATGTACTTTTGTCTGTTTTTAAGACCAAAGAATGGACATTCCACTGCCTGCCCATTCACCACTGTCACTGTTGCCTTTGTTTTTAAAAACAGCCTGGTTTTTTTGATGACTCTTATTGTCTCTTTCAGTCTCGTGGAATGATTTATTGTAGACCATTCCTATTTCTCTTTCAAGGTGTTCTCCAATGGCATAG
The DNA here is from genome assembly GCA_013397775.1 of Eulacestoma nigropectus. NCBI lineage: Eukaryota > Metazoa > Chordata > Aves > Passeriformes > Eulacestoma > Eulacestoma nigropectus. The sequence continues at coordinate 1,998,211 of VZTE01004593.1, forward strand.
AGTTTTGTTCAGTTTCTTCAAAATTCAGCACATCATTTTAGATGGAGATTCTTCAGTGATGTATGATTATTTTTTGAGCATATCTCTATGCTTCTTGACCTCTCATCACATTTTTGAAACAACAGGGCTTTATTAATTCATATTAGTAAGGTGTATGCTTTTTAAGTTTTACACTCCCTTCTGTCATGTAGGTGGCTAATGAAAACATCAGAGAACAGCAGACTCAGGTGTAATGCACTGCAGAGCCATGTTTGATATAGTCCCCTGCTTCATAATCAACCACTGGAAGCTACATTTAAACTATGTTTTTCCAGCAGTTTCACTCACCCTGAAAAAGATTCCCCCAGAACACTTTTCCTTAACTTTCTCCTAGTCAGTGTCAAAATTCATATTGAAGAGAAGGTATTTGACATCTACTATAACTTCCATATCTACTTGTCAGTCTCCTGTCACATGAAGAAATTAGACTGTTTTGGTGTGATTTTTCCACCGAACAACCAGACTGTTTTCTATCTTGTTTTCTTTTCAGGGCTTATGGACAGTCCTTTGTTTAATTGCTTGTTTCAGTGCTTTTTAGGGGATTTGAAATTGGACTAGTAATTCTTCAGTTTCTTCTGTATAAATACCAGCTTTCTGTTGGCCCTTGCCAGTTTTCCAATATCTCACTAGTCATCCATGAATCCTCAAAGACAGTGGGTAATGGTTCTGACTTTGTTTCATCTACATATTTAAATGCAATAACTGAACTAATTGCTTTTTAACCTCTTATCTGCGTTAACCCGAGATATTATCCTGCTGCCGTCGGTGTTGTTGGCTACCACATTGTGGCTGGCCTCTCCAGTAAAGAGATGCAAAAAAGCAGTAAGCTCGGATCTTCTCATCACTACCTGTTGCTGATTTTTCCTTTGTAATTTGTGTTCCAATGTTTCTTTTCCATCTTCTAGTATAACTAATGTTCTCGAATGATTTCTAGTTACATATCATGTCACTTCGTAGTTGTATCTTTTTTCATGCTTTTGAGAGTCTGTCATCTTTGGCTATTTCTGGAAGCCTGTTTGTAAGCAAATATAATTTTTGCCTCCTGTATATCTTCCAGTATTTTTGGTATGTGAAAAGATTATTGTTTAGTGAACTCTTTCTCTCTTATTTTCTCCTTATTATAGTTTGCATTTATGTCCTGAGTTCAGTCACATTGGGGAACTGCCATTTCTCCTCAAATATTTTTCCCTTTGTACTTAGTTCCTGAAGAGCTGACCAGTCAATTTTTTGAGGTTATCAATATCCTGCAGTCCACTGGTTTCTGTTTCGCTGTTCTTTCTCCATAATGATGTTCACTAGAGCTGTTTTCTATATTCAGGTTTTCAAATGAATCATGTCATTAGAATCAAATACAGGAATATTTTATTTTTATGGAGGTTTATCTGCCATCTGCATTGAGTGGTTATTGCCAGAGCATCTGAGGGAGAATGCGATTCTGTGTCCCGATATATACAGTTTCCATCAGTTACATATGTAGCTGAAATGCTTGAGTGACACAGAGTCCTTTCATTTAAATGGTTCTGCTCATAAAATTATCTTCTACCATATCATCCCGTTTTGCTGAAGTTTTATAGATTCCCCACTACATGTATTTCCTCTACTCATTATTTAAGAGCTCTTCAGCTGCTCAAAAGTCCTCTGCTGCGATCTCAGGGCAAATTAAATATGTCCTTAGTATTTGAAATACCAGATTTTTCCTTTCTCCTCTACCTGTACTTCTTGAGAAAGTTTTGTACCGCTTCCTGTGCTGGCTCTGAGAAAGTGGTTGGATTGAGCCTCTATGCCATGTAAGCAGTAATTCTGATTGTGCTTGAAGACTTCAATCCTCTTGTTTACTCTGCTGTATGCTTATTCCACATACTTGGTATGTAGATGTCGAAGATAATCACTGAATTTGATACATTATTCTTATCCCAATTTTTGTGGCTTGACCAGATAACTCCTGCTAATGGTTATTCATGGTGACTTGCTCACTTTGTCACCTCTCCCTTTCAGTGGCCAGGACGGCTCACATGGGCTTTAGTGGCTCATGTGCAAAGATTGACCTCTGGTGGATTAGAGGGGCTAATGGTGTGACCTGTCTGGGTTGTTCCTGCATCTCCTACATATCTGCATCTCCTGTATCACTGCACACTTCGGAGCTGAGGATGCTGATATTGGTAGGTGAGACTCCACTTGGTGTTTTCCACCTCTGTATGAGCTGGAGCCTGATGGCTCCAGAGGTGAGCCATCTGTCCAAGTTTAGCTACTACATTTATCTTGAAGAATAAACATGAGAGTTTTAGATGTCTTTTATTTATAAGCACAGTACAGGGAGAAAAGTTCAGCAAGCATAAAGCCAGGAGGAACAACTTATCTGCAGCTGCACCAGATGTCCATCTGTGTTACTTATTCACCAAACCAAAACGAGTGGTTACTTGTGGAAGAGCTTGTGAGTAACTGAAAATCCCATTGTCTTGAGCTTGTAATGTAGGTTCACAACTTCACTTTCCCTGTAACTCTTTTTTCTGTGTATAATTTGAGAATTTTATTATTTTTAGTCTACACTGTGTGTTGCCAAATTAGCTTTGCCATCAGTGATGCAGCATTTACCCCTTCACCCTCTGCACCCTTTAGCCCAGCTACAGCAGCAGAACAAGTGTGTGTCCAGCACAATGTAAATCAGCATGCTTATTTTCAGATTTTTCAAGTCTTAAGATGGTCTATGCTTGCATAGGTACTTTAGTTTCCACAAAACCACGTCTATAGGCAGTGATTTCTCCTGCTTGTTCTTCAGGAGATGGTATAAAGAACATGGAGCAAAAAACAATTACTTGGTTTGGGGAACACCTGGGTTGCTATATTGCTTGTGTGCCCTGGGGCTGCCAAGGAGAAGGTCCAGTGCAGGGTGTGCCCAGTGAGGTACCTGCCCCTAGACTGTGCTAGAATTGGGCTCTTCTTGGGAAGCTTGGTCCTTCTCAGAATACCAGATATTTTGGTGAGAGAAGAAGACGTGGGGATGGAGGAGGAAGCTGGGTCTCACCCAAGAGCCTCTTGGTGATAACAGTCACCTCAGCCTGGTGGGGTTTCCTTGTATCAGCAGAGAGAAGAGAGGAATCCAGGAACATCTTTTCTCCCATTGACTTTTTCAAGCATGAAGCATTCCTCCCTTATCTGCTCATTACTTTTGGAGGGCTTTTGCATTTTTTTTCCCCCTGAAAGCTATATCTTTTCTTCAAAAGAATTGATTTTTTATGAGTGATTCTGAAAAGCATATTTGAGTGGAGAAGTTGGGTGGACATGAAACTGCTGTTGTTCCTCTTTTGACTATATTTTCCTGCTGTTAGAGATTTATTTTTTAAATTGTGTGTAAATGCATTTCCCATGCTACTGTGAAAGATTGAGTTAGTTAAGAGCTGCATGAGCTGACTTTATATTATAGACCCAGATTGGATAAATAAGGGGAAATTCTGGGGCTGGGGAGTAACAGCAGGGAAGGCCGAATTACAGGCAGTAAATGTTGCTGAATCCTATACATTTTAAAGAATGAAAAAAAAAGATCTTTTTAAGGTCTTTTCTTTTGTCAATGCATTATGTTGAACTCTTCTGATGGACGAGACTACAAAGCCATGGGGAAATTCTTCAAAAGTCTGGCACAATCTGGAGCCTTGGTGTGCTTTGATGAATTTAATCGTATAGAGCTGGAGGTAATTGTAGTACCAGTTTCTTAGCAAAGTTGGTATTCAACGGAAGTGACAAGCTTGACAACTTCATTAACAGCACTGGCATTAAACAACATTGACTGAAATTTACTGTTAAATGAAAAAAACAATTTTAGTACAATTTAATCAAATACAAGTGGTTGTCTATGGCAAATCTCTCCTTACGATTTCCTTATGGTTTTTGCATTCCTTACTGAAAATATAGCAGAGAAATATTGCTGTTGCAACCTTCTGAGCATAGTGACAGAAGGAGGTTTGTGGGGAGACATTGTATTTTGTTCCTGACAGATTAGCGGCGAGATTTCTCTTTTGCTCTGGTATGCAACCTGCCACTCATAGCGCTTTGAAAGACAGGAGTTAACTTTCATCTGCAGAAAGCTCACAGCCAGAGAGAGAGACTGCTTTAATACCACATTTATTACCTTGTTGGGGAGGGGGGAGCAACAAAAACTGAAAAACAGCCCTGCAAAGAGGGATCTGCAACAAATGAGAGCTCTGGGTTTTAAGACAGAAAGCATAATTAAGTGTCCACATTGGGAGATACTGCATAACTTATTTTCTTGTGTAAACTAATCTGATTGGTCTTTTATAGCTCCAACATTTTTATGATTTTTTTTTCTTTTGGAGTCACAGCTGCTGGCAACCATAAGTAGAAGTTATAGACGTTGAATTAGTTTATGACTATTCATTTAAATTTTTGCTTCTGAGGTGGCACAGAAACAGGTTTAAAAATATAATATGCTGCTGTATTTTCCATTATCTTGTATTAGACCATTAGAGATACATAGCTATTCCTGAAAGATGCTATAGCTTTAGCATTTTCATTCATTTAGCAGGTTATCCCTATTTGATGCATAGGGAATTTTTCAATGCACTGGGCCATTTATTAGCCTAAGGGTGTGATAGATTTTTGGTTTTATTACGTTTAGGAACACATTAAAGCATCATTTTGATATTTAAAAAAAAAAAGCACTGTTTTTTTCAAACTAAAATCATGTCAAAAGTCTTGCTTTGCACTTCACTTAGATGATCTTTATAGCTATTCAGCAAACGTTGACCCTTCAGACACCAGGTCTGAGCAGACGTAGGGGCAGGAAGATGTGTCTGTACTCACCTTCCACTATGTTTATTATCAACAGTTTTGGTGAGCTGGAGGAGCGGAGCTGTCAAACAATCCAAAAGGAACAATAGTGTAACCACTTTGCCACAGTGGACGAAATTATAGGATCGTTTCTTCCTTATTGCTATTTTGCTTCTTGGCTAGACTTAGAGAGATTTTCTCCCTAGACCACAGTACCACAAAGAGCAACTGTGTCTGCATTGGTTCTTTTTCAATAAAGAGGCAGCACGCAGCCCTTTTTCTATTAGAGTGCAGCATACACCAAGTAAACGCCTGAGTGAAATCTCTTTTGCCTTTGTGCACTTTTTTCCTTTGCCCACTGACAGGAGATCCCTGAAGACCAGCACTAAGCTCCTCTTCATTAGAATCTAGTTTTCAATTTAAATTTTAATTAGAATAGATGACTAGGATACTCACCATTTGCCGTAATTTCTGCATGCCACTAATTAACAACCAGGAAAATACTTCCTTTTTAAATTAATTTATTTCTAAAAGCTAAATTCCTTTTCTGTGAAAGGTTTGTTGCTTTTTGTTAAAATTATTTTAGCTCACTTCATGTAGTTGCATTTTTGAATGGGCTTCATTCTTGCAAAATGATATTTTTTCATTCTTTTAATGTAAGGTCACCTAAAACCTGGATTCTTACATTAACTTAGGGCTAAGGGGTAGTTAAACTACATACATGTGCAGTCCTAAATGTGTTGTGGTTTTTAGCCCTTCTTTGATTCATAATGAAATATTATTTTATGTTAATATATTATCATAAACTGGATATAATGATATCTACTTGATAAGAGTCAGCTGAAGGATTAAAGCTATCCAGTGTTGATTTTACTTGTCTTTCAATAATTTTTTGTTTGTTTGTTTTAATTCTGAGACCTAGGCTGCATGTATTCCAGCCAGAAGATAAACCATCAGATCTAAATATTATCTAAATATTTCTAGCCCTCAAATTGCTCAAGCAATTTATTTCCAAAGAAAAAAGTACCATACTAATGTCAAAGAATTTTATCTAAACAAAGGTCAATATATCTGTTTAAGGAGTGTTTCAGCCTCTGGCACCCACAGGCTGCCATAGGTGGAGTGAGATAGAAAGGGATAACTTTGGTAGAGGCCACACAAAAATAATTTGAAGTCTTTTTATAGCATATATAGATCAGTGCCTGGAAATCCAACAGAGGTTAGTGGGTATTTTATTCTTGTTCATGTTTTTGGTCAATCCCCGCAACCACTCCCAGACACTGCTCATGATCACTGCAATTGCCTGGCAGTAAGACAGTTCAGTGTGTGTTGAAGCACTAATATCAGAGCTGTGAGTCAGGAAATACTTTGGGTTTGCTAAGGCTTTTTCATGTTGGAAAAAGCGCTCAGGTCTAATACAGTGCCTAGTCTGTAGATTTCAATTTTTAAAAAATCGTCTTTACAATATGTCTGATTTCTTCCCTCAGTCCAGCACCATGACATGTGTCTCACCTGCACAAGCTTGACTCATCTGCTATCATCCACTCCTGAATCCAGAAATTCATAAATTTATTCATTTTTTGTAACTGTTGAAATGGACTAGATTAAAATATGGAGACTGTAAATGTCCTGTAGGGAGAACCATTGGGAATTCCATTGGGAATTTTGCCATTAAAGTGTGTACATCCAAAATTTTGTCTCATTATCGTTAATTGCTCTTCAAAAGCTCTGATACTGTCACTCTTAATTTTGTATAAGTATACACACAGGAACATTTAGAATACGTGGTGGAGGATTTGAAATTTTTAAATATTTTTAAAGTCACGCACTGGAACATTTTTTTAATGGCATACTACAGGAAAGAATAAGTGGGAGAAGTAGGAAATAAAATATGCCCTTAGAATTCTGAGTACTAAGATCTAAATGACTATAAATTCACTGGTATGTTACAAGGCCCGAAACTGTGTAAGGGGCAAGTATTTACAAGAATTTCAGACTGTGGAGAAACCTAGCTAGTTTGCCACTGCATCAGGCCAGATATTACATTATAATAGATCACACAATTCAAACAACTTCAGAATTTCTCTCATTTCACAGGAAGATATTATGCTGCTTCTGTGTGCTTAAAGAAAGTACTGTTTGACACAGCTATAATAACATGAAAAGTAGTATTCTAACTGGAAAATGAAATAGGACTGTATGTTGTGCTGGTAGATGGCAAAAGAAGTGAACTCATTTTTCTGCAAGTATATTCCCCAAACTAGAGATGAAAACTGATTTAATTTCTGTAATAAATATTCTAAGAGAGAGAAATCCAACCTTTTGCTTTCTGACACCAAAAATAATTGTTATTCATAATAAAGTATTTGGATTACTAGCCTCAGCTATTTCTCTCTCTCTCTCTCTCTCTCTCTCTCTCTTTTTTTT
>VZTE01004593.1:2005557-2033388 GCA_013397775.1 Eulacestoma nigropectus
TTGTTGAATCTGTTCCTTTGTGTTCTGTTGTGGTCTTTTTTCAGAGCCTGAAAGAATGCAAAAACTTCTTCCTGCCATTGAGGTAGTGGTTGGATTTGAGCTAAGATCTGTTTTGCTATTGGAATTTATAAATAAGGGAAATTGACGGAATCATCCTAAAGCAGAGCTTTACTTTCTATTAACATCAGGTAAAACAGGAAGCCTCTAGGTTTTGCCTCCCTACACCTGCTTGATTTGAACCACAGCATGTACTTTCTCTCATTGCCAATATTTGTATTCCCTGAGCAGCAGAATCCTTCTCTTCCCAGCTTCTTAACCCCAACTGCACAATATCTGCCACTGATTATTGTCCACATTTGGGTTCCATATCTCCATATTATCTTGTAGAAGCTGAAGCACACATGCAGCTCCAAATGTAACTTTGTCTTCATAACCACATGCTCTACTCTGGGACAATGACACAAATCTTAATTTTAAAGTTGAGTCCTCAAAATTTGACTTATTAGTGCTCCCTCCCACATCTGAGGAAAGGCCAGATAAAGGCCTGATGGAACACATCTTCTCAGTGATGCCAGGGCAGCTGTCTACTCCCAGGGCTGTGATTCAAACTGTCACACAGGAGTCACCTGTGTTATATGTAAAGGCTTCTGTATTACAAGATCATCTCTCACTTTTGAAAACCATTACATTTTAGAAAAAGAAATGCTGTTTACTGGGAGGCACTCATTTCCAGCCTGTCTTCCAGACCAAAATCAACAAGAGCAAGACAGCTTGTATATTTTCTTTCCCTGTGACAGAGGCAAGGGAAGATCCATCCTGCTTTCAAGTGTGATTTCCTTATCTGTAACCAGTACCCCCACCTGAAACCCACTCTGGCCCATTGATCTTTGTGCATTCAAAATATTGGTAAAATAGATTCCGGTACCACCACCAGCTTTTCTGCCATCCTGAAAAGATGTGACACCCTCCAGCATAGGATATGGTTAATTGAAGGCCTTGAGTTGAGCAGGTAAAGTGCTAAGGAAACCTTGCACCACAGCCTTATACCGCCTAATGCTGATCCTGTAAATTTTGTGCATGAATTCTTTTCAAAATGTGCTTTTCCAGCAGTCAAACATTTTCTGGTGTGTATCTCTGTATATCAGTGATGGTTGTCTATTTATGTTAATTTTGCAATATTTTTTATTTTGTGGGAGCACATAAGGCTATTCAATTTTCTCCACTATTATATGACATTCTCCTGTGCCAGGTACCACTTTACTATTTCTCTGTTTAGTCTTTTTAATGACCATGTGTTTACACAGCAGCCTTGCAAACAGCATGCCATCATCATTTTTCCTTACAAATGAAACAAATAGCTGATTTTCCTGTTCATTTTCCAAATGTCACTTTATAAATTCAGCTGGTTTGTACCCACTGAAACTATTGTGGGTACGACCTGCTATTTACTTATTTCTGTAAGCAAACTTTTAAGCTCATTTGTCCTATTTCTAACATTTTCAATATTCTTTCTTTGAAAGCTTCGAGAAGACTCTGGATAATTAATTTAAATGCTGAAATTCCATTTTTTCTTGTGTATTGTCTTGATATTTGTGACTATAGGGATGCAATGTCAGCTATTTGTACATTTTTTTTTTTTTTTAAAAGGAAAAGATTGATTTTATCCTTAAAAGTACTATAAGTAAAAATAATCCTTGTCTATACCCCCCTAAAATTCTCTTGCAATATATCTCTCACTGTCTTTATATCAAATGTGTTCATTTCAGAAGATTGACAACAGAGCATCTAAAGATGTAACATAAGATGGATCTAGACCTTTTTCTGCTGCTTAAAATTTAACGCAGTGCAAATAGTGTGCACTGGGAATGCTTGCCAGCACCTTTGCTAACAATTCAGAAGGCAGAAGAGGATTTAGATCGTTCCTCCAAAGCTCTACACTAGCACTGCAGTACCAGTCTCAGTAAAAATTTTTAACATACCTGTAGTAAAGCAACTTGAAACTGTAACCTTACAGCAGTCAAAGAAAGTGTGGCCATTAATTTTGAAGGCATTATATATTCTTTTGCTAATTTAGTGATGCATGTTGGCATGTGACTAATGAAAGAACTACTCAAATTGATTTACTTGACTGGGGCTTGAATCTCTGCAGATTTCAAAACACATAGAATGTCTGTGGTTTTGTATTAATTTTTTCCCTTTTCACTAAAGTCCTATAAAAAATTGAATCCTATTGGACTGATGCTTTGTTTAGGATAGTGATCTTATATGTAAGTCAAAAATTCACATCTCAGCATGGTATTTTCTTCCTGGACATATTCCCAAATTTATATAGAAATCCACTCTAAAATCTGTACTTCTCTTGCTATGTTTTTGCATATGTTCAAGGAGCAGATATTCTGAATGCCCCAAAGATGACATTTTAGCGGATTACTTCATTACCCAGGCCATTTTGGATTTAACTCCACACTAATTTTTCAAAGTTTTTGATTATTTGTCATTTAATATATGTGAAAGTTACACTCAAGTAATGGGACCAATATGTTTATAGCATGTAAAAGACTCGCATTTCAACAAGGTTTTTTAATATGCTGGTTTTTATCTCAAGCATATAAATCTGCCCAACTGATGACCGCACATCTGTGTATATATTTCATCCTGGTGAAAAGTTGCAATGTTTTCCTCAAAGAAAATGCGTGTCATATTTCATTTCTCCAAGCAGCTAATGTTGAGACAGTTGTTGCAGGGTTTTAATTTTTAAACTGGGGGCTAAAGCCAATGTTTATTTTCTTACTTGTTTAAGAGAAGACCTAGGTTGCTATACTTAAGTGTACTGCCATTTTTCCTGGATAAACAGGTTTCCAGTTAACTCAAATGTTTTAAAGGATTTCTTCAGAAAAGGTATATTCTTCTGTTGGGGTTTTATATTTCCTTACCTTCAACAAGACTAGAATTTAAAGGCCTGGAAACAGGTCCCATTGATTTTTCTGAAAGTCCCTAATCAAGTAACCAAGAAATAAATTTGGCCCAAAATAGGGATTTTTAAGGTAAGGAGGATTTGCCTGGGCAGTTTGCTTCTGAAATAAAAAGCTATGTTCTTTCCTGTCATGAAGGACAGTTGATGAAACAAACATAAGGAATTATTGGCAAAAGGGAAATAAAAGGTTTCTAATGTGCAAGTAGAAACAATATCTCTTATGATGAAGCTAATGATGTTTTGTGTCAAAAGCAGAATTCAGGCTGGAGTTACACTCTTAGTGTGATAATTTCCTACCTCATGCCATCAAAGACTTACAAGCACCATTTTGACTAAACCACTACACTACTTGAAAATTAAAACAGGGGGAAAACACCAGCCTTGAGGTAAGAGGTCATGAATAGGTGTTGCGCTGTCTTTTACAGAGGGGGATGCAGATCTCGAAGAGCAAAGTGACGGGACAGAGACATGGTGGGGTGGAGTGTTTCAGCCAATGGCAGCATGGAGAGGAATTACATCCTGAAGGCAACGGGAGAAAGCATAATACTGCTCTGGAGGCTGCTGACTTATTACCCACACAGGTACCCCAGCCCAAGCTAAGTAGTTACGTGATTCCCCCCTTTTTTTTTTAATGGTTGCTTTCTGTTTGTTTTTTATTTAAATTCTTTTTTAAAAACCGCTTTCCTAACCAAGATAGCCTGTGATGTAAAAATAAACAAAACAAAATCCCAAACTGCCAAGTAAATTTTCTATGTGCTACCCCAGCTTTAATAAACCAGTAGCTTCTTTTCAACTAAGGAATATATTTTTGTCTATTAAGATTTTAAGAAATAGGTTACTGCTGAGTAAATTCTGTCTGCTACCCCAGACTGGATAAACTAGTAGCTCTTTTTCAAGTAAGTCATTTATTTTTGTCTATTACGGTTTTAAGGAATAGGTTATAATTAGCATGCTCTTACTAAAAAGGGACTGTTTATCTATGTTCCTTTTAATGCAACATGGGGAAAATGATTAAAAGTCAAAATAAAATGGAATATTTATTATTTTGCCCATCTGTTACTTACATTTAGGTTTTGCATCCCTGGACAGTGTGGAAAACAAGATTGCATAAATTAATTCAAGCAATTCTCTGTACTAACCAAACACCGTGTGTAATATTTGCAGCCTATTTCAGCTCTCAAAAAGGGTGAAGGGAAAAGATAGAGATATATTTGAAGAGGTGAAATGATAACACAGCTCGGGGATCTTTTAGGAATGAGAGACACTGTCGTTTGGGGGGTTTTTTGTTTGGTTTTGGTGGAGTTTTCTGGTGGGTTTTTTCCTGGTGCAATTGCCTCCACATATACATGAAAAAAACTGTAAAAATAACAACTGAACTTCCTCCTGACTATCTGCAGTTAAGTTGGAAACAATGCATCATTCCCTGTACTTTTTGCCCCTGCCCTGTGTGACAGCACTATATCTTTGATGCTAGATTTCCAGTAGGTAACCTTGTTACTTTGATGAAATGTCTTTGAGAGGTGGGTTCACAGAAGTGAGTTCACTAGTCTTACTGTCATAAAATGGAATTTAAAAGAAAAAAAAAAAGGAAGCTGCTTGTTCTTTGCACTTAGAGAAGGCTTTGTTTCACTCCAAAGCATGAAGATTTCTTGCATAATCCAAATAGAAATTATTTTCCCATTAACTACACTATTTTTTCTGACTAGTTTAGTTTAGTTTCGTTTCGTTCTTACTGCCTCATTTCAAAGCTGTGTCCAGCAGCCTAGTATGCAGTGCAAGACATATCACTTCTTCTCTACACATACTGTCCAATCTCCAGGTTGGAAAAAGAAAAAAAAGGACCCAGTATGGCTCCTACTTGGATCCTACCAGTCTCCAGTAGGATTTCAAGATGGTCTCCTGTGAGGGTTGAAAATGTGGCAGTCAGCAGAGCTCTGGTATCCACTGTAAAACAAAACCACCATTTCATTACGTATCTTGTGGCAGTCCATCAGCTTTTCTTTTTACCAACCAAACTTGTTGTTAAATTATGGAAAAACAAAGCCTTGTGGAAAAGCAAATATTTCATCTAAAGCTGAACTGTCTCTGGTAAATAAATTTTTTAAAGGTAAATTTCTTGAGATTTGCCATTACATTCAGGAGAGATTTATCAAACCTTTTTCTGTGTGTAATTTTAGAAACTCCAACCAGGGAAACATTTTTACAGCTAAGTAAGTAGCTCAGCTTCACTGGGGAGCAGGCTACAGAGATTGCAAACACTGACAGTTTTGCTGAGATAGTTTCATGGCCCTCTAGCACAAAGTGATGAGCAAAGAAAACTGCAACTCTTGATTAAAAAGAAATTCACTTATTTAACATTCTTGCTTTTAATATCAATTTAGCCTTCAAGTAGCCAGTGTGAAAGCAGATGTAGCACTGCATGTCTTGCTTATACGCATTAAGTCCTTGAATGTTTCCATTTTAATTTGGAGCTGAAGTTTGACCTAATTTAAAGTTTCCCAGTCTTATAATTATAAATTGGATGTATTCCAGTGGCTAGTGTTGTGTCAAATATGCTTTTAAAATGAGTTCCAGATTTTAGCTCTTGTCATAAGATCTGTCTTTGCAACCCATGGGTGACAAGGGTAAAATCTGTCCTCATCCTCACTGGAAATCTGAAAGTTAATTTCCAGACATCGGAAGTGTTGGTTTTCAGCAAAACAATCAGAGATGTCAGCTTGCCAAAATTAACTCTTCTTGATGGTAGCAGAGGGCATTTTCCTTGGAGGCATCTATTTTATACTCATTCCCTTTGTCTGCTTGCTCTCAGGAGGAGCTGGTGGAGTGACAGAGCCAACTTCTTCCCTCCCTGCTGCCAAAATATCTTTCTTGACCATTGCAGAAAAAATAGCCCTGTGAAACTACTCCTGTTTCAAACCATGAGGTATCTCTTTCTCTCGAATAGAAAGTTTCCTTGAATGTTTATTTCCTGCTTTTGCATTGCATAATGTGAATTTGTGCATTCCTACATGTGAATTCATAGATTTAGCTTACAGAATTTCTCTGTGCAAAGGGCTGTGGGTTTCGGGGGCAATTGGCTGGGAGGCAGGGAGCCAATGCCCTCCTGCAGGAGCACTGACCCCCTCCTCAGCTGCTGCTCAGCCCTCTCAGTCCCTGACACAGGCACAAAGCAACACGTTTAACACCAGAACCAAACCAAACACCCTGACAAAACCTAGTGCTCCACTGTACTCCCTGCTTTTCCCCACTGGATGGAGGAGCACAGAGGGAATAAAACCTAAATGGAAGGTATTAGATGTGGTGTAGACCACATGGCTAGAGAGTATGCTTATAAAAGTTATAATATATACTAATAATGAATATAAATATGTTAGTATATTACAGAATTATATCTGTAAATATGTATTAACAATATGCTTGATTTACCATTTCTGAGGTAGCATTGTTAAAACCCTAGTATGATTTTTTTTTTTACCAAAAACAACATGTTTTGTCAGGATGATTTAAGACCACATACAGTAAAAATAATCTTTCAAAGAGAAGTATTATGCTTTAGTTAGAAATGGGATTAGCATGTGATTGTCAGAGGTGTAATAAGAGGTACTGGCAATGGAATGTGTAACCACCTGCCAGAGGGGCTGCCCAAGTTGCCCCAGTGTGCAGGATGAGCACGGCTAAACTGGCAGACAAAGTGTGTTAGTCCAAACCTCAATGAAATAGAATGAGGCTAACGCAGTTAGAAAGAAGTTTCAGAGGCTGCGTTTTGGCTCGTCGTTGAGGAAGTGTGCAGGTGTTGGCTGGGATGGAGTTACTTTTCTTCATAGTAGCTAGCGTGGGGCTGTGGTTTTGATTTGTGATGAAAACAGTGTTGATAATCAGGAATGTTTTAGTTATTGCTGTGGAGCACTTACACAGAGCCAAGGCCTTTTCTGCTTCTCACGCTAACCTGCCAGAGAGGAGGCTGAGGGTGCACAATGAGCTGGGATGGGACACAGCTGGACAGCTGATCCCACTGACTTATCTCTTACCACACGGCCTCATGCTCAGCATATAAACCTGGGGGTAGAAGGAAGAGGGCACATTCGGAATGACAGTGCTTGTCTTCCCAAGTCACCAAAACATGTGATGGAGCCCTGCTTTCCTGTGGATGGCTGAACACATACTTGCCCACACAAGTGGTGAATAAATCCCTTGTTTTGCTTTGTTTGCATGCATGGCTTTTGCTTTACGTATTAAACTGTCTTTATCCCAACTCAAGAGTTTTCTCACTTTTACTCTTCCAATTCTGTCACCCATCCCACCAGGGGCAGTGAGCAAGCCGTTGCATGAGGATTAGTTGCTGACGGGAGTCAAACCACAACAGGAAGGCTCTATCAGATGAAAGTTGGGGTTTGGGTGCTCCACTGAGAGGCAATAATTTGTTAAGTTGTCATAATGTGGTCTTGTTCATGTGAGAGCTTTTGTCTGTTGTTGCTGCTCTGGGAGGATAGGAACCGACTCATCTGTTTTGTGGCTCCTGAGCAGGGTATATTTGTGCAATGCTATAGTTTCTTACAGCCCATCCGTTTTTCACCCTCATGTCTTTTTGTTTTACTAGTGTTGTTCCCCCTTTTGTTTTTGGCCAATCATGAATATGTTTCTTGATATTTTACTGTAGGAAAAGCTACACAAGGGTTTCCAGGGGGAGAGACATCCTAGCAAGTCACCTCTAACAGTTGCTTCTTGCATGAGTCAAACCTGAACTGGGATTTCCACCGTATTTAAACAAGCTATGATCTCTGCATATCTGAAATCATATCTCAGTGGAGACTTTATCAGACATACACAGTATGGCCCATTATGGTTAGCAATATGACCCTTTAAATCAAAATTATTTTAGGAGGTTATTTGTCGCCAGAAATGAAAAGTGATATATTCTAAATGGGCTTTTAAACTAAGGAAATAAAGGACACAGGGCTTCATTGCAGGGCTTGGAAACTCTCCAAGGAAGATTTTTAAAGTTTATATCTTGTTTACTGTGTGTTCTCACTCACACATCTGATAAAATGTTATGTTTTCTTACCTTCATAGCCACAGACTAAAAAGTTTAACAGCTGAATGCAGGAATTTACAAAACATAATGTCCAGGAGGATCTAGAAGACAGTTCTATCTAAGATGAACAGTGTAACTCATCAAAGTAGAAAGGTTTTATTTATTTTTACCACCAGTTTGGATGTAAATTCATGGGGATCACACCACGTTTGGATACTGTTCATTTTGTCTTATCTTTTTTTAAGACAAGAAAATGAGAACAAAGCCATTAGCATCTCTGCTTCATGTTTTCCCCAGTTTTTAATGACACACCAGGAGACTCATAAGGACTAGAAATAAATGTCTGCAAAAAAACCTCTGTGTTCTTTTTCTTCTTACCAGGCAATTGTACAATCAGAATTACTTTTAATTTCAATTAACATATGAAAAAACCTGTAAAAGACGTTGAAGATTCTCTTCAAAAATCAATCAAGCATTTTCCTCACATGAAACCCCCTGTTCAGATCCACCTTAGGTAAATAATAAAACAGGAGAAATGTCACTCTTCCCTTGTAGCTTAAAAAAAAAAGTGAATGCTATGCAATAAGGTTTTAGCACCTATGTTCTGAAGGTGTAAACCTACATGAGTAGGAATTTGCTAAATATGAGTAATTTCATTTTTTAATAGTGCTCATGTGCTTAGTTTGTTTTGAAGTCTGAATGTGAGAGGAGAAATTTATAATGAAAAGAGGTTGTCCCTACAGTTGTAGCTGTACCATATTTATGAAGACTTATAAAACCAGTATGTACAGGGTCATCTTTTCAACAGCTGCTGAAAAGTTGCTGGTGAGTGGCCTACAACTACTATATTGACCTTCAGACAAGGAAATAGACACTGGTTGCTCTATCCAGTCTGAAAAGCAAACAAATACGTGGTTTGTGGAAGAATCAAGGCATTATCCAAAGGATTTTTGCTACTTGCAGGTCTCCCTAACCTTGATTACATGTATAAGAAGCTGTGTCTGGTTAAGGGATCTCTTTGCTGAGTGTTTATTTCTTTTTTGTAACATGAGAAGTAGATGAATTCTGAGTAAAATACAGCCTTTTTGGTATCTATTGTCAATTTTATTTACAACTCATGGCTACTGCTTCGTTTTAGTAGTGCCAGACTTCGAAAATTGCATCTTTTGAGCCAGGGACACCAGGTACAACATTCTTAATTAGCTAGAGGACATTTTTTTATGTGATGCCTTTTCAAAACCTTCTGGAGTTTTAAAGTGAGACTTTGAAAGGATTTATAATCTATTCATAAGTAGATTATAAGAGATTAAAGGATTTTTTTTACTTAGTGGGTAACAAAATCTTACAGCATACCTCCTGAAAGGTTACTTATGTTGTTTCTGTTTTATGTCCTAGTGACCATTTGTACTTTGTAGCTGCCTTTTCCTTCAACCTCCCAAACATGTGGGACACTAGACGATCACGCATCAAGCACAATAAACCGTTAAACTCTTCCTTAATCTCTTTTGATTTCTATATAAAAATGGGATGCACTGAATGCCCTCCTGAAATTTACCCAAAATAATTCTCTGACAGTAGTGGAATTATGGCACTACCTATATACTATTAATAACACAATTTTAACTAATTTTTAAAGATACTGTAAATTTTGTGTTAAAAAAATTGTAAGTGATGACAGTGTTCAAAAAAAGCCCAAAATTCCCCACAAACTATATAAATCAGTTTTCTTCTGCTAAATACTAACTTTTCCATATGAAGAAATCTTTCCCTAATTAATCAGACAGCAGTCCCAGAGCATTAAAAAATGTAAGCTGTGTAAGTAAAAAAAACAATGACTGTTCCTCCATTTTGAACTAAAGAAGAGAAAGTATAGTAGCTATATGGGTTTGAAAAATCACAAAATCATAGAATGGTTGGGATTGGAAGAGACCTCTGCAGATGACCCAGTCCAACTTCCCTGCTAAAGCAGGTTCACCTGCACAACACTGCACGGGATCATACCCAGGTGGGTTTTGTACATCTACAGGGAAGGAGACTCCACAGCCTTTTTTTCCCAGTATTGCATTTTAGGTAAATCACTTGAGCTAGGCTACATTTCACCTGACTGATTAAGATGTGTAAGTCTGAGCCAATGACTTTTCACTGCCCTGGCGGGAGAGGTAGAGATTGGGATGTTTCTAGAGGGTTATTCAGTGGATGAGCCTGGGGTGATATATAACTTTAAAAACTTAAATTAGGGCAGGAAAACATCGGGCTTTTTTCCTCTGACTCGTAAGATAATGCCCCAGAGAGGCTGAACAATAAACATATTTAATACAGAGACGTACTCAGAAAGCCTGCTATTGGGGGCAATATCAATATCTCAGATGAATACGCAGACAGAATTTGCCAGGACATTCCCAGACAGGAGAGCACTTTCAGGGGTTCTGGGATTTATTTTTTGGTTATTTTTAGGGTCTGTTTGTTCAAAGTGCTAGTGAGGGTTTAATTGAGTGGCAGCTTGGGAGAATAAAACTCCTTTACTAAAATAATTAACATTACTTTAATTAATATTGAGTAATTAATGGTTCTTTAATGTTACAGAAGAGAAAAGAAATTTACTGCTCATGCCCTGACTATGGATTAACCACTTCTGCGGGAACTTTAAAGAAATGTTCACACTTTCATTAAGAGTGCAGGTTTGAAGCTGCTGAGCTGCTGTGAACAAACTCATCTGGAAGTGGGAAAAATGAATCAGTACCACCAGATTTGCACTGATCTTGCTCTTCTTTATTCTTCTCATACCTGATCAATTTACTAAGTTCCCACCCCACAGCCAAAAAAAATTCCTCTTAGAATAGGTGCTATCTGACTTATAATAACTGAAAGCATATTGTGCTGTACACTGAAAGCTAGGAATTTCATTTCAGATAACTATTAAATAGAAAGTGTAGCATTTAACATTTCAGTTTGTATATATTTATTTAATTTTTATATCACAATTTTACTACCAGTTTTTATATCCCTGAAGCTGTTCCAAGGAAAACCTTTTTTTCAGTTAGAACACATTTTTCTTCTTGATTTGCATGGTAAGAGGCATAGTTATTTGTGTTGAACATGAGCATTCATAGCAACGGATTTCAATTTTCCAAGAAAGTTCCACATATCTATAAAGAACCTTAATAAGTTATACTTTAAATTCTGAGGAGAGCACTATCTACTCTGGAACAAAATTTGGTGGCTCTGGAAAATAAATTGATAGAAATAGATTAAAAGTTAACCAGATTTTATTTAATTAGCATGTTGCTAAAGTTTTAAGTGGCAGATGTTACTTGGAATAGATCCTATTCTCCAGATCCACAATCAAAATAATCAATAAAACATATTTGCTTCAATGCTTTCTCAACTTGTTTCAATACAAATTCTAGCTCATCTGCAACGTGCAGCTCTCAATTCTTGTGTGGTGAAGGTGGTGTTTTCCTTGATGAAAATTAATAAGAAACCATTTTTTGTATACCCCGCTATTTGAGCCTGCTCCAAAGAGCCTGCTGGATCCAGGATTTCCACACAGATGCAGACAGTGACAGTCAGATAGCTCCACAGGAGCCGTTGCTCAGTTTTGGGTGCAGTTCTGGCCGCATTCCGGCTGTGATTTTTTAGCATAACAGCACTGGCCTTTATCACCTATATAATTCCAAGGAGTAAGAAGGGATAAGGGGGAGAGGGGGATGCATGCTCAGGATTTTGTGGGAATAGAAGCCATTTCTGTACTATCTCTCTTAAAATGGAGACCAGTCAGTGTTTGCTCGTTCTACAGAAAGACAATTTTCTGCTTGAGATCCTGCAGATTAATTGCCAAGTGTCTCAGCTATCCCAGGAGAGGTGGTGCAAGGTGTATTGATAGTACCTGCAGATAGCCAGGAGATATGAGCAGTTAATGGGATTCAACAAGTCACTTCTCCAATTGGGAAAAAGCTTCTGGTCTTAACTTAAAAATCAAATTCACCTGTCAGAGAAACTCTTTGACTTTTCAAGGTTAAGAGTTTCTCTATACACTCAGGATTCCTGGGCTTAACTGCATGATTTCTGCACAAAGTGGGGGACCCTTTGCTTTGGTCAAGCCTTTTCCCTGTCAGTGCAGTGCAAGGGCAGGCAAGAGCTCTCCTTGGGATAGCCCATGTAGTCTGCTCTTGCTAGGGCTCATTCCCAACCTAGTCCTGGGGATGGGGTTTGTGAAGGGGTGGGAAATTCCCCATGCTGATGATACATGCTGTGAGAGATGGATCATCTTCTTACAGACAAAGATTATGTAAGCCCCAGCCAGATCTATGTTTCAGGTCTGCCTCAGCGATGTGCAGCACTGCCCACGGGGCACTGAAGGATGGCACTCCCAGCCGTGTGCTGCTGCAGTGAGTGGATGCACTGCTTCCCTTCTTCATCAGGCCCAGGAACGGATCAATTAAAAGCTGGGAAACAACTGGCTCCTAAGACCTCATTGGTGAGGCTTGTAAAGAGGCGTTTCAGCCCATTGCTGCCTGTGAAACTTGTGACCCCTAAAGAATAGCAGTAATTTTGTGTAATTCTTCCCCACCAGGTTGTGGAATTCCCTGCATACATAAACCAGGCAGTAATGCATACTCCGGCAGATTCCAAAGGCAGAATCATACCATTCGGAAAGGTTTAAGGAACACTGGAAGCATCTGCATGGATGGGGCTGACAACCAGACTAAAAGGTAAGATGCTAATGTTTGCAGGTTTTATTCAGTGGTGCAAACCAGTAGAGAATACCTGGAGGAGTACAGCAGACTATGGAGTAAGGAGGTATTGAGCATTTGGGTGAAGTATGTGCAGCTGGTTAGACAAGCCAGTGTGGTAGTAATTTGGATGAAAACGTAAGTGTGCTACAGATTCCTTGTTCACAAAAAATTTTACTCAGAAAAATAAATGCAAGGCCACTGTAAACAACTAATTCAAGTAGATTAAATGCCTTGAGAACTAAGAAATAGGGATTGTTTCTTGAATAACAAATAAGAGGATTTTCTCATCTTAATATTTTCAATAATGCCAACGAAATTGGGTGTCTGGCGTTGAGAAAGGGTTGAAAAACACTGGATTGAATCAGCTGAGCATACAGAGAGAAATGCTGCAAATCAATTCTCCTTAATTCACGGACACATATACCAAGTTTTATAGTACTGCCACCCCAAATGACTGCCTGTGAGGCTTAGTTATCTCTGTGTCTGGATGCCCAAGGTGTCTGATGAAATCAGAAATGTTACAAGTTCTCATCTGCACATGAAAATGAAGAGAACCCTTTACCAGGATTGAAAAGATCAGTTCTACGATTTTTTTCAAGTCATCATAGGTTTTTCAAACAATTATGCCTTGTCTGGGAAGGAGGAGTGAAAACATTCACCATCTCACACTTAAGCTTGTTTACATGAGATTTAATGTTGGTCTTGCAGGCCCAAGAGGCTCAGCTAATCACCTGTACCATGTAGTGAAACAATCTCCAATCATCAGTGCTCTGCAGCAAAACAAAAGGGTACGATTGCATCTTTGCACCTTGGGAGGAGGCACTTAGCTCTGCACTTGGTTTTGTATCACACCAGGCATGATGGGTTCCCCATGCCAGGTTCTCCAAATCCCCCAATGAGCCTTTCTCTTCACTCCCAGACACCTTCCTTGCCTGCTCTCCTAGTTCTTCCCAGCTTCTTCTTCCAGTTCCGAGGCTGCTGTTAGTCCCAGCAGGATGACTCCACACCTTGTGGGCCCCAAATAGCACGTTTCAATTACTAAAGCTAACAGTGGAATTAACACATTTCCCAATTATGATGTGCAAAGACATCATGCTGAACAAACCCGAAACTCGGTAAAATTTTCCTTTTACAGAAATAGCAATGGAAGAGGCAAGACTTTCCAAGAGATGGGAAAGGGGACATGAGATGGAGGCTTGCAAGAAAGGTGTGCAGTGGTGGATCAGGACTGTACATCTGATCTGACTTGCCTTGTTCCGTGGCTGGGCTGTCCAAGGTGTCCAAATCTCAATTCTTTTCATCAGCCCCAGTGATGAAAACCCGACTGCTTCTGGGATATGTGTGTGGGGAAGAAGGACAATTTAGTTGTCTTAGCCTATTTCCTGCATGGAAAATGAATAGATCTTGGAAATTTAAGACTGGTTCTCTGAAGAAACTAGCACTGTCCTTCCCTAATTACCCTCTTTCACACTCATCTCCTCCAGCAACCCCTTTGTATTTGGATCTTCCCTGCCCATGGGCTAAATACAGGCTTATACATGTATTTGGTAAATAAAGTCATGATCGCAATTGCGTCAGAGAGGACAGGCTCTTCACAGAAAGTTGCCTTCTTGATAAAAAAGGCTAGCAGGGAATCAGAGGGAAAAAACCCTTTTGTCTGGGCCTAGCCACATCTGTCAAGCAAAGAAAGCATATGTAAATATAGCTAATTGCAGAAAGAGGACCCTAATATTTATCTGGAGGTGAAGCTCCTTGACAGAGGGGGAAGCAACTGAGACAAACCTAGACAAAGAAAACAGGTCTATACTAATGCATCCTTAATAGAGTTCCCCAACGGATTAATAAGAGAATTTGGTTTCTTGCTCATATGTATATTTTCTATGGGTATGTACATACAAATATAACCAAAGTTTACCATGCCAAGTTTTCCTAAAACAATTGACTACTAATCTCCTACTAAGCTCCTGCTCCTAGCTCCTGCTCTCTTCTCTCCCTGTGAAATATGGATTTGCAATATCTGACAGGTCCACGCTGTCCTTAATGGAATTACTTTCAATCTATGCTAACATCAATGAAAGGGACATCTTGTCCTTTTCTGTGCCTACTGTCAGCAAAAAAATCGTTGTTTCGTAGTTGCTACAAAATGTGGATGGGGAATGACTGGGATACTGTTGCAGATATTGGGAATTTGAAAGTGAAATGGTTTTATTTATGTGAATCTAGTCAAACTAATCTATGAGACAAATAGAACATAAAATTTCTTTGCTGATCAAACTTAATTTCATTAGCTAATGAGTCATGTAATTAAAAGCAGTGTGTCCATTTTCCTGTCTCGCCAGACAGCTCCTGGTAGGTGCTGCTGACAACATCAAATGAAAGGGACTGCTGAGAGCACAAAACTAGAGAGAAACAGAATACTGATGGCCTCACTGCAAACATGGTTCTCTGCACTGTGGACGTCTATAGCTACTTTCTATAAAGTGTGATCGTGCTGGGCACCTTGTCCAATGATATCCCTTAATTTAACAGGCATGCTGTCACAAGACAGTGGAGTGAACAGGAAATTGCTAAGGATATTTTCTCTTTCTAAAACAATAATTTTTTTACTGTGAGAGAGATGTAAATTACAACAGGGAAATTGGCCAACTAAGCTACCAGGGGACTAGGTCTGGGGAGAAATTAAAGTTGGTCTTTTTATTACATACCTTATGAAGATGCAGCTTTTGAGATGCAGCCACAAGGATGGAAACCTCATATCTCTTGCATCCACAGCCACAACAAGCTGGTCCTTGTGTCCCTTTTGGAGTGCTGCCTGCCCATCACTCTAGCTGCCAGGATGTGCTGGCCTCCCCAGAGGCTCAATGCCTACTTGGGCAGAGAAAAACAGGTCCCAAGAGCAGCTCCAGGGCAGTTTTTGTAAGACAGTCAAACTTCCCATGGATCTTGCAGCTTGCAGTTCCTCCAACCTGCTGCTGCCAGAGCCATGAAGCAAAAAGTAGAAAGTTTGTTTTCTATAGCTTTAGCCAACAGAGTCCTAAAGACATATTTTTTTACCTTTTTGTGATCTTGCACAGAAGGAGATGACTTGCAAATATGTCCCTCTATGCTAGATTCTAATTCTTTATTTCCACAATGTTCTGCATTGTGTACTTGCCAAGTAATTCCAGGTTGTAATTCATTCAAAACAAAGGGGTTTGTGTGGTGTTTATTCTTTAATGATTGGACTGTGGATTAGAGCAGACTTTTGGCAGAGATCCTTCAAACTTGTTTACATTTCCATCTGTCTCTGCATCTTCTTGAAGCTTTTCAGGTTATTGTGTATGTACCTTATTTCATATTCCTAAGAGGAACTGGCATTTTAAAAATAGAAATAAATTAGGTATTTCAGGTTTTGAAATTTTGCACTTAGGTGTCTCTCAGAGTTTTACAGGCAGTTTTTTAGTTGCCTCAGAATTCTGAACACTTTTGTTTCTTCTACAGATAATTTATTATGCTCTCCTTGAGAAAACCAGATTGCTTGTTTTTCAGCCTTTAAATGCTTTGGTATAGCTTTTAGTCGTTGTCTTGCATTAATGTGCTGGATCTATAGTTAGGAAGACTAAGAAACATTTCTTTCATGTGCTGGCTACAACACTTTGAAAAATAGATCTTAGACTTGGTGTTTCATATTCATCTCCATTTTGCTTTTGAACATGCATGGAAAAGTGGCATGGTAATTTGTTTTGGCAGGGAATTTGCTAGAAGCCTTTACTCCTGGAAATGCATTTGGAAATGTTTTTTATTGTTTGAAAAACCTTAAAGCATCAGTACGGCCCTGTAGAATTATTAAATATATATTTTAATGGAAGCTATGAGGTGTTATTTTCCCTTAGAAATACATCTATATGTGTATGGAGGAGGTAGGGGATTGACAAGCTTTTATTCTGGAAGTCGTCATTCTTTTTGTTGTTACGAATTATGCTTATTGGGTGATAACTTTCTTTTTTTTAATGGTATGAAACCTCTCTTTGGTGTATTTGTACTGCCTTGCAGCAACCAGAATGTTTTAAATGTGGAGGTAAGCAATTGAGTTCAATGTATCTGCGATTTGATCATGGAGTACTTTTCAACTGTTTCTTTTGGGCATGATTGAAACCTAATCTCTGATGGGACTAAAAACATGCTGACAAACAAGATGTTTTTTACCTTTTGAAATTCGGATTTCAGAGATTTTTTTTGTGTAGAAATAATAACATTTGTGATCTTAGTAATGTGAATAATTTCATTTTTACATATTTTATCTGAAACTACTTCTTTCAAACTACTTAAAACCAACCTAGCTCTGCTAGCTCAAGAGGGTAGATCAAATTAGGACATCTCAGAAAGCTAACTGTTCAAATCAGTCTATTCAAAAGTTGTTAAGCTGGACAACCAGAAACAATTCACTTTTGAGAATCTTTGGCATGTATATACAACATATTATGCACATCACTGTGTTTTGCTCTTTCATCCTTGCAGGCCAGGTTGGATAGAATCCTGAGCAAAGGTGTCCCTGCCCACGGCAGAGGGGCTGGAATTAGATGATCTTCAAGGTCCCTTCCAACCTGAGTCATTCTATGATTCTCTGATTGTATATCATAGAATATAGGGTACGCAGCATAAAAGGTATACACAGCATGTATTCCTGTATTGCAGTGGTACACATGAGATATGGCTATTCAGGTATCCTGCTGAAAAACAACTCACTGGTGTCAGCCCTCTTCCATGGCTGTAATATTATCACTAAAGTATCCTTGCTTTTTTTAGTAGTCTCAAGGGACACCTCTGCCTGGGTCCCCCTCTGTGCAAGCGGTTTTCAGCAGAAGTGAGTTTACCTACCCACTCTCTACCTCTGCCTCATTCTGATGCTGCACGTTGGGAGGGCAAGTTTGGAAACTAAGGCGCACAGAAGAGGTTGGCTGTTTGGATCCAGATAGGGTGTCACCTGCTTTCAAAGCTACAGGAGAGAACATCTCCAAAATGCAGAAACTTCCTGCTTTGATTCCAAACACGCTGTTGAATAAACAGGGAACTGCTTGACCAAGGGGGCAGATCCAGAGTAGATTGATTTATTTTCCTGGGTGCATATACCTAATCTCTCTACAAGAAGAACATTATAATGCTGAAGGGTAATGTCTTCTCTTATGTTAAAGCAATGCCATTTCCTAAATCTCTCAAGGCATCACTACTGCTCACACTGTGTCATTCTCATGACTGCAAATTTAGAAGAAATATCCTTTATGAGGAGAAAAAACAGGACACACTTTTGGATGTACAAGTTCTTTCTCGGTTCTGGAATGGAATCAGGAAAGGATTTCTTTTATACCTGTTATTAAGCTGCTTGGTCTTGATTTGGTTTTTTAAGTGTTTCCTCTAGGAACACTTACTACACAACAAGACATTCAAAGGTGAAAGAGATAGTCCTGACTATACAACAGACAAAAAAGCAATCAGATCAAAGCAAATATATAGGGAAGAATGGAAAAGATCTCTCTTTCTATGGCTGTGTAGCTCTGGAGCTGGTCCGTGGTGCCTGCAGCACATCAGTGTCCTCTCTTTAGTCTCTGGCTTTGGTCAGAAGGGGGACTCCATTTTGTAGCTTTTTTGTCTCTTCTCTGCTCTGCTTCCCTTCAGTATCACAGTCTCTCTGGCAGGCTGGTGAGCAGGATGGGCTCTGTGTCCCCTGGGGCTGGTTGTGCCCACAACGCTCCCTACTTACGCCACTGTCACCTTCCCACCTCCAGGCAGAGCAGCACCAGCTCCTCAGCCAGAACCCTTCGGTAGCTGCGGAGATCCGAGCAGGGTTGTCCCATGGTGTGTTGCCTCACCTGGCAGCTTGGGTGGAAGGAGAAGGGAGGATGCACTGCAGCTGGGACTGGCTGCGTTCCCTCAGTGCAGGCTGAGCCCAGCATGGGGCTGTGTGACACCGATGAAGAGGAGGCACACAGGTGCTCTCCTGCCTTACAAGCCATATCAGGCTTATCTCTATACAGCAAACAGGACTTTGTTCAGCAATCCAGGGCTATGAAAATAGCCTTTTTGTTGAGTCACTTGTGCACATATGTCATCTGGGTCTAAATGAACACAAAATGTGTGCATGTACATTTCCTTTTTTATCTTGCTATTGCTAGCATTGCTGTTATGAAAGTCCACATTTAACATTAATTTGGGGTGATTTCCTTGAGCTTATTGCTTCTGTTCTTCCATGTACTGGTCTGTCTGACTCTTATTAAGCATAAGAAAGATAATCTCTGCATCTTTGATGGGCTACTTTCTATTTTAAATGAAAAATTATTTTCCAAAATAGATGGAGTGTATATTCTCTTTGATGACAGCTCAGTATACCATTGAGCATCATCTTGGCTTAAATCTTTACTATTCTGTGATGGGATTTTTTCAATAAAATGTTCATTTTTGGCAATTTTTTTAACTTGTCACCCTCAGAGATGTTTAAAAGAGAGTTTTGATTCACGAAGTTTTATATATATATTTTAGACGATGAAAGGCCAAAATTTTACTTTTATCTTTTAGCAAGAAGTGTGGAACCCTCTGAACTGCTTTTTTTAATAGCAAATCTTATTAATTGTAGATGAAGGATTAAAGGAGATTTAAATAAGAGAATCTAGAATTATTACGTTAGTTATGGCCCTAGCTGCACATTTCTTATCTGTTTTGGTTTTGGTGTTTTTTAATTTTCTAT
The DNA here is from genome assembly GCA_013397775.1 of Eulacestoma nigropectus. Taxonomy (NCBI): domain Eukaryota; kingdom Metazoa; phylum Chordata; class Aves; order Passeriformes; genus Eulacestoma; species Eulacestoma nigropectus. The sequence continues at coordinate 2,025,018 of VZTE01004593.1, forward strand.
GCCTGTCCCACAGTATTCTGTTCTCTGACAGCATAATTTCTGACCTCTTCACAGGGGTTGTCTCACCATCTCCTGACCACAGCATCCTGCATGTATTCATCAGGGAAATCATACAGAAAATGAATCTGCAGCTGGTTCCTTGGTTCATTGGTTCATTTGTTAGATAATACAAACCGGGACATGTTTCTATTTAATGCTTTAAAATGTGAATGCAGGATTCTTTGGTTTAAGAAAATAATGTAAAAATATTCTAGTGAAATCATACATAATCTATCGTATCTTTAAACAGTTATTGTTTTGAACTATGTATGCTCATTGTTTAAGTGAGCTGATAAATGGAACTCCAGGGCAAAACTTAACAAAAGAAAAAGGATATTCCAGGAAAAAAATAGCCTTTCCTTTAAATCCACCCTTCTTGCCTTCCTTTCCCAATATCCCACCCTCTTTGTTTAGGACCCTTGTATATTTTATAAAGTATTGAACCAGTTTTATATGTAGCATGTTTTAACTTCAGGGGTGTACTACCTGTCCTTCTGTCATCCTCCATTAGATAACAAACAAACAAACAGACTTTTTTTAGGACATAATGTACATCTTATCTTTTTAGGAGGGGATTTAGGCTATGCATAGCAACTTCTGTCACGGAAAAGTGAATGATCATTTGGTTAGAATTTTGTCTTCATAAATAAATGTGACAATATTTTTGTCTTTAAAAGTCTGTGAATGAGTGCTAGTTTGGATTGGTTTTAAGTTTTTGGAAAGCCTTCAAGGGTGTAAAAACCTCTACTTCAAAAGTACTTGTTAGATTCTTGAACAGCAGGAAGGGAAAGTTCTAATAAGTGACCATAGAGTAGAGCATGTTTTCATATGCCCCAGAACTATCACTATGGAGCAGTTGTATAGCAGATTTGATCCAATTTCACATGAATAGAGTGATGGCTGGGGTTTCAGAGAGCAGAACAGGGCTCCTGTAGTGAAAACTACTAACCACTTTAATTATATTTTCATGCGTGGCCTGTTTTATAGTGCAATTTTCCTGAAAGGCTTACAATTTGCTTTCTCAGGCTCAGGAGGTTAGTTTGGTTAGGGTTTTTCCTTGGAAACTAATGGATGCCTGGCAAGGGTTTTTTTTGGTTTTTGGTTTCTGGGGTTTGGGGGGAGTTGTTTGTTTGTTTATTTGTTTTTGTTGTTGTTGGGGTTTTTTAGGTCTTCATGCGTGAACATATGTTACAAACGAACCTAACAAATAAACCCTTAAAACTGTTTTTAAATGTGATAGTGAGTTACAGGACAGTCTTAGCCGGCAGTGTTCAATGTGAGTAAGTGAATTGCAAAAGACTGAGGAGCTTCTTATGATGAAGTGCCTGAGTACAGCTCACTTTGGTCCAGAAAATGTCTTTGTGGTGAGCACTGAAGTGGACAGGATGACTGTAAGCATTCATGTGCATAACTATCTGTCTGTGCAGCAATGGCTTGGCCTTTCTGGGTGTTTCCTGCTCTGAATTACAGGCTGGTGTACCCCAAAGTGAGTTGAAGATCTGAACAGGATTTGGCTACGGGGAAGAGAATAAAGTCTAAGACCATGTCTCTGACAGTATAAATATTGAAGTTAAAACTGTCATGGACTCCTGTTATTCACAGAAGGCATCTTCCTTTCAGTAGAGTCCATGTTAATATTTTCTGTGAATTGGATACTATAAGGAGATTACTTTGCAGTATAGTTTAATCTGATTCTGAAACAAACGATCATAAGGGAGCACAATGCAGAAGCTGTCCAGAGATATCAAAAGAGAAAGACATTTAGCCAACATGATTTTCCAAAAGGAAAACAAAACTCTGTCTTGAATCATCAGTACATAATCATGAACAGACACATTTTCATAACATCTTTGAAACAAATCTGCCATATGAGATAAAAACATAATATATAAAGCTGCTGTGGCAAAAGCTACTTCAATATAAACTGGATCCAAGAACCTGAGACAATATTAAATAACAGTATTAACATATAAAATGATGTTGCTGAGAGAAAGGAAAAGGAACTAAGGAGGGAAAGAGAGAGAACGTGTTGCCAGCAGTGAACTGAAGTGAGATAGAAAATAGGTGAGAATTATGTAGGACAAAGTTTCTCACAGATGGTGGGAGCATGGAGGATGGTGGGTGAATGCCCCTGAGAGGAGCAGGAGTTTCAGAAAAGGGGGAATGGCAGTGCTAGCTTAGTGGAAGGAAGGAGAACACAACAACAGAAAATAATTCCACATTCTATTATATGGTTGTTAAAAATAAAAATGGCTCTGGTGTAATTCATGGCATGTCTGTGCCAGTCATCAATGAAGATCCAGGTTTTAGCTTTTAGGGGCAGCTTCTCAGGATCTCAATAGTTCTCCCACATGAGGATTTCCTGCTCACAAAGAGCTGAAAATAAGCAAAATTTTTTTCTAATATTTTCAGGAAGATAAAAATCCATGGAGAATGTGTTCATTTTAACAAGGTCACAGGTTTGCCAGCAGGACTGCTCTGAGACATAACTGATTGTTTAGTGCAGGTCTTTTTTTCTACCCTAGACTCCTCACCTGCTCTCACTTCTTCAGCCAGCTGGGACTTCATTACCCACTTCCATATTGCTGGGCGAAGTGGCTTACCTTTTCTCGAGTCATAGTTCAGAGCATCTGTTGGGAGAAAAGGGTTAAAAGAAGAAGAATGGCGAGGAGGATGGTAGATTGGCTTCAGTGACCTTGCAGCTGGGAACGCCAAGGCCTGGAGAATAACAGTGGGAAACCATATGTCAGGCTTACTGCTGTTTATGCTCTCTCTGTTTTGAGAAGAAGAATTTCTGTGTAGAGATAACATAGGTGTTTACTGAGATCCTCTCCCAGACTTGCTTGAGCTCCCTGTCTTGGGACTGAGATCAAAGCAGAGATCATAAAAAGCAGAGGTGACCCCAGCATGAAGGTAAACTGTTTCTGCATGGGCCTTTGACAAATGGGGGCACAGAGCAGCCCCGCCAGACTCTGGGATGGGCTGAGCCTGATGGTGCCTGTGTCCCCATTTCCCGTGTCTTTCCCTGTGTTTTGGGATCCTCCAGCCAGAGAGGTAATGGAATACATTTACTCTTGGCATTGCAGCTGTGGTGTTTTGGTTGCCCTCACTCACCTGCCTGTGCTGATTCACGCAGCACCCAACATGTTAGTTCAGCTCTGGTTTAGCAGGACAGCCCGCGTTTCTTACTGCCAGCCTATGTAGAGTAGGGTAGAAAGACCTGGCACAGCAACTTGTGCAGGAGCAGTCTGCCTGCTGCAGTTCCCTCAGTGCCAACATACCCTGCCAGCATGGGAGCTCATCCCCCCTACCCAAATGGACACAACCTAGACCTCTGGTATTTAAGTGACTTGATTAAACTTTTCTTGGGAATCAGTACATGAAACCAAAAGTGCCTTTCGGACGATACATCCTGCCTTCAAGACCAAAGAAAATTTCATTTGTTCTTACTTTGAGGAATCTGTTCCACTCTTCTCCACTTCTCTCTTCTCCAGGTTCTTTGAGCTGTATGGTCTCAATGAACATTCAACACAGACACTGGAAGAGTAACTGTCAGCAGAGACATCTGTCCTTCCCAAGAAAGCTGAGGAATTCTTGACAGGACACAGTAGAGTAGACTAGTACAATGCAAAGAGACGTGACAAAATGAGACAAAGAAAAGACAATTCAGAGACAGCACGGCAAAGAAAAAAAATCAATTAAAAGGAGGAGATTAACCCAAAAAAGAGGAGACCTCATAACCAGTTTTCTTCGTGCAATGAAAAACCTCACAGAAGAGAATTAAAATATGTTAATACTTCTGCATAGTGCTCCAGGGATGTTGGGTAATTGTGACTGGGAGGCTGGGAGGGAGGGTGATCGCTCTATTAGAATGTGGCCCACACTGTGAGAAAATAATAATAAATGGATTGCTGCTTCTTCAACTCTTAATTTAATTTAATTTAATTGCATTTAATTAATATGATTTTTTAATCAAGAAGCAAAATCTAATGTATGATAATAACTTTGCTCTTCAGGAGAGCCTGTGAAAATCATGCATCTTATTTGTGGATGGTACCAAAATCTGTTTAGTCTGGGGTATAGATGCCATATATTTCAAGGATACTGAGTTCAAACCATGCAGTTTGCATTTTCATTAAAATTTCTCTTAACATTGTTTTATTGATATAGGGCTTATTTTTTTTTGTTTTTCAAAGCAGAAATTGACGTATAAGCTAGCTTATTTCTCATGTAAGAGAGAGAAATTAACTGAGAGGCAAAGTAGCTGTTCATCAGCTAGCGACTATCAGTATGAAATTTTCACCATTTATTTGTTTATTTCCAATATTCAGCTTTAATACATGAACTATTCTTTAAAACACTCAGAAAACCAAAGATCTGATTCAGATGTTGCTCTGTTTTTCATCTTCCCGTGTTATAAAGTTCACGACTCTACATTTCTATAAAGAAACATATAACAGGCTCCCATGAGGTGTCCAATACCTAAACTAAAATGCCACAATGCTAAATAAATAGCTTCATTTCATACCCTGGAACAGTATAGACTGCCAGTGGAAATCACCTGTGATACTTCTTTTTTCCTTCAACATAGTGAATGATTCCTTCAGAATGCTAATAAAGTCTGAAAGATGTGTTCTGCACTTGCTGCATTTTCTGGCACCAAACTGTGCATTTCCATTGTCACGGGGCAAATTCCAAGTCCACATTTGGGAAAGTCTTTTCTGACTATGTAGATGAACATCCTGGTGGGGACAATCTGGCCTATAACACCCACAACACACTTTAGGCTTCTGTTTCTTGTGTCCCAGTTGCCTGAAGCTAAAAGATCTATGCAGAACTGTAGTATGTTTTGTCCAGGTGACAAAGGTGTTATTAAAATGTTGGAATAATAAAAATAACTAAGTACTCAGTGCTGAGACAATTTTCATATACGATCCATAACTTTTTTTATTGTTGATATTTGAAATGCAACTTTCAGGCATTTTCTGATTCCATTTGTCACATTGCTGTTTTTCAAAGTCTCTTTTTCCTATACTGATGTATTGTTCTTTGGTCTGAAAAACAATTTCAAGGCCTTGAGGCTCATAAGAGATTTGAATCCTTTGCTGACTAAGGATATGATTTACATAAATGCTCATCATTAAGCAGGTACGTAAAAGCTGTGTTACACGGGAATCTCAATAAGTGGAATTTGGTGCCATTAAAACACAAAGATATTTTACACAAAATGGCCGTTCTTGGAAAGGTCTCACCTGAAGAAGATACAAATAAGTGTAGGCAACTGAACTTTGAACTGGTTGTTCACAATCCTCTCTCTGTCCTTTAATTCTTCACACATTGAAAAGCGACACAATTACCATGATATTGAATTGTGAACAAAAAACAGCTAAACATATCTTGTGCTCTCTGGATGTGGCAGACCCGCAATGTGTGTACCTTCAGAGCACAGGTATGTCTGAGGACTTGCACAGCCAGGGTGACCTTTGGCCACTTGTTACCCCTTCAAGTTCCCTTCTCGGGGTAAATGTAGCAACGTTCTGTGGTTTGGGCTGCCTCACCCCCACCCCTGCCATTGTTGCTTTTGTTGTTGTCTCTGTGGCTTTTCAGAGCTGTCAGCAGCAATTTTGGCTGGTCTGTGAGGAGAGCATCACTGTATTCCTGGCATCAGGTGAAGCAAACAGCAATAAAAGTCTGTTCTTCTCAACAGCTTTGCTGAAAAATTCCCCTTACGGTTCTAAACACAGGCAGAAGAGGTTGGAATGCCCAACAGCAGTCCCAACCACATACCTGTGCACTGTTTTTCTCCCTCGTGTTTGAACACTGGTATTCACAGAATCATAGAATAGTTTGGGATGACAGGGACCTTTAAAGGTCAGGTAGTCTAACTGTCCCGCAATAAACAGGGACATCTTCAGCTCTATCAGGATGCTCCTTTCTTTTCTGTCTGCAAGATTCATAAAGCCAGAGAAGAGACAAGGAAGTCCCTCAGTTGTAGACACTCTGATTATTCTCCTCTTTGGCCCTTCAGCAGCAGCAGCTCAGTGAATTGGGACCTCAGTGACCCCAGCAAAGCATGTGCTCATCCCTCCACTGCATAGTGGCATAGGGAGCCGCTCAGCTGCTCCTTCCTCTCTACCTTTACTGTCTTCGGTTTGCTCTGCTCAAGCTGCCTTCATGTTCTCCTCTGTCCCCTGTTAAATCTGTGTGCTCCCTACAGTGCTCAGGAAAGGTAGTGTTGCAATTCCGTTTTGGTTTCTTTCAGCTTCTTGCTCTCAGTCTTAAAATCTCTTGGTGATGCTTCTGTGACCAGCAGCTGAAGGAGACTGTGGGACAGGCGTTGACTGTGTGATTTGTATCTAGATCATAAACCCACATATTTCCCAATACTTCAAATGCATCCCAAAGGTTCTCTAGGCTAATGGTATCTTGACCCTGGGCTTCTTCAGAAACGAGGTTTCTGTGATGCTATCTTTATGTCTCTGTGTCTAAGACTTGGGAAACACTCTGTCAGTGTCAATCAGATCTGCCATAGAGACAAAGTGGTCAGACACATTCACAGATTCACTCTTTCCTCCCTATGTGTGGTACAGCTTGACCTGTGATCCTTGTATGGGAACAGGAATACACCTTTTATCCCTCTGTACAGATTTAATTTCCAAGTCCAGATGTTGGACACACTTGCATCAGAGACAATGAAGAGCTTCTGTGTTCCATACTGCAGACAGGAAAAAAAAATCTTAAAATCCTTCAAGTTGTGTGGAAAAAGAAGGAGCAAGAGAGGATCAAGATTTCTGGAGTGGTTCACACTGGAGGAACGTGACCTTCCCAGCTGCGTACAAAGCTTTGCTTGCAGCTTGCACTTTGTTAGCCACCAGGCAGACCAAGCAGAACACACAAATACTTTGGAAACTCATGTTCATTAATTCTGCTGTTCATAGATACTTGTCTGAAGCAATAAAAGCACAACAATATTTCCTTCTTCCTTTCTTCCAACTCATAAGTTTTTACCTTTGCACTGTGCTAGCCCTAAGCCTCAGCCTGTGCAATATTTTGTTAGAGACTATAACTGTTTTAGAGGCTGAAAGTCAAAAGCTCTTGAGATTTAACCTCAAGCGATGTTTTCTAAGGAAAAGGCAGACTCTCAAAGGGGTTGAATGAACACCAGAATTAGATATTAGAAGTTGAATTTGTTGAATTACTATGTATAAAAATTTTCTCTCAAGGCCTATAAAATAGCATTTGGAGTATTAAAACATCTCTTGCTTTTTGAATAAGCAGGTGATGAAACAAAGAATTTAAAAAGCAATGATTCAAAATATTTATGAAACATGTAATCTATAAAATATGTGGTGTATATGAAATATATTACTACATAAAGGTTCCTTATCTAGGGCTAGAGCTTAGAAAAGTAGTCAGAAAAAAGTCCAGGGTGGGTTGAGGGTAGTTCAGGATAAATTTGACTTTGTGTCTTGCCAGGAAGTTGCTAGGCAGCTCTCTTCACTGAGTGAGTTACAAGTATTTGCATTTTAAGTTGAGCACCCAGACAAATCCTATGAGCAGTGAGAAAGTAATTAGTTTTGCCTGTGAAGTCAGATGTGCAGAAAAGAGAGCATGGCCCATAGGGTAAAGGCTGAGGATGCTGAATTTAGTCTTTGGTTAAAAATCTATTTCCTCAGTACTCCTTATACTTTCAGGGTGGTTGTTGCATGAGGACCACGTTCCTGGTAGAAACAGGTCTTGTGGGCAGGTCACCTCTCTTCCAGCATGGCCAGGAAAACAACCTGTCTGGGCTCTTCGTCCCCATCTGTGCATGGGGACAGAGGTGCTGGAACATCCTGTACTGGAACATCTGGAGGTCAACAAGGGAATAAACTTTCATTTCATTAACAGCAAAAGTAGTTGTACAGACAGGGAAATACAAAGACAGAAGAAGAAATAATTTAAGTTCCAATAACTTTATGGATTCATTTACTGTTGTGACCTTGACTTTGTAACATTGCTATTCTTTTAATTTACAGTCTATATCTGTATAAAAAATGTGTGCTTATACAGACATGCATACATAGGTTAATATAAATGTATATCTACAGTCATTTTCACGTACTAGATATGGAGAGGTATAGAGATACTATCAATATATCAAGCAAAAAAAATGCTGGCAATAAGTAAGATCACCCCAGGGTAGAATATGAGAAAAGATGTTTAAAGACTGAGAGATTAAACATGTAAAATTATTTACAATTTCTTTGGGGTAAGTTAAGCATGAATGTGATAAGAAAAAGGAAGGAAGGAAGGAAGGAAGGAAGGAAGGAAGGAAGGAAGGAAGGAAGGA